>WOXC01004891.1:0-325595 GCA_011680675.1 Gymnobelideus leadbeateri | reverse complement strand
CTTAAACTACCCTCTCCCCTTACTACTATTTCCCTCCCTTATAATCCCTCCCTTTAGTCTCCTCCTTTTCACCCCCCCTTACCCTCCCACTATCTATAGGACACAATAAATGTTTATACTTATCAGAGTAAATTACTCCCCATTTGATTCCAAACCAATGAGAGTAAATTTCAAACAGTGCTCCTCTCCCTCCCTCCAATTCCTCTATTTAATGAATTTATGTGTCTATTCACGTTAGATTCTTAAACTTCACTGATTAATTTGATCCTTCTTTTAACCAGAACCAGTGAGAATAGTGTTTAAATGATGTTCCTCTCCCTCTTACTTTCCCTTCTTCTATAGTGTGTTTTGATGCCTCTTCAGATGGTATATTTTACCTTTTCCTAGCTCATCCTTTCCTTTTTCCCATTACAGTACCATTGATCCCCTTAATAGTCTTTTTTTTTTTTAGACTCCATGTTAGTGCATTCATACCCACACCCTCTAAGTATAACCCTTTTGCAGGTCATGATAATCATAGAGATTTCAAATATGGACAGTTATCAGCTCCACATATAGGGATGTGAACATTTTGCCCTTGTTGCATCCCAGGTAATGAGCTTGTGTTTGTGGGTGTGGGTGTGTGCACTTCTGCGTGTGTGAGTCTATGTTACCCTTGTTTACCTTTTTATGTTCTTCTGGAGTCTTGTAATTGGAGATCAAATTTTCCATTGAGCTCTGGCTTTTTCATTAGGAAAGTCTGGAAGTCCCTTACTTCATTAAACGCCCATCTCCTTGCCTGAAAGATTATGCTCAGTTTTGCCGGGTAGTTAATCCTTGGTTGTAGTCCTAGCTCTCTTGCCCTACTAAATATCAAATTCCAGTCCCTCCGCTCTTTTAATGTAGAAGCTGCTAGGTCCTGTGTGATCCTAACTGTAGTTCCTCTATATTTGAATTGTTTCTTTTTGGCTGCTTGTAGAATTTTTTCTTTAATCTTATAATTCTGGAATTTGGCTACTGTATTTCTTGGAGTTTTCACTTTGGGATCTCTTTCAGGAGGAGTCCGGTGAATTCTATCAATAGCTATTTTATCTTCTGATTCCAGGACCTCAGGACAGGTTTCTTTGACAATCTCTTGGAGGATGTTGTCTAGACTGCTTTTCTCATCATGGCTTTCTGGTAGACCAATAATTCTTAGGTTGTCTCTCCTGGATCTGTTCTCTAGTTCAGTTATTTTTCCAGTGAGATATTTTACATTTTCTTGCAATTTTTCGATCATCTTGTTTTTTTGATTGACTCCTGCTGCATCATAGAGTTCTGAGTTTCAGTTTGATTGTATCTAATTTTTAGTGAATTATGGTCTTCAGTGAGTTTTTGAAGTTCCTTTTTTAGGGAGGTATTTTCTTTTTCCAAGTTGGTCATTGCCTCCCCGATTTGGTCTTTAAAATTTTTCTTAAGCTCCTCCAGGAATGCTATTTGGGCTTGAGACCAGATCATGTTTCCTTCTGTGGTCTCTGGTGGGGGCAGAGAGTCTATATTGTCCTGTGTGTTTTGTTGTTCTTGCCCTGCATAGTATGCTCGAATAGACTTTCTTGCCTTCCCCTTCTCATTTTCAGCTTCCTTCCTTCCCATTGTGACTTCCTGTTTCTTAGTGTCTCAGGCTATGAGTTTGGGGCCTGATCCTTGACTTTGAATACCTCTGGGTGGCTAGTTTATGGCTAAGTCAGGGAAGTCAGTGAGGAATGTAGATGCGTAGGTGGGGATGAGTCTGACCACTTCAGATTTCTGCCTCTATACCCCTGGGCTATAAGTAGGCTTTTGTTGGTGAGCTGAGGTGGGGGCTTGTTGGGTCCCCTCCCTCTCTTCTCTTCAGATTCCTGGCTGACTCAGTTATACCCTTTCTTGGAGATTCTCAAGCCTGAGGCTATTTCCATTAACTTGGGATTTCAATCTGGGTGGGAGACTTATCTTTGGGTTTTCTGCTTCATGAAGGAGGGATGGGAGGATCGAAGCAGCTAGAATTTACTTTGCCATTCCAGCCCCTGTATCATACAGGCAGGCAGTTTCTAAACTTCCAGGCTGGGGGCTGAATGCAGCCTGTGAAGCCACTCTCTCCACTGGGGGCCCGACTCTCCTACCTGGCTCCAATGATCCGTTCCCTCTGCGAGATGACTTCGATTCGTCCTTGGTAAGTCTGCAGGCTGGGGCTTTTTCTCTCTCTGGTGTAGTCTGCTTGCCTGCTCTTAGGTCTGAGCTGTGCAGACCCCACGTGCTCTGCGCTCGACCTGTGCGGACACTCTGGGCAACCTCCTGGGCTGGATTCCGCCACACTCTGTCTTCCAACCCCCCCAGGTTGTTTCTTAATGGAACTGAGGGCAAAACCTCAGAAACATCACAATCTATCACTTCCCTCTTAATCTTGGTAACATTGGCTTTGTTTGTACAGAAGTTTTTCAATTTAATGTAAAAAAAATATCCATTTTGCCTGTTATAATGCACTCTAATTCTTTTTTGGTCATAAAGTCTTCCCCTCTCCATAAATCTGACAGGTAAACTATTCCTTGCTTTCCCAGATTGCTTACAATATGGGTCTTTATACCTATATCTGGCACCGATTTCAACTTTATTTTGTTGTATGGTGTTAGATATTGGCCTATGCCAAATTTATGTCACACTATGTTCCAGTTTTCCCAGCAGTTTTTTGTGAAAAAGTGCATTCTTATCACCAAAACTGGGATCTTTGGGTTTATCAAACTGTAGATTACTACAGCCATTGGCTGCTGGATCTTGTTTACCCAGTCTATTTCATTGATCCACTACTCCATTCCTCAGCCAATATCAAGTAGTTTTGAGGACTGCTGCAGTATAATACAGATTAAATTTTGTTATAGCTGGTCCACCTTCCCTAGCATTTATTTTCATTAATTGCCTTGATATTCTGGTCCTTTCATTCTTGCAAATGAATTCTGTTACTATTTCTTCTAGCTTTTCACAGTATTTTTTTTTGGGGAAAATTGATTGGTATGGCACTAAATATGCTATTTAATTTAGGTAAAATTGTCATGTTTATTATATTAGCTCGACTCAGCCATGGGTAATTCATCTTTTTCCAATTAGTTATATCTAACTTTATTTTTGTCAAAAGTGTTCTGTAATTGTGTTCACATAGGTCCTGTGTTTGTTTTGACAGGTAAATTTCAAAATATTTTTTTTTTAATTTTTTTTTAAACAAATACTTTATTAACTTCTGTTTTACATCATTCATTTCCGCCAGATTTTGAGTTACAATCATTTTCCCCCCATTATTCCCCTACCCAACCCCCCAGAATAGCAGTCCCACAAGATATCACTTCCTCCAATCTGCTCTCTCCCATACCTTCTCCCATACCCCCATCGACTTTTCCATTAGAGGAAGGTGAATCTTTGTGTCCCAATGCCTGCACATCTTATCTCCCAATTATAGGCAAAAGAGTATTAATAATAGTATTTATATATATTTGAAACATTTAATGTTACGACCTTGAATTTCAGATCCATTTCCTTCCTCCCTTGTCACCCATTCCTTCTTGGAGATAAGTAATTCAGTATATGTTGTACATGTCTAGCTATGCAAAACATTATCATGGTAGATATATTGTACAAGGCTGCTTATAATTCCCTCCCACTCATCCCACCCCCACCTGGTCCATTCCCTACATGATCCTGTCCCTCTTCTATAGTGGGTACTTCCAACCTCCCCTCACCCCAAGGATGCCCTCCCATCCATCATCCTCCTCTCATCCCCCTTCCCCCTATCCTGCTGCAGGTTGAGATATCCCATTTAGTATGTATGTCATTTTCTCCCTGAACCAAATTCAATGTGAATGTGGTTTTGCCTTTTTAGCCTTCCTTATTCTCCCCTCCTTTGTACCCACTTCCCCTACATGAGATAGTTTACCCTACCATGTCTCTCCCCATCTCTCTTGCCACTTTCCTCTCTCACCTCATAATTTCATCCCTTGAGTACTCTCCCTTCCCAACAAAATCAACCTATCCATATATAACTGTAACCATATACACACACATTCACATATGTATTCATATGACCACACCCCTTCTTCCATTATTTTCATAGTGAGAAAGATATCATCAGTCACAGATATTGCTTTTCCATATAGGAATGTAAATAGTTCAACTTTGATAAGTTCCTTTTGATTTCTTTTCCCTGATTACCTTCTCAGGCATCTCTTACTTCTTGCGTCTGGATGTCAAATTTTCTATTCAACTCTGGTTTTTTCCTCAAGAATGCTTGAAAGTCCTCTATTCCACTGAATGACCATATTTTCCCTGAAACAAAATACTCAGTTTTGCTGGGTAGGTGACCCTTGGGTTCATTCCCAGTTCTTTTGCCCTCTGGAATATCATATTCCATGCCCTTCGATCCCTCTGTAGAAGCTGCCAGGTCCTGGGCTATTCTGATTGTGTTTCCACAATATTGAAATTGTTTCTTCCTGGCCGCTTGTAGTATTTTTCCTTGATCTGGGGATTCTGGAACCTGGCTATAATATTTCTGGGAGTTTTCTTTTTGGGATCTTTTTCAGGAGGTGATGTGGATTCTTTCAACCTCTATTTTGCCCTCTGGATCTAAAACATCAGGGCAGTTTTCCTTGAGAATTTCTTGAAGGGTGATTTCTAGGTTCTTTTGATCATGGCTTTCAGGTAGTCCAATAATTTTTAATTGTCTCTCCTGGATCTATTCTCCAGGTCAGTGGTTTTTCCCATGAGATATTTCACATTGCCTTCTAATCTTTCATTTGTTTGGATCTGCTTAACAGCATCTTGATTTCTCATAAAGTCACTAGCTTCCATTTGCTCCAGTCTAACTCTGAAGGAATGAATCTCCTCAGTGAACTTTTGAGATTCTTTTTCCATCTGGCAAATTCGACTTTTTAAGGCATTCTTCTCCTCAATGCCCTTTTGGGCCTCCTTTGCCATTTGAGCTAGTCTATTTTTTAAGGTGTTGTTTTCCTCAGTCAGGCTGTTGACCCTCATTTCATACTTTTCCTGCATCCTTCTCATTTCTCTTTCTAATTTTTCCTCCACTTCTCTTATTTGATTTTTAAAGTCCTTCTTAAGGTCCTCTATGGCCTGCAACCCACATGTTTTCCCCTGGGGCTTTTGGAGCAGGACTTCTGACCTCACAGTCCTTTTCCCGCTCTATGCCCCCAAAATAGGAGTCTAGGGTTGCATTTTTCTGTTTCCTTTGCCTTGGCATGTTGCCACTTAATTGCTTGACTTTTGGGCTTGTTGCCACACTATGGCTTTAAGG
The DNA here is from genome assembly GCA_011680675.1 of Gymnobelideus leadbeateri. Lineage (NCBI taxonomy): Eukaryota > Metazoa > Chordata > Mammalia > Diprotodontia > Petauridae > Gymnobelideus > Gymnobelideus leadbeateri. The sequence goes on along the minus strand of WOXC01004891.1, from coordinate 320,308 downwards.
CCAGATAGAGGAATTTTCGTCGAACGTGTGGGGGCAACTTCGTTTCTGGCAAGCTGTAAACCCACCCACAACTTCCACCCTAGATCACAATCCAGATCCAGGGAGGTTAAAGCAAGAGCGATTACCCCCAAGACTGATCGCTGGATCTCCCCACGATTTGTAGGCTGGAGCCGGAAATGCCTCTGAAAACTACAAAATGGCGTGTCCTCAGCGGCTTCTAGCCCCCAGGGGAGGAGCTGACGCATTCCCCAAATACAGGTCCCAAAGTCCATAGGACACTAACCTCTTACTTTGTCCTAGGCAAGTCTATGTTGATAATTGAGTCTCCACAGTTCCTGGTGTTCTGGGGTTCCTCCAGCCGGCTGCTGGCCCGCGCCTGGGGCTAAAACCTCGGCTCACGTGGACCTGGGGGCTCGGCTCTGCTCTCTGCGCTCGCTGCCGGCTCCCAGACCCTGCGCTGGTCCTTCCTGCAGGGTGCTGGGCTGTCCTCAGCGGGAGGTTAGCTTCTCTGTGTCGTTCTGTGGGTGCTGGGGCTCCAGAAGTTTTTCAGAGTCCTTTTTTACATAGTTTGGAGAATCTGGGGCAGAGAGGCTTGGCGAGCTGTTTCTACTCCGCCATCTTGGCTCCGCCAAATTTCAAAATATTTTGAAGGTCTTATTTCTAAAATATATAAAGGATTGAATCAAATTTATAAGAATACAAGTCATTTCCAACTGATAAATCGCGAAGGATATTAACAGGCAGTTTCCTGAGGATGAAATTAAAGCTATCTACTGTCATATGAAAAAACACTCTAAATCATTATTAATTAGAGAGATGCTAATCAAAACGCTGTGAGGTACCACATCAAACCTATAATTTTGGCTAACATGATAAAAGAGGAAACAATAAATGTTGGAGGAGATGTGGGAAATTTGGAACACTATAGCTTAGTTGGTGGAATTGTGAGCTGATACAAGCATTCTGGGAGCATTAAGCAACTATGTCTAAAAGAGTATAAAAATGTTCATCCTTTGATCTAGCAATGGCACCTGGGCTGTATTACAAGGACATCATAAAAATGGGGAAAATCACATATGTACTATATATATATATATATATATATATATATATATATATATATATATATATACATATACATATACATATACATATACATATACATATACAATATACACACATGTACATACATACATATATATACATATATGTGTGTATATGTATATGTATGTATGTATGTAGGTATGCATAGCAGCTCTTCTTTGTGGTGGCCATGACCTGGAAATCAAAGGTATGCCCATAAAGTGGAGAATGACTAAGAAATTTGAGATATATCAATGTAATGGAATACAATTCTGCTATAATAAATTCTGAATGGGCATACTCCAGAGAAACCTGGTAAGAATTCTATGAACTGATTCTGAGTGAATGGAACAGAACCAGTCTAATATTATACAAAGTAATAGCTTCAGTGTTTGGGGACTGATTTTGATAGACTTAGCTCTCCTTAGCAATGAAAGGATGTAAAACAATTCCAAAGGTCATGTGATGGAAAATGACAGTCCCATCCAGAGAAAGAACCATGGAGTTTGAATGAAAAATGAAAGAATATATTTTCATTTTTTATTTTATTTTATTCTTTCTCATGGTTTTTCCCATTTGTTTAATTATTCTGTGCAACATAATTCACATGAAAATGTGTTTCATAGTAATATATGTGCAAGGCCCATAACAGATTGCCAGTCATCTTGGGCATTTAAAACTTATGGAAATGAACATTGAGAATTAAAAAGACATGATTTAATAAAAAATGAGATCACAAAAAGTATTTTACCTTCATTTTAACAAATTAATTCATATATTGTTTCATTATTGCCCTTATATTTTATGAAACAACACTGATTCTTTCATTTGGTCTTGTAACTACCCATTCTAAAGGATTAAGGTATTTAGACTCCTACAGTGTCTTAGGGGATTCACAAAAGACTAGTACTTATGTTTTGAAGTCTGCCAAGCCCTTTTCAGGGACTTCCTCCACCTTTGGAGTCTACCTGACACGCCCCTCATTTACCCTTAATTTACCTGTACCTCCAAGATGCTGGAGCATCCACAGTGGACACACCTTAGTAAACTGCTTTGTCCAATGTGCTAAATTAAGTTGAGCATAACTGAATATTCTCAAACCCTTAAGTAAGTTAGGGAGTGTCTACCAACAGAAAATAATGAGTTCCCTAGGAAAATGTGTGGATGAGAACTATTCATTCCAACAGCCATGAAGGTGACCGAAGCAAGCACTGTGGTGTACTTAACACTTAGACATTGAAGATACCCGGGTCATCCACTGCATCCAATTTTATAGCCAGTTGATTTTTGTCTTGCAATTAGACTTCATGACTATGGAATAGGGAGTGAAGCTAATGACTTTAGATAATTCTGCCTCACTTAAATCCAACTTAAGTGCAAGTCAAAAGATATCGCCCTTATGATTTTACCATTGTACCCACTTCAATGTCCTGCAATGACAAGTAAGTGATAAAGCATCAGTTACTGAAAGATTGGAAGTTTTAGTCAGAATGCTACACATAGGTCCACATACCAGGACTGAGGCAATAAGGAATTCAGTAGCAAAGAATTCAGCATCAATTTTTAAGAAATACTCTACATGAGAAAGGGGTCAGAGAATTTGCCCCAATGTTGTCTATTTTACCCAGTCTTGGCCTAATTTTCATAACAGGGAGGAATTGAACCTGTGGGTCCACACACACACACACACAAAGTACAAAAACTTTTGTGGAGATTATTCCATTCACTCTCAGTACATGGAAAGTGTACACACTTATAGACAATAAGAAATCCAGTAGCCGTAAAATATGAACAACTTTTGATGTAGGAAATTTCAGCAGGTATCACACCCAAATAGTAGCCCTGAGTGAAACAAGGCTGGCAAATAAAAGCCAACTTACCAAAGTTGGACTTGTATGTATGTTCTAATGGCTTGTTTGCATTCATGGGGAGGACTCTGAATCTGGCACAGGTTTTGCAAAGGAAAAGCAAAAAAAAAAAAAAATCTTGTCAACAATTGTGTATACTTCCCAAAAGAAATGAATGACAGGCTGACCACAAAGTGATTGCCACTTGCAGGAAACCACACTGCCACCATCATCTGTATATATGTTGCCATCATAACAAACCCTGATGAGATAAAAAAAAAATTATGAAGCCCTGCAAATCATCATCATAAATGTCCGAAAGGGAGATGAGCTTATAAGTCTTGGTGACTTTAATGCAAGAGCACTCAGGAAAGTCATGACAGGTAGTTCTTGGTAGGAATGGAGTTATAAACAGCAACAGTAGCTTACTGCTGAAGACTTGTGCATCTCTTGACCTTGTCATCACTAGAATTGCCTTCAATTCACTTAAAAGAAATAAAACTCTATGGATGTATCCTCACAGTAAATATTGTTATTTAGTGAAGTATCAAATTATGAGGAGAATAGATGGATGGGATTAGATGATTATAAAGATGATATATGGTACAGAATGCTGGACTTAAACTCTTCAAGCAAAATATTAGCATTCAAAAAAGTGGCATTGTCAAGATGACTCTTAGAAGAATTAATGTCAACTGATCAAAATGATTATCCATGTCATCCAGTGTTGGCAACAGGGGAGAAGAAAAAGAGTAGGCAATTTTTAAAGAGTTGGTGTACAGCACTACATTTCTTTATGAGGGCCAGAACTCTCACTCCTCATAGAAAAGCTGACTGAAATTCTGTGTGATCTATGGCAAGAGGAATTTATCCACTAGGAGTTTCAGGATACCCTCATTATCCTTCTCTATAAATAAAGGAAAATGAAAACGTTGACCCATGACAATGAAAGGGATGATTCTCTCTTAGCAATTTCCATCAAGATTCTCATCAAAATCCTCCTTAATCAACTCATCATTTACCTGGAAGATGGTTATTTACCTAAAGGACAGTACAGTTTCAAAAAGCACTTAGGAACAATTTATATGGAATTTGCTGCTTGATAACTCCAGGAGAAGTGCTGGGGGAAGAACGGATGTATGGACAGAATGTTTTTCAAACTAAAGAAAGACTTTTATTTTGTCAGTCACTAGGGCTTATGGAAAATCATGGCAAAATTTTGGTTTCCTGGAGAGGTTTTTCAGTATTATGCTTAAGGTTCAGTATTATGCTTAAGGTGCATGCTTACCTGAGTTCCAGATAATGGAAAATGCTCTTGTGCATTCCCAGTTACCAGTGGAGGTCTGTGTGATTACTTCCATGCTTTTTTAGCATTTTTTTTCCACCAATAGTGTCAGACATTTCAATAAGGATGACAATGGCATCACGTTCAGTTTCCTCACTGATGGAAAATTACTTAACTTGAAAATGCTACAAGCCAAGATCAGAGTGGAGGAATAGTTGGTGAGTGACATTTTGTTCACAAATGACTGTACTTAATGCATCTTCTGAGACCTGACACCGAGATGCAATGAAGTATAGATTGATTCACTTTTGCTTGTGCTAATTTGAGCTAAACAATTAACATCAAGTAACGGAAGTTCTCCATCAGTCAGAACCACACCATCTTAACATGGAACCATTGGCTATAGCAATGGAAGAAACTTTGAATGCTTAGAATAAGTTCACTTGCCTTGACAATATACTTTCCAAGGATATAGACATAGAGACAAGGTTGAAGCATTAATTCTCAGAGCTAAATCAGTGTTAAAGAGGATCTGCAGGAAAGTATAAAACAGAAGAGGTACCAGACTGCCTATCAAATTGAAGGGGTAAAGAACAATTGTGTAGACCTCATTTTTGTTTGCCTCTGAAAACTGTTTAGTCTACAAGTTCTGTGCTAGGAAAATGAGTTGTTTCCATTTGAATTCTCTCAGGAAGACTTTGAATATCATATGGCCAGAAATGGTAGTGGACACTGAAGTCCTTTTCTGGTTTCCTTTGTTCAAATCCACCACCTGATTTTACTATTATCCTTGAGAATTCAAATCAAATCCCACCTCTGAAGAAGGCCTTTCCTGACCCTCCCCAGTGCTACTGACATATATTTCAGAATTTATTCCATTTGGACTGTACATATCTTGTATATTTATTAAGGCTGTCTCCTCCATGTATAATTAAAACACTTTGAGACAGGAACTGTATTTGTCTTTCTATCTGTTCTTAATGTAGAGCCTGGGACATAGTAAGCATTTAGCAAATGTTTGTTGATTAATTCATCTACTTAAAAGGAAAAAAAATGGTTTACAGAATAAAATGAGAAGATGAATATAACAAAAATGGCATTTCTATGTGTCTCTAACTTTTTTTGGTTAAAATATGTTCTTGCTTATTTTCTTTCAGAAATGTAAGAATTTATATCTGAGTTAATGTCCAAGAATCCACTAAATAAGAATTCAAAATCATAGAAGTTTTATTGCTAACATTGACCTAAATTCTCACTTTAACATAATGACTATTATTAAATGAGAGAGATGTGAATCTGTTAGTCAGTCACAAGGTAACAAAAAATTCTCATTATTTTGAAAAGCAAAGCAAAAATGGTCAATGAATAACTTTTCTCCATATTTTTCCTTGTAGAAATATCATTTTAAAATCCAGAATAAACATCTGTTACTGAATTTAAGGGGCAAGCCACCTGGTGGGACTTTGTATGTACCGACAAGTAAGCATAAGAATTATAAATTAGAAAAGGGCAGAGTCTGGATCCTTTCATCTGTGTTTCTTCTGTTATTGTACAGAAGTGGAAGATTATTAAAAAGAAGTAGCTTCAATTGAAATTAGCTTCAAGTATTTTACTAAGGTGGGTCAGGCTAGAGTTCATAGGGCAGGGATATGAACTTTCTGAACCAGTAATAAACATTTTATGATCTTGACAACAGGTCATAACTTTGTTAGAATACATAGATGTATAACATAGGTGTTCAGAGATGTAGCTAATTTTGGAGTGATCATTCTGTCATAGCGGAACATGTTGAAGCTTATTTCAGTTGTTTAAGATGTATACCTCTTGCTATGTTGAAGATATAAAAAAAGCCTGATGAAGTTTAATTATTATGATATGAACAATTATCTTAAAATATATTACCAGAAATCAAAATTGTTACAGAATAGTTTGCCTATCATTAATATATATAGCATCTACACAGTAGTATTTTAATTTACTTAGACATCAGTTAATAATTATTTAAGGATGACAGTATTAAAATTCCCTTTATAGATGTAATACACAACATATATGATTCCTTTCCTTTAGGAGACATGATAAGACCTATAATATTACAATTTAATAATAACCCATATCATAACTATATAGCATATTACATGGAAACTCAGGCTTAGTAGACTTTAAATTCTAGTTTGTGTTATAAATAACAGTGAATATGTGAGCATTGTATCATATGTCTTCAATACACTTAATTTTTTATTGTCAGACATTTTAAAAGGCATTTTAAAATACTCTTTCATATTACTGAATTCATGGATTAACTCACTTTAGAATAAGTTTTTCAAACCATTTATCTGGACTTTCCAAGTAAATAGACAACATGAAAAGTCCTAGAGAAGTACATCTATCATGACAAACACTCTGAAAAATATTCAAAGGGTCACCAATGAATGAAGAGTCAATAGAATAAAGGAATATTCCAATTAGTTTCTAGATAAAAACCTTGATTGCACAAGATAATCTGAAATTTATAAATTATTCTATGTGAGTCTGAAGCCATACTGAATGCCAATGAACAGAAACTGAAGTCAGAGTAATTTTAGTTCTGTTCTGTCAAAGTCACAGTGAAGGAGCACTGTAGTGGTAAGCACCCCAGCATCCCCAAAGTGGCTGGCAACACAGGTTTAGATCTGCTTTTGTAAAGGAAAGCAACTCAAAATCAGTTAACAAGATTACTTTAATCAAACAAACATATATTACCTAGTTCAGGGGAAAAAGGTCAGCACCCCAAACTTCAGAGTATACAAATAAATCAAACAGACCGGCTTCCAAACTGTCCAACCATTATATCAATACCAAACCACAGTTGCCACAGAGGGAAGCATCAACATCTGGGTTTTCAAAGCCAGGGGGCTCTCAACGGCTTCCCAGAGTCTCATCTGGTTAAATCACACAGCACTTCTCAAAGTGAGCCTCAAAACAAAGCCTCAAATCAGGGATTATATAGTCTTCTCCTGGCTCAGAGAATGTAACGCTCCTCTTGACCCACTGCCCAATCACACAGCATCAAGGTGTGGTCATTCCTGAAAACCAAGCCTCCTACCACAGGCTCCATGTGACCACATTCAGCCTATTAGGGGGCAGAGTATATTTTCAAATCAAGGAAGATTCTCAGAGGCACTTAAGTCAATCAAAGTCTCTTAAGACAATCAAAGGGCCTAGGGGCAGGGAATATCTTCAAATCTGCATTTCCATTAAAAGCCCCCAGCAGTTTACATAGTAAGAAGGGTCTGGGCAGTATATGCTTAATTCTAGGGCACTACAAAGAGTCTAATGAAAGTGTTTAAGATCAACAATGCTTCTATAGGAACTGAAACAAGAAATAAGACCTTAAAATAAATGATGCCCCAGGATATGAAACAGAGGAGCAATATGTCAGCCTGTATAAGAAATCACTACTGGCTGATGATTGTGTAAGTATATGGAGATAAAATTATGACATATGTCAAAGTCTGTTATGGACAACTAAGAGATAATGATGGAAGAGAAGAATTATGTCCAAAGTTAGTGCAATTTGCTACCACTTCAATCAGAAGCCAGAGTGGCAAGCAACATCAATACTAGACAGAGTAAAAAGTAGGACTTACCAACTCCTTTTAAAGAGTATGGATATTGAAGACCCTGGTCCTTAGACAAAGTTATAATTCATAAAATTAGATAAAACAGTAAGTAAAACAATATTTTGAAATCTATGAATAATTTTTTTATGTAAGAGAACTTTGAGAGTTAAACTAAGAAGAATAGAGCGACTACATAATAAGTATGAGTTTCAAGGAGAAAAAAAAAACAGACATATATGGAAGAAACAAAGCATATTTTTTTAAGTAAATGTGGAAAATGCTGGAAAGTGTATGAACTGCTTAAGGTAAAAGGTGAAGAATCACTCCCAGGTATTATCCTTCTTTAAAAAAATGTGATGGTACAAATACTACTGAATAATAAAAAAAAGAAAGCAAGGTATATTAAAATTAATTTAAAAATATTGAAAAATAATCACAAAATTTATCTAATAGCAATTTATCTAATAGCTTTAGGAAGCCTAGAGGAAGGGCATGGCTAAAGCCCTTCTTCCAAATGGGAAAAAAACAGACTGCAAAGACAAAGATCCAACACGACTTTTATTGTGAGTAGGAGGAAGCAAATTCAGAAGGAGACAGTATTGATTTGACACCCACAGCTGAAGTCTCAATAGGGAATGTGAACTGGGTTCAGTCACAGAAAGCATTCTTAGATAAGCTAAAAAAGAACTTTGAAAACCAACTTCGAGAGGTAGAAGATAAAAAGAATAATTCTTTTAAAATCAAAATTGAAAAAATTAGAGGGGCTCACTTTGAGAAGTGTTGTGTGATTTGATCAGATGGGACTCTGGGCAGCCTTGAGACTGCCAGCTTTGAAAACCCAGATATTGATGCTTCCTTCTCTGATAACAGACTAGAATATTTATAGTAAAATCAGTAAAAAAAAACAGTCAGAAGATTCAATTGCACCAGAAAAATTAAAGCTTTGAAAATTGAGGAATGGATGAGGAGGGAAGAAGAGAATCTAGATATCAATGTTAAAAAATGTTAAAGTGGCAGAGGAAGATGGCTGGGTAGAAAAAGCACTTCCAAGGGGATCCAGCCACACCACTTCAAAATCATGTAAAAGGGGGACTATGAACAACCTCTGGAGTTCCAGCACCCACACAACAACAGGGAAGAGATAATCTCCCACTGAGGACAGCCAGGCAGCCCAGCAGGGAACAGCCAGCACAGCACTCTGGGAACCAACAGAGAGGTGTCAGAGGTTTTAGCCCTAGGGCAGCCAGTCAAGCAGCCGGCTGAAGCGACCCCAGAACATCAGCAGCTGTGGCTTTTCCAGAATTCCAAACGCAAAGTGACAGGTTAGTGCCCTATGGACTTTGGGACCAGTATTTGGGAGCGCATCAGCTTCTTGCCCTGGGGGCTAGAAGTGGCTGAGGAGACATGGCACAGGTGCCATTTTACAGCTTCAGTTGCAGGTTCAGCTCCAGGCCTGCAAACTGTAGGGAGATCTGGCGATCAATCTGGAGGCATAGGTGTAATTGCTCTTGCTTTAACCTCCCTGGATCTGGATTGCTGTCTGGGGTGGATGTATTGGGGGATCATGTCCAGCTTGCCATAGTTTATGGCTTCAGGGAGGGCACCCAAATAATACCTCCAGCACTTGAGAAGACCCCAAAGTTTGGGACAGAAGCTCGCTTGTTTGGTGGCAGTGCCCTACTGTGGCAACAAGGCCAAAAGTCAAGTAATTAAATGGCAACATGCCGAGGCAAAGGAAACAAAATAAACAGAAAAATGCAACATTAGACTCCTATTTTGGGGGAAAAGAGGATCGAAACATGGAACAGGAGGAAGACTGAGAAGTCAGAAATCCTGCACCAAATGCCCCAGATGAAAATGTGAGCTGGTTACAGGCCATACAGGACATTAAAAAGCAGATAAGAGAAGTGGGGGAAACTTGGGTAGAGAAATGAGAAAGATACAAGAAAAGTATGAAATGAGGGTCAACAGCCTGACTGAGGAAAATAACATCTTAAAAAATACACTAACTCAAGTGGCAAAAGAGGCTCAGAAAGGCAATGAGTAGAAGAATGCTTAAAAAGCTGACTTTCCCAGATGAAAAAAAAATAATCTCAAAAGCTCAATGAGGAGATTCATTCCTTTGGAATAAGACTGGAGCAAATGGAAGCTATTGACTTTATGAGAAATGGAGATGCTGTTAAACAGATCAAAACAAATGAAAGAATAGAAGGCAATTTGAAATATCTCATGAGAAAAACCACTGACCTGGAAAATAGATCCAGGAGAGATAATTTAAAAATTATTGGACTAGCTGAAAACCATGATCAAAGAAAGAACCTAGAAATCACCCTTCAAGAAATTCTCAAGGAAAATTGCCCTGATGTTTTAGACCCAGAAGGCAAAATAGAGGTTGAAAGAATCCACCAATCACCTCCTGAAAAAGATCCCAAGGAGAAAACTACTAGGAATATTATAGCTAAGTTCCAGAATTCCCAGATCAAGGAGAAAATACTACAAGCAGCCAGGAAGAAACAATTTCAATATTTTGGAAACACAATAAGAATACCACAGGACCTGGCAGCTTCTACACTGAGGGATCAAAGGGCATGGAATATGATATTCCGCAGGGCCAATAAAATGGGATTTAAACGAAGAATTACGTACCCTGAAAACCTGAGTACCCTATTTCACGGGAAGATATTGTCATTCATTGGAATAGAGCACTTTCAATCATTCTTGAGGGAAAAAAAAACAGAGTTGAATAACAAATTTTACATTCAGACACAAGAAGCAAGAGATACTTGAGAAGCTAAATAGGGAAAAGAAATCAAATCAATAGTAACTTATCAAAGTTGAACTATTTACATTCTTATATGGAAAAACAATAACTGTGACTGATCAAACCTTTCTCAGTAAAAAAAAAATAATTGAGAATGGTGTAGGGGCATACAAATAAGTATGTAAATGTATGTATATATGTTTGCAGGTACACATGGATAGAAAGAACAGGTCAAATTTGGTGGGACGGGATGATGCTTAAGGGGTGAATTTAAGAGGTGATAGAGGAATGTGGCAAGAGGAGATGGGGAGAGATGGGGGCAGTGATAAACTATCTCATGTAGAAGAGGCAAGGGGAAGTAGTCACAAGGGAGGGCAAGAACAAGATAACAAAAAGGTAAAACCATATTCTCATTGAGTTTGGCTCAGGGATAGAATGACATACATACTAAGTGGGATATCTCACATTGCAGAAGAGGAGTGGGGAGGAGAATGAAAGAGGGGAGGATGGAGGGGAGGGCATGCTGGGGGGAGGGGAGGTTGGAGGCACACATTTTTGAAGAGAAACAGGATCAAAGTAGGGAATGGATCAGGTGGGAGGTGGGATTGGAAGGAGAGAAATATAGTCAGTCTTCTACAATATATCTACTATAGTAATGTTCTGCATAGCTATACATGTACCACATATACTGAATTGCTCATCTTCCCAGCAGGAGTGGGTGACAAGGGACAAAGGATATGGATCTGGGATTTGAAGTTTTAAAATTAAATGTTTCAAATATATGTAAATACTATTATTAATACTATTTTGCATGTAATTGGGAGATAAGATGTGTAGGTATTGTGGCACAGAGATTCACCATGTCCTAATGGAAAAGTCAAAGGGGGTATGGGAGAATATATGTGAGAGAGCAGATTGGATTAGGGGATATGCTGTGGGACTGCTATTCTGGGGTGGTGGATAGGGGAAAAATTCGGAAAAATTGTAAGTCAAAATCTGGCAGAAAGATGTAAATCAAAACTTAATAAAGCATTTGGGAAAAAAATGTTAAAATATTTTTAAATGAAATTGAGAAATAATAAATATAGGCATTGGGATGTAGAAATTCATCTTATCCTACTAGAAAGTCAAGGGTATATAGGAGAGGAAATAAGAGAAAAAAGAATGGGGGAATTTGTATTCAGAAGGTTTGCTATCTGGAAGTGGGGGTAGGATAAAGTTGGGGAGAAAATTCGTAACTCAAAATCTTGTGGAAATGAATGTTGAAAACTAAAAATAAATTTAAAAAATAAAGGAAATAAAAATAGACAACCCCCCCAAAGAAAAAGAAAAATTAGAAAAATATTACATTGAAGAAAACACCTGCTTAAAAAGAAAAATGTGTGAAATAAAAATGAAAGCTGAACATATGGAAAAGGAGCTTCAAAAATTAAACTACAAAATGAAGTTGTGGGGTGGAGCCAAGATGATGTAAAGGAAGCCGTAAAATCTCTAAGCTCCTCCTTAAAAAGTGAATCTGAACGTATTCTGGAGTGAATAAATCCACTTGGAGACAGAGTGTGGCAGAATCCAGCCCAGGAAATTGCCCAGTGCATCTGGAAAGGACAAGTGCAGAGCAAGTGTGGTTGGCACAGCTCAGATTTAAGAGCAGACAAGAATGAGGAGGAGGGAGGGAGAAGACCACTGTTTGAAATTTACTCTCAATGGTTTGGAGTCAAACTGGGTGTAACATACTGTGATAAGTATAAAAATTTATTGTTTCGAATAGTTAGTGGAAGGGTAAGGGGGGATGAAAAGTAGGAAACTAAAGGATTAGAGTGGGGAAATAATAGTAAGGGGAGAGGGCAGGTTAAGAAGGGGAGTCAATGGGTAGGAACACTGGGGGGGGGGTCAAAAGGGAAAACTTCAAGGAGGGGAAAGGAGAAGGAAGAAACAAAAATTCAAACAGGGGAGGGAATAGGATGGAGGGGAAGAGACAGATAGTCATCATTACTGTGAATGTGAATGGGATGAACTCTTCCATAAAATAGAGGAAGTTAGCAGCATGGATTAAAAACCATAATCCTACAATATGCTGTCTACAAGAAACACATTTGAAACAAAGGGATTCGCACAGGGTAAAGGTAAAAGGTTGGACTAGAATTTATTATGTCTCAGCTAAAGTAAAAAAAAAAAACAAAAAAAACAAGGTATAGTAATGCTTATCTCAGATAAAACAAAAGCAAAAATAGATCTAATTAAAAGAGATAAAGAAGGAAAAGGAAAATATATCCTACTAAAAGGCACCATGGAGAATGCAGCAATATCACTATTTAATATATGTGCACCAAGTTATATAGGATCCAATTTCCTAGAGGATAAGTTAAAGGAGTGAGAGGAAGAAATAGATAGCAAAACTATACTAGTGGGGGACCTTATTCTCCCACTTTCTGAATTTGATAAAATCAAACGTCAAAATAACGAAGAAAGAAGTTAAGGAGGTGAATAGAATTTTAGAAAGACTAGATATGACGGATCTCTGTAGAAAACTGAATGGGGAAGAAAAGTAATTTACTTTCTTCTCAGCAGTGCATTGTGCATAATCAAAAATAGACCATGTACTAGGGCATAAAAACCTCACAATTCATTGAAGAAAGGCAGAACTATTAAATGCATCATTCTCCGATCATGATGCAATAAAAATTATATTCAATAAAGGGCTATGGAAAGATAGACTAAAAACTAATTGGGAACTAAACAATTTAATCCTAAAGAATGGGTGGGTCAAATAAGAAATTATAGAAACAATCAATAATTTCATTCAAGGGAATGATAATAATGAGACAACATACCAAAATTTGTGGGATGCATTCAAGGCAGTTCTTAGGGAAAGTTTTATATCCCTGAGTGCATACTTGCTGAAAACAGAGAGAAGGGATTTCAATGAATTGGACATGCAATTGAAAAAGTTAGAAAAAGAATAAATTGAAAATCCCCAATGTAGTACTAAATGAGAAATATTGAAAACCAAAGGAGAAATTAGTAAAATTTAAGAAAACTATTGAATTAATAAATGAAACTAAGAGCTGGTTTTATGAAATAAACAATAAAATTCATAGACCCTTAGTCAATATGATAAAAAAAGAACGAAGAAAACCAAATTATGAGTATCAAAAATGAGAAGGGTGAATCTAACACCAATAAAGAGGAAATTTAAAAAATGAGGAATTATTTTTCCCAATTGTATGCATATAAATATGACAATCTTAGTGAATTGGATGAATATTTACAAAATTACAAGTTGCCCAGATTAACTGAAGAGGAAGGGAATTACCTAAATCTCAGAAAAATAAATCAAACAAGCCATCAATTAACTCTTTAGGAAAAAAATCTCCAGGGTCAGATGGGTTTAAAAGTGAATTCCATCAAACATTTAAAGAACAATTGATTCCAATAATCTACAAATTATTTGGGAAAATTAGTGAAGAAGGAGTCCTAGCAAATTTTTTCTATGACAAAAATATGGTACTTATTCCTAAATCAGGAAGAGATAAAAAAAGAGAAAGTAAATTATAGACCAACTTCCATCATGAATTTACATGCAAAAAATGTTTAATAAAACATTAGCCAAAAGACTCCAGCAACTTATCACAAAAATAAGGCAATTTGATCAGGTAAGATTTATTCCAGTAATGCAAGGATGGTTTAATATTAAGAAAACCATCAGTATAATCAGTATCAACAATACAACTAGGAGAAGCCACATGATTATCTCAATAAATGCATAAAACACTTTTGACAAAGTACAATATCCATTACTATTAAAAACACTAGAAAGTATAGGAATAAATGGAGACTTCCTTAAAATAGTTGATAGCATTTATTTAAAACCATCAGCAAGTCTTATATGCAATGGGGACAAACTAGAAGCATTTCCAATAAGGTCAGGAGTGAAACAAGGGTATCCACTATCACCCCTCTTATTCAATCTGGTACTAGAAATGTTAGCTGTAGCAATTAGAGAAGAAAAAGAAACCAAAGGAATCAAATTAGGCAAAGAAAAGACCAAACTATCACTCTTTGCAGATGATATGATGATATACTTAGAGAATCCTAGAGAATCAAGTAAAAAACTACTTGAGACAATAAATAAATTTGGCAAAGTTGCAGGATACAAAATAAACCCAGATAAATTCTCAGCATTCCTGTATATCTCTAATGAAACTCAACAGCAAGAGATAGAAAGAGACATCCCATCTGAAGTCACTCTGGTCATTTATAAAATATTTGGGATTCTACCTGCCAAGACAAATGCAGAATCTATATGATCACTACTACAAAACACTTCTCACACAAGTAAAATCAGATCTAACTAATTGGTAAAATATCAGTTGCTCACAGCTGGGTCAAGTTAATATAATATAAATGACAATTTTACCCAAACTAAATTATATATTTAGTTCCACACCAATCAATTTGCCAAAAAAACTACTTTTTAGAGTTAGACAAAATAATAACAAGATTTATTTGGAAAAACAAACGGTCTAGAATATCAAGGGAATTAATGAAAAGAAATGCTAGGGAAGGTGGACTAGCTATGCTAGATTTTAATCTGTATCATTCAGCTGCAGTCATCAAAACTGCTTGGTACTGGCACAGGAATAAAATAGTGGATGAATGAAATGGATTGGGAGCAGGAGAACCAGCAGTTAAAGAATATAGTAAACTATTGTTTGATAAATGCCAAGACACCGGTTTTGGGGATAAAAATGCACTACTTTACAAAAACTGCTGGGAAAACTGGAATACAGTATGGCAGAAACTGGGCATAGATCATTGTCTAACACAATATACCAAAATCAAGTCGAAAGGGGTGCATGATCTATGTATAAAGGATGATACTGTAAGCAATCTGGGCTAGCAAGGCATAGTTTACCTGTCAGATTTGTGGAGAGGGGAAGACATTAGGACCAAACAAGAATTAGAGAGCATTATGAAATGCAAAATGGATAATGTTGATTACATTAAATTGAAAAACTTCTGTACAAACAAAGCCAACGTAACCAAGATCAAGAGGGAGGTAGGAAATTGGTCAAGAATTTGTACAACCTATTTCTCTGCCAAAGGACTCATTTCTAAAATATACACAGAATTGAGTCAAATCTATAAGAATACAATTCATTTCCCAACTGATAAATGTTCAAAGGAAATGAACTGTCATTTCTCAGAGAAAGAAATTAAAGATATCTATAAGCATATGAAGAAATGCTCTAAATCACTACTGACTAGAGAAATGCAAATCAAAACAAGTCTGAGTTACCACATCTCTCCAGTCATATTGGCTAAGATGACAAAACAGCTAAATGACAAATGCTGGAGAGGATGTGTGCAAATTGGAACACTAATGTATTGTTGGTGGATTTGTGAACTTATCCAACCCTTGTGGAGAGCAATCTGGAATTTTGTTCAAAAGGGCCATAAATAATTTCATACCCTTTGGCCCAGGAATACCACTTCTAGGGTTATATCCCAAAGAGATCATAGAAGAGGGAGGAAGACCCAAATGTACAAAAATATTTATAGCAGCTTTTTTTGGTTTCAAAGAATTGGTAATTATTGGGGTTCTCATCAATTGGGGAATGGCTAAACAAGCTGTTGTATATGAATATAATGGAATATTATTGTGCTATAAGAAACGATTAGTAGATGGATTTAATATTTACCTGGAGAGGCTTATACAAACTGATGTTGAGCGAGAACAGTAGAATCAGAAGAAATTTATATACAGTCACAGACACATCATATCTGTGATGACCAACTAAGACCGACTGGACTCTTTTCAGCAATGCAATGATATAAATCAAACACAAAAGCAGATAAAGGAGAGAAATGTACCATCCAGAGATATAACTAGAAAGAACTGAGCCTGAATCCTGATGGAATCAAACTAATTGATCTTTTTCTTTTCATTGTTTGGTTTTATTTCTTCTTTACCATTTTTCATCCCACCTAGTACAATAGGCCTTTGCAATTGGACTAATGTCTAATATGAATGTATTTGCAGATCCTATACTGGACTATATGCTGTCGTGGGAGGTGGGGGGAGGTAGGTAAAGGAAATTTGAAAATCAAGGAACTATGGAATTGAACCTTTTTAACTGAAACTAACCTAATAAATTTATTTTAAAAAGAAGTTGTTAAAATTAGAATCAACCAAATTGAAATTATTGACTCCATGAGGCATCAAGAATCAGTCAAACAAAATATCACGAATGAACAATTAGAAAAAGAGATAAAATATCTCAATGGAAAAAAAACTGATTTGGGGAACATATCCAGGAGATACAATCTGAGAATTATTCATCTGCTGGACAATTATGATGAAAAATGAGCTTGGACTACATCTTCAAAGAGCTCATCAAGGAAAATTAGCTGAGGTCCTAGAACCAGAGGGTAAATAGGTTCTATAGAAATAGAGAGAATTCACTGGACACCTCCACAAAGAGACAGCAAATTGAAAAGTCTTTGAAATGTTCTAGCCAAATTGCAGAATTATCAGCTAAAGGAGAAAATACTACAAGCAACCAGAACGAATTCTGCTTGAATTCAAACAATTCAAAAATTGTTGAAAGAAGCAATTTATATATGGTGGCAACACAGTGAAGATCACAGCACCTGCCATCTTCTACCTTGAAAGATCTGACGGACTGGAATATTATTTTTCACAAGGCAAAAGAGCTTGGGTAACAGCCAAGGATGAACTATCAAGCAAAACTTAACATAATCTTCCATGTAAAAAGATGGTCTTTCAATGATATAAAAGACTCCCGGAACTTAATGATATAAAAGCCCCAGCTCAATGAAAAATTCAACCTCCAATTACAAGATTCAAGGGAGAGAAAGGTAAATAGGGAAAACACACAGAGAGACACTCAAACACACACACACACACACACACACACACACACACACGCACACACACACATAAATTTTTATTTAATAAGAGCACAATGATTTCATCCCTATATGGGAAGCTGATACCTGTTAATATCATTAATTCTATACTTATGGTGACATTTAAAAGACTTATATGTAAATAGAGGGTGTGGGCATAAATTACACAAAATGATGATAAAAAACCTCCTTAAGGTCTGCAAAGGGACTGAAATCGAAGAAAAGGGAAGAATGAAGTAAAAACAGATAAATTATGCTGCAAAAGAGCCAAAAAATATTAAACGAAGGGAGGGATATGAGCCTTATGTGAAGTTTTCCCCCACTGGTTCTGGTGCAAGGAAGGAATAATATAATGAGTTAAGTATAGAACTCTATTGTGAAGAGATATAAAACTTATCATATTAGATGGAAAGAGGGGAGGGAGAGGAGCATTGCATGAGATCTGTACTTTTTAAACTTGGTTCAATGAAGAAATAACATACTACATTTAATATACAAATCTATTATACTCTACAGTCAGAAGGATGAGGAAGGGCTCAGAAAAGGAGGGGTAGGTTTAGAAGGTAGGGAAGAGGTAGTAAGGGGGAAGGGTAAGAAAAGGGAGAGGGGCTAATAAGAAAGGAATGCTGCCCTTTCCCTCTCCTGCTGCTCAGGGAGACAGCCACCACCATGAATGACACTGTAACCATTAGAACCAGGAAGTTTCTGACAAACAGATTTCTTCAGAGCAAATGGATTGTTATAGTTGTCCTTCATCCTGGAAAGGGCACAGTGCCTAAGAGCAAAATTTTAGAAAAACCAGCCAAGATGTACAAAACAGCTCTAGATGTCATTATTGTCTTTGGTTTCAGAACCCATTTTGGTGGTGGCAAAACAACAGGCTTTTGCATGATTTATGATTCCCTTAACTATACAAAGAAAAATGAACCTAAATCAAAGAATTGCAAAGCATGGCCTGTATGAGAAGAAAAAGACATCAGGAAAGCAGTGAAAGGAACACAAGAACAGAATGAATACAATCAGTGGTACTGCAAAGGCAAATGTTGGTGGTGGCAAAAAGAAGGAATAAAAGGCAGCCAGCTGGAGGGACCCCAGAACACCAGCAGCTGTGGTGATTCCAGAAATATCAGCACAGATATGCCTAGGACAAAGTGAGAGGGTCCTGCCCTATGGACTTTGGGAACAGTATTTGGGGAACACATCGGCTTCCTCCCCTGGAGGCGAAAAGCTGCTGGGGGCGGGGTGAGCCAAGATGGTGGAGTAGAAACAGCACTTCCAAGGCGCTCTGCCCAACAAAACGTCCAAACAATGTGAAAGGGGACTCTGAACAACTTCTGGAGCGCCAGGACCGACAGAACTAAACAGAGAAACTAACCTCCCATGAGGAGAACCCAGCAGCCCTGCAGGGAGCAGAAGCACAGCACTCTGAGAGCAGGCAGCATAGTGCTCTGGGAGCTGAGCCCAGGCCCACTGAACTGCGGTTTTAGTCCTAGGGCGGCTGGTTCAGCAGCCAGCTGGAGGGACCCCAGAACACCAGTAGCTGTGGCTATTCCAGAATTATCAGCACAGATATTATCAGCACAGAATTATCAGCACAGACATGCCTAGGACAAAGTAAGGCATTAGTGCCCTATAGACATTGGGACCAGTATTTGGGGAAGGCATCGGCTGCCTCCCCTGGGGGCGAAATGCTGCTGAAGAAATGCAGCACATAATCCATTTTGCAGCTTCAGTGGTGGCACTAGATCTAGGTCTGTGAACTGTAGGGAGATCCAGCAATCTGTCTGGGGGTTAATCACTCTTGATTTAAACTTCCTGGATCTGGATAGTGGTCTGGGGGGAAAGTTCGGGGTGGGTATCCAATTTGCCAGAGTGGGTGGAAGCTTTACAAAGGCCACCCAACCAGAGGAAGTTGTGAAGACCCCAAATTTGGGACGGAAGCTCTCCTGTCTGGTGGCAGAGTCCTACTGTGGGAACAAGCCCCCAAATCAAGCAATTAAGTGGCAACATGCCTAGGCAATAGAAACAAAATAAACAGAAAAATTCAACATTCTACTCCTATTTTAGGGGCAAAGAGGATTGAAGCATGGAGGAGGACTGTGAGGTCAGAACTCCTGCACCAAAAGCCCCAAATGAAAACACAAGCTGGCTACAGGCCATAGAGGACCTTAAGAAGCAGATAAGAGAAGTGGGGGGAAAATTGGGAAGAGAAATGATAAAGATGCAAGAAAAATATGAAATGACAATCAACAGCCTGACTGAAGAAAATAACACCTAAAAAATAGACTAATTCAAATAGCAAAAGAGGCTCAGAAAGGCAATGAGAAGAAGACTGCCTTAAAAAGCCGAATTTGCCAGATGAAAAAAAAAGAATCTCAAAATCTTAATGAGAAGATTCATTCCCTCAGAGTTAGACTTGAGCAAATGGAAGCTAGTGACTTTATGAGAAATCAAGATGCTGTTAAACAGATCCAAACAAATGAAAGAATAAAAGGCAATGTGAAATATTTCATGGGAAAAACCACTGACCTGGAAAATAGGTCCAGGAGAGAAAATTTAAAAATTATTGGACTACCTGAAAGCCACCATCAAAGAAAGAACCTAGAAATCATCCTTAAAGAAATTCTCAAGGAAAATTTCCCTGATGTGTTAGACCCAGAGGGGGAAATAGAGATTGAATGAATTCACCGATTGCCTCCTGAAAGAGATCCCAAAAAGAAAACTCCTAGGAATATTATAGCCAGGTTCCAGAACTCCAAGATCAAGGAGAAAATACTACAAGCAGCCAGGAATAAACAATTTCAATACTGTGGAAACACAATCAGAATAGCACAGGATCCAGACAGCCTCTACACTGAGGGATCAAAGGTTATGGAATATGAGGACAAAATGGCTGGGATTGAAGCCAAGGGTCACACACCCAGCAAAACTGAGAGAAGATTGGATGAGGTGATATCTAATGGGACTGCTATTCTGGGGTGGTCATTTGGGAAAAATGGGGGAAAATTGTAAATCAAAATTTGGTGGAAATGAATTAGGTAAACCAGAAGTTAATAAAGGATTTGTTTAACAAAAAAGGCAATATGGATTATGTTTATCCGTGAAGATAATTTTTTCACCCGCCCATGAACAAACTACATATAACTTCAAAAAAAATATATAAATAAAGGGATGCTGGGGAAGGCAGTGGTCAAAAGTAAAACACTTAAGGAGGAGAAGGTTTGAGTTAAATATATCATGCCTTAGCTAAAGTAAAAAAAAAAATAAAGATGGGGTACCAATCCTTATCTCAGACAAAGCAAAAGGAAAAATAGATCTAATTAAAAGAAATAAGGAAGGAAACTATATTCTGCTAAAAGGCACCATCAAACATGAAGCAATATCATTACTAAACATTTATGCACCAAGTGGTACACCATCCAGATTCCTAAAGGAGAAGTTAAGGATTTAAGAACAATAAATAGATGGAAAAACTATACTAGTGAGGGATGTCAATCTCCCTGTCTTTGAGCTTAATAAATCTAAACTTAAAATAAACGAGGAAGAAGTTAAGGAGGTTAATAGAATCTTAAAGAAAATAGAAAAAAGATATGATAAACCTCTGGGGAAAATTGAAAGGTGATTAAAAGATATATATTTTCTTTTCAGTGGTACATGGTATATATGCAAAAATTGACCACATACTAGGGCATAAAAACCTTATAATTCATTGCAAAAGTATTAAATGCATCTTTCTCAGATGATGATGCAATAAAAACTATACCAAATAAAGGACCAGGGAAGGATAGAATAAAAACTGATTTGAAACTAAATAACTTAATTCTAAAGAATGAGTGGATCAAACATTAAATTATAGAAATGTAAAAAAAAATATATTTACATGGAGAGGCTTCTAAAAACTGATACTGAGTGAGAAAAGCAGAACCAGGAGAAACTTGTATACAATTACAGACACAAAATATGTGTGATGGCCAGCCATTTCAATCTGGACTCTTAGCAGCAATGCAGTGATATGTCAGTCCCAAAAGACTCATGATGGAGAGAGATGTCTACATCCAGAGAAAGAACTAGAAAGATCTGAGCTTGAATTCTGATGGAAGCAAACTAATTGATCTTTTTCTTTTTATTGTTTGGTTTTATTTCTTCCTTACCATTTTTCATCCTACCTTGTACAATTCGCCTTTGTAACTTGACTAATGTCTAATATGAAAGTATTTGCAAATCCTATACTGGACTATATGCTGTCCAGGGTAGTGGGGAGTGGGAGGGAAAGGAAATTTGAAAATCAAGGAACTATGGAATTGAATCTTGTTAACTAAAAATAAACAAATAAATTTTTAAAAATTCATTCAAGAAAATGAGAATAATGAGACAACCTAACAAAACTTATGTTATACAGCACACTAACATCTTTTTTATTGTAGTTTACAATCTTTTTTTGAAAAACAAATGCTTTATTAACTTATGTTTTACATCATTCATTTCTGTCAGATTTTGAGTTACAATTATCCCCCCCCCTATTTTTCCCCTACCCACTCTCACAGAATAGCAGTCCCAAAAGATATCGCTTCCTCCAATCTACTCTCTCCCACACACCATTCGAATTTTCCATTAGAGGAAGGTGAATCTCTGTGTTCCAATGCCTGCACATCTTATCTCCCAACCACAAGCAAAAGAGTATTAATAATAGTATTTATATATACTGGAAACATTTAATTTAAAGACCTCGAATTTCAGATTCATTCCCTTCCTCCCTTGTCACCCATTCCCTCTGGAAAGATAAGTAATTCTGTATATGTTGTATATGTCTAGCAATGCAAAGCATTACCATAGTAGATATATTGTATGAGGCTGCATATAATTCCCTCCCACTCATCCCACCGCCCACCTTGTCAATTCCCTACTTGATACTGTCCCTCTTCTATAGTGGGTACTTCCAACCTCCCCTCACCCCAAGGATGCCCTCCCATCCATAATCCCTCTTCTCATCCGCCTTTCTCCTATTCTGCTGCAGGTTGAGATATCCCATTTAGTATGTGTGTCATTCTCTCCCTGAACCAAATTCAATGAGAATGTGGTTTTGCCTTTTTGCCTTCCTATTCTTCCCTCCTTGCAACCATTTCCACTTGCTTCTTCTACATGAGATAGTTTGCCCTACCTTTTCTCTTCCCGTCTCCTCTTGCGACTTTCCTCTCACCTCATAATTTCACACCTTAAGTATCATACCTTCCCAAGAAATTCAACCTGTGCCTTCTATCCATATATAACTGTAACCATATACACACTCATTCACATATGTAATCACATGACCATACACTCTTCTTCCATTATATTCATACTGAGAAAATTTCATCAGCCACAATTATTGTTTTTCCATATAGGAATGCAAATAGTTCAACTTCGATAAGTTCCTTTTAATTTCTTTTCCCTGATTACCTTCTCAGGCATCTCTTGCTTCTTGCATCTGGATGTCAAATTTTCTATTCAACTCTGCTTTTTTTCCTCAAGAATGCTTGAAAGTCGTCTATTCTACTGAATGACCATATTTTCCCCTGAAACAAAATACTCAGTTTTCTGGGTAGGTGACCCTTGGGTTCAGTCCTAGCTCTTTTGCCCTCTGGAATAACATATTCCATGCTCTTCAATCCCTCACTGTAGAAGCTGCCAGGTCCTGTGCTAACCTGATTGTGTTTCCACAATATTGAAATTGTTTCTTCCTGGCTGCTTGCAGTATTTTCTCCTTGATCTGGGGATTCTGGAACCTGGCTATAATATTCCTGGGAGTTTTCTTTTGAATATCTTTTTCAGGAGGTGAGTCGAGGATTCTTTCAACCTCTATTTTGCCCTCTGGATCTAAAACATCAGGGTAATTTTCCTTGAAAATTTCTTGAAGGGTTATTTCTAGGTTCTTTTTTTGATCATGCCTTCCTGGTAGTCCAATAATTTTTACATTTTCTCTCCTGGATCTATTTTCCTGGTCCGTGGTTTTTCCCATGACATATTTCACATTGCCTTCTAAACTTTCATTTGTTTGGATCTGCTTAACAGCATCTTGATTTCTCATCAAGTCATTAGCTTCCATTTGCTCCAGTCCCAACTCTGAGGGAATGAATCTCCTCAGTGAACTTTTGAGATTTTTTTTCCATCTGGTAAATTCGACTTTTTAAGGCATTCTTCTCCTCATTGCTCTTTTGGGCCTCCTTTGCAATTTGAGTTCATTTTTTAAGGTGTTGTTTTCCTCAGTCATGCTGTTCACCCTCATTTCATACTTTTTCTGCATCCTTCTCATTTCTCTTCCCAATTTTTCCTCCACTTCTCTTATTTGATTTTTAAAGTCCTTCTTAAAGTCCTCTATGGCCTGCAACCTCATGTTTTCCCCTGGGGCTTTTGGAGCAGGACTTCTGACCTCACAGTCCTCTTCCCGCCCCATGCTTCAACCCTCCTTGCCTTGTTAAGGTCCTCTATGGCCTGTAACCCGCTCATATTTTCCTTTGGGGCTTTTGGAGCAGGATTTCTGACCTCATAGTCCTCTGCTTGTTCCATCCTTTGATCCTCTTTGCCCCCAAAGTATGAGTCTAAGGTTGCATTTTTCTGTTTAATTTGTTTCCTTTGCCTTGGTATGTTGCCACTTAATTACTTGACTTTTGGACTTGTTGCCACACTATGGTTCAGCCACCAGACAGGGGAACTTTCGTCCCAAACATGTTGTGGACAACTTACCTTTCTTACAAGCTGGAAACCCACCCACGACCTCCACCCCAGATCACAATCCAAGTCAGGGAGGTAAAAGCAAGAGTGATTACCCCCCAAGACTTATCGCTGGATCTCCCTACAGTATGCAGGCCAGGAGCTGGAGCTGCCTCTGAAAAATACAAAATGGCGTGTCATCTCAGTGGCTTCTAGCCCCCAGGGGAGGAAGCCGACACTTACCCCAAACACTGGTCCCAAATTTCATAGGGCACTAACATATCACTTTGTCCTAGGCATGTCTATGTTGATAATTCAGGAATCGCCACAGCTGCTTGTGTTCTGGGGTCCCTCCAGCTGGCTGCTGTCCTGGCCGCCCTGGGGCTGAAACCATGACTTAGGCTGACCTGTGCTCAGCTACCCGCACACTGCTCCCTGCATTGCCGGCTCCCAGATTGCTGCGCTGGTCATGCCTGCAGGGCTGCTTGGCTGTCTTCAGCGGGAGGTTAGCTTGTCTGTGTCGTTCTGTGGGTGCTGCGGCTCCAGGAGTTTTTCAGAGTCCCTCTTTACATAGATTGCATGTGCTCTGGGGGGCCAGTGGCTTGGACGAGCTGTTTCTACACCACCATCTTGGCTCTGCCCCCAGCACATTAACTTCTAAGGTGAAGTTTTATATCCCTAAATGTGTAAATAAATAAAACAGAGAAAAGGGAGGTCAATAAATTGGCCATACAACTGAAAAAGTTAGAAAAAGAAAAATTGAAAATCCCCAATGAAATACTGAGTTAGAAATAATGAGAACTAAAGAAGAGATAAATAAAAATTAATTTAAAATAGTGAATTGATAAATAAAACCAAGAGCTGTCATTATGGAAAAAAAAAACAGCAACAATGAAATGGATAGAACTTAATCAATATGATAAAAAAAGAAAGAAGAAAAACAAATTCTGGATATCAAAAATGAGAAGGGTAAATATACCTCCAATAAAGAGGAAATTAAAACAATGTATAGGAGTTATTTTCCACAATTTTATGCACCTAAATTTTATAGTCTTTGTGAAATGCATGAATATTTATGAAAATATAAGTTGCCAAGAATAATTGAACAGGAAGTAAACTACTTAAATAACCCTATCTCAGAAAAAAGAACAAAAGACAAAAAACAAAAAGCAAAAAACAAACAAAAAACAAACATGCAAATAATAAAGTATCAACGAACTTCCTAGGAAAAAATATCCAGGGCCACATGGCTTTACTAGTGAATTCTATTAAACATTTAAAGAACAATAGAAAGACAATTACAGTACAATTTCCTTTATGAAAACATATGAAAAAATTTAAATAAAATATTGGCAAAAAGACTACAGAAACTTATCAGGTGAATGATAGACTTCGATCTGGAAGGATTTTTTTGCAGGAATGCAAATCAGGAAAATTATCAGTATAATTGATCTCATAAACAACAAAACTATAAGTAACCATTTGATTATCTCAATAGAAGCAGAAAAGCTTTTTGACTAAATTAACTCCCATTCCTATTAAAAACACTAGAAAGCATGTGAATAAGTGGAGTATTCCTTTAAATAATAATTAGCATATATCTAAAACCATCAGCAAGTATTATATGTAATGGGGAAAAGCTAGACATATTTCAAATAAGATCAGGGATAAAGCAAGGATGTACACTATCACCGCTCTTATTCAAATTGATACTAGAAATGTTAATAGTATCAATAAGAGAGGAAAAAGAAATTTAAGGAATGAAATTAGGCAAATAAGAGATGTTTCATTATCTACTTATTTCATCTATCGGACTTTGCAGATGATATGATATACTTAAAGTATCCTAGACAATTAAGTAAAATCTATTTGACATAATAAACATATCTGCAAAGTTGCAAGATATAAAATAAACCCACATAAATCCTCGGCATTATACATACATACATACATACATACATATATAAATATATACATATATACAGAGCGAGAGAGAGAGAGAGAGAGAGAGAGAGAGAGAGAGAAAGAAAGAGAGAGAGAGAGAGAGAGAGAGAGAGAGAGAGAGAGAGCATGTAATCACACAGCAAGAGGTAAAAAGAAAATTCCCAGTTAAAAATTCCTTTAAAAATATAAAATATTTGGGACCCTACCTGCAGAAACAAACGCAGGACTTATATGAACACAATTATAAAACTGTTTTCACATAAATAAAGTCAGAACAAACTAACTAGAAGAACATCAACTGTGAATGGGTGGGTTGAGCTAATATAATAAATAAATGGCAATTTTACTTAAATTAAATTACATATTTGATCCCATACAATTCAATTTAAAAAAAAACTACTTTGTACAGCTAGAAAAAGCAGTAACAAAATTTATTTGGAAGAACAAAATGTCTAGAACATCAAGGGAATTAAAGAAAAGAAATGCTAGGGATGGTTGCCTAGCTATACAGATTTTAATCTGTACTATGAAGCAGAAATCCTTAAAACTACTTGGTAGTGGCTGAGGAATAGAGTAGCGGATCAGTGGACTAGACTGGGTACACAAGATCAAGCTTTCGATGACTATAGTAATTTCCCATTTGATAAACCCTAAGATGCCAGCTTGTGGAATAAGAATGCATTATTTCACAAAACTGCTGGATAACTGGAACATAGTGTGGCAGAAATTGGGCACAGGCCAATATCTAACACCATACAGCAAAATAAAGTTAAAATGGGTCCATAATCTAGGGATGAAGGTTGACACTGTAAGAAAACTGGGAGAGCAAGGGATAGTTTACCAGTCAGATCTATGGAAAGGGGAAGACTTCATGATGAAACAAAATATAGAGACAATTATAAAATGAAAAATGGATAATTTTGATTACATTAAATTGAAAAGCTTCTGTACAAATGAAGCCAATATTATGAAGATTAAGAGGAAAGTGAAAAATTGAGAAAGAATTTTTACAACCATTGTCTTTGATAAGGGCCTGATTTCTATATAACTATACAACAAATTTAGTAGAATCCATAAGAGTCCAAACTAGTCTCCAACTGATAAATGGTCAAAGTATATGAATGGGTAGTTCTCAGAAGATGAAATCTGTAAGCATATGAAAAAAAAAAAACATTCTAAATCACTATTGATTAGATAAATGAAAATCAAAACAACTCTGAAGTACCACATCTCCTCTGTCAGATAGGCTAAGCTGGCAAAACAGAAAAATGATAAATGCTGGAAAGGATATGGAAAAATTTGAATGCTAATACATTTTTGCTGGAGTTGTGAACTGATCCAGCCCTTCTGGAGAGCAATCTGGAACTATGCCCAAAGGGCTATAAATAAGTGCATACTCTTTGACCCACAAATACCATTTCTAGGGTTATATCTCAAAGAGATCAGAGAAGGGGGAGGAGGACCTATATGTACAAAAATATTTTAGCATCTTTTTTTGTGGTGGCAAAGAATTCGAAATCAAGGAGATGCCCATCAATTGGGCAATGACTGAACATGTTGTGGTGTATGAATGTAATGGAATATCATGCTGCTATAAGAAATGAAGAGTAGACAGATTTAATAATAACCTGGAGAAACTTATATAAACTGATGCTGAGAGAGAAGAGCAGAAACAGGAGAAATCTGTATACAGTCACAGACACAATGCATCTGTAATGACTAACTTCAATATACTGGACTCCTTTCAGCAATGTAAGGTTATAAGACAACTCCAAAAGACTTAAGATTGAAAAAGATATCCATAGCCAGAGAAAAAAAAATGTGGATTCTGAATGCAGAGTGAAAGAAACTACTTGTTGTATTTCTTTTTTTTTTGTTTGTTTTGTTTCCTCTTTCCCAATGATCATTCCAGAAGTTTTAATCCTTCTTTACAACCTAACTAATGAGTATTGTGAAGATATTTGTAGATCCTCTTTTCAAGTGCACCACTGCAATGATGGGGGTGGGGGGGAGGAAGAGAAGTAGCGTGAGAAAATTTGAAACTCAAGGGACTGTGGAACTGAATATTGTAAACTAAAAGTAAATAAACAAGTCCATTTTAAAAATATATTATAACTTTAGAAAAATCAAAGGATGGAGAATAAATCCATGAAATAAGCAATTCTCTACAGTACCAGCAAAATACAGGAGATAGATACAGAAAAAAAGAAAAAAAAATATATATATACATTAAAATGTATAAATAACTGTGATCATAGGTAAAAAGTCATATATATGAATTCTATACATATAACTAAAGAATATTATTTCTAGAAACAAAGGCAGATTAATAATTTGTGATATTGACAGTTCCTTGTTGTTCTATGTGTATATGCATGTATATACATACATATATGTATACATATACATCATATCAGTGCCAAACATTTTTAAAGATTAGATGTTATGCAAATCAAATAACCAGATTGTTACCATATAAAACACAAAAACATGAAAGTCATAACCAAGAAACAAAGTTCAAGAGTAGAAAAAAAAATGGTAAAAAGTTGAAACTATTTAGGTCTCACAATACAAAAACCATAAAAGAGGAAGAGCCATTCCCTAATACAGACACACACAAATACATAAACACTTTTGTTTATGTATGTACACACACTATACATGTACACACATATGCATACATATGCATATGCATGTGTGTGTACTTAAGCAACTCTCAAAACAAAAAAAAACATGTTTCAAAGATTATATTTTAAATGTTAAAAATAACTAATATTAATAGAAATCTTAATTAAAGTAACCCTGAGGTGCACAATCCCTCAGATTAGCAAATATGATTTATAAGTGAGAAATAAAATCAGTGCTTTGTTAGATGCCATGGGTGGATATATAAACTCTCTATTATTGAGAGACCTGTGCATTGATCCAACTTTTTTGGAAATCATTTCAGAAATGTACCTAAAAAGTCATTAAAATGTATGCATCTTAGTAATAAGAAATATTTCCCTTGTGTAAAGTTACTGGAAACTAAGGAGATAATCATCATATGAGAAATGGATGATTAGATTATGGTAAGTGAATATAACAGAATCTTATTTTATGATAAGAAATGTGAGATGAGACTGATTTAGCAAAACAAAAAGGGTGCTGATGAATTGGTGCATAGTTAAATGAATACAATCAGGAGAAAATTTTTACAATGACTACAATATTGTGAAATGAAAGAACTAGGTAAAAACTCAAGATAATATTAATGCTAAAGCCAATCAAACCATATGTATTATAATACATTATGCTTCCAATCTGTTCATTCAAAGGATATAATTAAGAGAAAAACCTATCTTTTTTAGATTAAGCCACTGTGAGCTTTTTTTGTTGTTGTTTCATCATACTTGTTAAAAGGGCATTCTTTATTTTTTTCTTTCTCCCTTTCTTTTTTGGGGGCAGTGGAAGATGAGGGAGATTATTATGGAAATATAAAAAAAGAAAAAGTGTCAACCTGTCATTTATAAATATACAAAAGAGAATGGAAGAAAGTTCAAAAGGGTTCACCAACAATGAGCACAATGCTAAAACTAAAATAATGGATTTTAAATGTTTATTATAAAAGAAAATTTTACTTAGTTGAGATTGATTGTTACATAATTTTTTTTCTTGTTCTCTTTTCTTTTTTGTTTATCAAGTTAGCTATAATAAGATAATTTATTTTTTTTATTTTTTAATAGATTGGCACCTTTGCCATTCCCACTATAATTTATTATTTTATTTTATTTTTTTTAATTTTTTTTTTCCTTTTTGGAGGCCTTAATTGGAGTTAAGTAACTTGCGCAAGGTCACACAGCTAGCTTTTTGTTTGTGTGTACGTTAAGTTTCTGAGGCCAGAGCCGAACTCAGGTCCTTCCGACTCCAGGGCCAATGCTCTACTCACTGCGCCACCTAGCCGCCCCAATAAAATAATTTCTTAAAGTACATAAAGCATCTCAATTAAAATAGTTCACCAATAACTGTTAGCAACAATCAGATTAACTTCATGAAATTTTTCCCATGGTGATATGACATTACTGATTTATATTTCCAAGGATCTTGTAAACTTTATAATTTTTGGATAAGCCATAGATACACATTGTTTACTGAATCGTAATACAAAATGTAAAAAAAAAAATAGTGTTACTGAACTTAGAAAGAGATCTTGTAGATGTGTGACCTTTGATAGTGCTATAATTGCTCTGACTCTCAGTTCTCAGTCTCAAGGGAACAAAACCTATTTTTCCCTTGTAGGGGGTGCTTTTGATGATCAATAAAAAAACTATTTGGTTCCCTACACTAAAGAGAAATGCACACTTCATAGGATTCTACTGGCATGTGGTGTTAGTGGGGAAGAAATGAAATAATATTTAGGTCATTGTAGATCATAGCAAATATTAAGTTATTTGGTGTAAAATGGTATTTATCTTACCAACTGCTGTACTGGAGATGGGATTTCTGAAAGTTAAAGCTCTGAAAGAAGCATCTATCATCTTTCAGTATAAAAGGACAGGATGAGGGAATGCTGTTGATATTTTCTAATTTGTTATTCCAGATGAAATTCTAAATTAATCAGACAATTTCTCATAAAATTCAAACTGAAAAATAAGACAGCATGAATTAATCACACGGGGCGGCTAGGTGCCGCAGTGAATAGAGCACCGGCCCTGAAATCAGAAGGACCTGAGTTCGGAGCCGGCCTCTTAATCCACACAAACAAAAACCTAGCCGTGTAACCTTGGGCAAGTTACTTAACCCCAATTGCCCTAAAGCAGCGGCTAGGTGGCGCAGTGAGTAAGAGCGCCAGCCTCGGAGTTGGGATGACCCGAGATCAGATCCGGCCTCAGAAAATGTGCACCCACGAATAAATAATGACTAGCCCTGTAACCTTGAGCAAGTTACTTAACCCCAATTGCTTTAAAAAAAAAAAAAAAGAATTAAGCCCACTCAAAATGTGCCTCTTACTGAGAAACACATCTTAAGAATATGATCCTAAAACTTTTCTGTTCTAATGAAATTTTAAAAATCAAAGTTATTATAAGACTATCCCTACATTTTCCCTAATAAATTATACTCCAGATCTTTATTTTATGTGTGTATCTCCTATTCCTTATCCCTCCTCACTCCTCTACTTTATTTCTACCCATTACCTTGCCCCCTTATTACTTGCCATCCAGTTTTGTGAGTATGACCCTTTGACTGAATCCAAACTTCAAAAAAGAAGTCCCCTCCATAAAATGACTTTTTCTGTAAAAGTTGAACTCAATTAAAATGTCACACTTGAGGACCTAGAATGACATATGTGGCCTTAAGGCCACATGTTCCAAACCCCTGTGGTTACACACACACACACACACACACACACACACACACA
Source organism: Gymnobelideus leadbeateri (assembly GCA_011680675.1). Lineage (NCBI taxonomy): Eukaryota > Metazoa > Chordata > Mammalia > Diprotodontia > Petauridae > Gymnobelideus > Gymnobelideus leadbeateri. The sequence goes on along the minus strand of WOXC01004891.1, from coordinate 288,768 downwards.
CACACACACACACACACACACAATATAGTCATTTATTTTTAGAAGACTTGTATGCCTATGTACTGTTCCCACTTTAATCCATTACCAGTGAGAGTAGGATTCAAGAACTATCAGACGTCTTCCTGCAGTTTCTCTGTGTCAGTTCTTCTCATACTTCATTTGTTTAAGATGATTAGACTTTTTATCTCTTCCCAGATGGTGTTCTCTATGTTATCATATCATGGTTACTTCTACAAGAATCTTTCAACCTACCCAATTCTTAATAACAATCTTATACAACATACATTTCCTCATATAAAATGTGAGGAGTCTGTCCTTTTTGAGTCCCTTGAACTTGGTCTTTGATGTTTACATTGTATTTCTCTTATATCTTGTAAGTCAAATTTTCTTCTTAATTCACATATTTTTGCAACAAAATTCAGAAAGTCTGACAATTCTTTGAATGCCCATATATTTTTCAAGCAGAATTATGTTTACCCTTGCAGGGAATTATTATTATTTTTTATTTCTTTTGGGGGAAGGCAGATCACTTATGTTGAGTGACTTGCCTAAAGTCACACAGCTAGTGAGTGTTAAGTGTCTGAGGTAGTATTTGAACTCAGGTCCTTCTGACTCCTGGTCTGGTGCTCTATACACTGAGCCACCCAGCCACCCCATGGTATGATTTTTTTTTACTGCAACCATAGTTCTTTTGCTCTCAAATATATAGTATTCAAAGAGCTGCAGTCTTTAGTATAGCTGCTGCTATCCCTTCTGTGATTCTATTTGTGGCTCCTCCATATGTGAATTTTTCTGAGTGCCTCTTTTTCATCATATGTTCTTCTTGAGCTGGGGTTTCATCTTATAATTATGATTATTTCCATAGGTTGTCCTTCCAGGGTCTCTTTGAGGTGGTGATGAATGGATTTTTTTTCTATATCTACTTTCTGCTTTCCAGGAAAATTTTCTTTAATTGTGCTTAGTAATATTGCATCAAGATAATTTTTATAATCATCAATCTCAGGCAGTCTAATTATTCTTATGCTTTCTTTACTTGATCTGTTCGTGATCAGTTGTTTTTATTATGAGATGTTTCACTTCCTCTTCTTTTTTCCTCATTTTATACTATGTTTTGTTATTTCTTGATCGCTTAACTTTGCTGACTTACCCTTGTCCAATTCTAATTTTAAAGGATTTCTAGTTTTTTTTTTTTTTTGAAGTCAGCCTGTTCAACATTTCTTATCCCACAATAACATTCAATTACATTCATATACCACAACTTGCTCTTTCATAACCCAATTAATGAACATCTCCTCAATTTCCAAGTCTTGGTAACCAAAAAGGGCGCTAAAATATTTTGTAAATATGAGATTTCCCCATTTCTTTGATCTCTTTGAGATACAGCCCTAGAAAGTGTTTTACAGGATCAAAGAGAATGCACATTTTAGCCATTTGTACAGTTCTGAATTGCACTCAAAAATGGTTGTCTCACTTCACAAGTCTACCAACAATACATTAGTATTCCGGTTTTCCAATACTTTCTCCAGAATTTATAATTTTCCTTTTTTTTTTATTTTAGTCAATCTGACAGGTGAGAAATGATACCACAGACTTGTTTTGTTTTGCATTTTTCTAATTAATAGTGACTTAAAACATTATTTTATGTGATTATAGATATCTTTAATTTCTTCACCTGAGTACTACCTGTTCATAACTTTTGACCAACAATCATGTGGAGAATGACCTGTATTCTTATAAATTTGATTTATTTCTCTCTATATTTATTAAATGAGGCTCTTATCAGAGAGAGTGGTTATAAAAATCCTTGCTTAGTTTTGTTTTGGTTATTGCTTCCTTCCTACTCTTGGTGTCATTCGCTTAGTTTGTACAACAAATTTTTAATTTAGTTTAAGGAATATTATTTGTGTTGGATTTCTTAATGGTCTTTATCTCTTATTCAGTCCACATTCCTATAATCTCCATAAATCTAAGAGACAAAATACTCCTTGCTCCCCTAATTTGATAACAATATTAGTCTTTATACCTAAATCATATACTCATTTGAACTTTATTTTGGTAGATAGTGTTAGACATTGGTCTACACTCAATTTCTCCCATACTATTTTCCAGGTTTTTCCAGCCTCATGATCTGAAAAGCATGCTTTTAATATTTTTTTGCCGAGTCTGCATTGAATTTTGATGGTTTTATACATTACTACATTGTCATTGTTTGTGTATGTGTCATCTACCACTAAGAAAAATGTATTTTCCTCTCTATCCCCATTCAATTTTCTCCAGAGGCCTACTGTATCTACCTGTTCTAAAACTCTATTCACCTCCTTAACTTATTTCTTGTTTTATTTTTTTTTTAACCCAACAAGTTCAGAGTGGGGTGATGATGTTCCCCACTAGTATAATTTTTCTATCAGTTTCTTCCTGTAACTCCTTACACTTCACCTCTAATTATCCTTGGTTGCTATGCCATTTGGTACTTATATGTTTAATAATGATATTTCTTCAATTTTGTGGTACCTTTTAGAAGGATATGCTTTCCTTCCTTATCTCTTTCAATTAGATTTTTTTTTTTTTGCTTTTTCTTTGTGTAAGATCTGGTTTCCTACCTCTCCTTTTATTCTTTTTTTTTTTTAATTTTTACTCTAGCTGAATCATAATATATTCCACTTCAGTATTTTATTTTTCCTTGTGTGTATACCTCTGCTTAATATGTGTTTATTGCAAACAACATAGTGTAGGACTATGCATTATAATCCATTCCTTTCTCTACTCCTATTCTATGGGAGATTTCATCTCATTCAAATTCATAGTTATGATTAGTAATTGTGTTTTCCCTCCATACTATCCTCTCACCTGTTTTTTTTTTCTTTCTCCTTCTCCCTTTCCCTCCTCGATATAGATTTTTCTTTTGACTGCCACCCTCCTCAGTCTGATCTCCCTCCTATCAGCCCATCTCCCTTTAGTTTCCTTTCCCTTTTACCTCAATATTTCTTCCCTCTATTATATCGCTCCATCTTTTTTTTGTTTCCTCTTTCCCCTCCAACTGACAATAGTGTAAGTTAGACCTCTATACCTAAATTTGTTACTCCTTTAGCCAAATCCAGTGAGAGTATAGTTCAAACAATACTCTTCACCCTCCTTTCTTTCCCTCTACTATAATATTTCTTTGCGCCTCTTCAAGTGATATAATTTACCCTTTTCTTCTTCTTTCTTTACTCTTCATACATTACAATCCTTTTTCAGAACTTAATGAGGTTTTCATCATGACATCAAAATCAACTTAAACCCACCCCTTCTGTATAATGTAGTAAAGATATATTTCACAAAGTGTTTTAAGTATCAAATTGCAGTGAAGAGATAAAAAAAAGTTTTTCTTTATTGAAAGACATATTTTCCCCTCTTTCCTGTTTACATTTTTATGCCTCTCTTGAGTTTTGTATTTGAAGATCAATTTTTCTGTTAAGCTCTGTTTCTTTTTTTAATCAGGAAAGTGGGTGATTCCTCAATTCCATTGAATATTCATCTCCCCCCCTGAAAAATTACACTCAATTTCCCTAAGTAGTTGATCTGTGGTTGGAATTCAAGCTACTTTGCCTTACAGAACATCATATTCTAAGCCTCCTAATCTTTTAATGTAAACCTTTAAAGATCCTCCATAATTCTTACTCTGTTCCTCAATATTTGAATTGTTTCTTTCTGACTGCTTCCTGTCTTTTCTCCTTGATCTGATAATTCTAGAATTTACTTACAATATGCCTTGGTGTTTTCACTTTGGAATCTCTTTCAGGAGCTGATTGGTGGATTTTTGATGACTATTTTATCCTCTGTTTCTAGAATTTCCAGCAGTTTTCCTTGATTTCTTCGAAGATGATGTTGAGGCTCTTTTCTTCATCATATTTCTCAGGTATACAAATTGATTCTGTAGTTGTCTCTCCTGGATCAATTTTCAAGGTCAATTGCTTTTTTTTTTTCCAATGAGGTATTTTATATTTTCTTCTATTTTTTTCATCCTTTCAGCTTTGTTTCACTGATTCTTGATGTCTCACACAATTATTAGTTTCTGCTTACCCAATTATAATTATTAATGAATTGTTTTCTTCAGTTAACTTTTGTAGCTCCTTTTCCATTTGCCTGATTTAATTTTTAAGTAGCTGTTTTCTTTAATGTTCTTTTTCCCATTTTGTTGGTTGAATTTTTAAATTTTTCTTCCACTTCTATTATTAGACTTTTAAAATCTTTCTTGAGCATTTACAAGAATGTTTTTTTTTTTTGTTTCTTGTTTTTTGTTTTTTTGCTTGAGACCACTTTATATTTATTTTTGAAGTTTCAGCTGCGGATATATTGACCATGTTGTCATCTTCTTAATTTTTGTTTTGATCTTCCCTGTCACCAAGAAATTTCTCAATGATCATTGTTTAAAAAATGCTTGCTCATGTTGTTTGCCTTTTTGATGGTGTTTACATTTGATCCCTCTTCTGTCCATGAGGCAGTTTCCCAGTTTTTTTGTGCTGTGGGCTAGTTGCCTGGAGATTGGTTTTCTGTGTTGGGGTTTCAGGTGCTGGCAACTAGATGTTGTAGTGGTCTAGTAGTTTACCTGGTGCTGAACTGCTGTTGCTGGTGGTGTCTGGTGTGTGTGTTGGGTGTTGGTTCTTGCCTAATCTAGAGTATCCCGGGTGGAGACCTATAGCTCAGGGTCCCCCACTGGTCCGCTGAAGTAGGGCTTGCTGCTTGCTTGCTGGGTCACCGCCTATCCTCTACTCGACCTCTTCAGCCAAAGCAAGAAAGACCTTAACTTTTAATCCCTTATCCTCTTGAGGCAAATGACTGATGTACCCCCATTTTACTATTGACTCCATTATTCCATATTTTTTCCCCTGGGATAAGATTTTCTGGGTTTTTCAAGGTCAACAAGAGAGGGTGAAATCTATTTTCTCTTTATTCCATTATCTTTGCTCCCAGTGGTTTAAATAGAGAACTTTCCACCATTTAGTCTGTGGGCTTCCACTGCCACTGCTTCTGTGCAGGACTGCACATCTTTCTCACCCATTCATGTCAGACCCCACTCCTGTGCTGAGAAGTGTTGGAATTTCCTCTTCTGCCAGTGATTCATTCTGCTGGAGATTGCTTTGAGTTTGCTAAGGTTGAATCCACACTGGTGCAACCTGGGCTTTAGACTGAACTTCTCTCCCAGTCAAGTATAACTGGTCCTGTCAACCTTCCAGATTTCCTTGGGCTAGAAATCTGTTCCACTCCATCTCTTTGTGGATTCTGCTGCCCTAGTATTTGTTAAGATTCACTTTTTAGAGGCATTTGATGGAATTTGTTGGAGAACTCAGGTGAGTTCCTGCTTTTACTCCCACTTCAAATAGTAGAACCTGCAAGTTCCTGCGTAACACTCTGTGTGGCTCTAATATATTTAAATTGTTTCTTTCTGACAACTTGCAGCAATTTCTGACCAGAAATTTTGTAATTTCAGATCTCTTTCAAGAGATGATTGGTAGACTATTTCAGTGACTTTCTACTTACTGGTTCTAGGACCTCTGGACAGTGTTACTTCATGCATGATTTCCTGAGAAATATGGTCCAGGGTCATTTTTTTTTCATCATAGCTTTCAGGTAGTCTAGTAATTTTTTTTGGAGGGCAATTGGGGTTAAATAACTTGCCCAAGGCCACACTGCTAGGGTTTTTTTGTTTGTTTGTTTTTTTGTTTGTTTGTGTGTGTGTGCATTAAGTGTCTGAGGCCGGATCAGAACTCAGGTCCTTTTGACTCCAGAGCCGACGATCTACTCACTGTGCCACCTAGCCGCCCCCTAGACTAGTAATTTTTAATTCGTCTCTCTTGTATCTGTTTTCCAGATTAGTCCTACCAATGAATTATTTCCTTTTTTTTTCTTTTGTTTATTTGCCTGGTTATTGATATATCATTGTCATTAGCTTCAAATTGCCCTATTCTAATTATCAACAAATTATTTTCTTATATTAGATTTTTGTACCTCCTTTTATATTTGACACATTTTACTTTTTGAGGAGCACTTCTCTTCCATGATTTTTTGTCCTTTCTTTTCCATTTGGTTAATTATACTTTTAAGCACTTGTTTTCTACAGTCATTTTCGTCCTTCCTCTTCCAAGTTATTGACTCTCTCTTGCAAACCTCTCACTGTTTTCCCGAAATTTTTCTTTACCTCTCATATTTCACTTTGAAATCCTTCTTGAACTCTTCCAAGAAGGCTTTCTGGTTTGAAACCAGTTCATATTTCCATTTGGAGTTTCAGATATGAGTATATTGAAAATGTTATTTTCTTATGAATTTCTGCCATGGTCTTCCCTGTCTCCATAATAAGAATCTATCGTTATTGTCCATTTTTGCTTTTTACTCATCTACTCATTTACTTTTTGTCTAGTTCCTGGCTTTTAGAGTTGAGTTTTCCTGTTGGAGTGTAGTTGGCATTGACTCATGCTTCTTGTGCTGGGAGTCTCAGACCTAGTCTTTGACTTTGTGTGCTGGAGCTTCAAGTACTGGCGACTGGAAGCTGTAGGGGCCTGTCAGCTTACTTGGTGCTGTGCTGGGTTCAGCAGCACTGGAGCTCTTGGGTTGGGGGTAAGGAGTCTAGCCCCTGGAGCATACCTGCTTCCTTGGGTCTTGCACTCAGATATTGGTTGTTGTAAGACATCTGCCTGCCTAAAGCTGTGCCTCCTAGAATTTCACTACCAAGAGATGCAGTGAAGTGCTGGAGATTTTGTTACTGGAGAGCACTGACGTAAAATGGCAGTTTTTCTGACCAAATGTCTACTAGTTTTCTTGCCTCTGCTGAACCACTAGGGGGTCCTCGTTTTGGTGCTTGCCTGCTCTACCACCCCGGGGCTCAATTATCCCCCCTGGTTTGCTGAGTTGGTGCTAGCTGCTGGTTTTCTGGAACCTCTCCTATACTTAGCTTAACCCAGGACAAAGGAGGTCTTTACCATTTATTCCCCAAGCTTCCTGGGCTACAATATTGCTTCACCTTTTCTTTCTGCTAGCTAAGCTGTTACAGGGATTTTCCTGGGATAATATTTTCTGGGCTTTCAGAGGTCAGTAAGGGAGGTCAATAAGAGAGCCACATACTTCTTCCTCCACCATCTTGGCTCCCCTAATTTTTTTAATTCTTGGAATTTTTTATTATGGTCACCTCTAGTCCTAGGGTATGGGGTTTGATACCTCTGCCTTCAGATCCTCCTTGAGTCGTCCCCTCTGCCCTGTAACAGAAACCAAGAACTCCACCCTCCTGTAAGTGCCTACAGTCAGCATTTTCCAAGATTATTGCTCCTGTACTCCATAGATGTGTGTTAGATCCTTCTCATCCAGGTCCACTTCTTGGCATCACAGTTGGGACTGCCCTCCCTTATCAGTAGAGGTTCCCTCAATATTCCCACACTCAGATGCCCCAAAAAAACTTTTTCCAGAAGGTGAAAATCACTCAGTCTGGGGCCAATATTATCTCTCAATCCAGCTAGCCTCACAGCTTAGCAGTTGCCTTCTCAGTAGATCTAACCTGGAGGTATATACTCTTCATAGGGACTAAAACTTGATCCCGGGATTCTTTTTTTTCCTGATTGTCCCAGAAGGACCACCATTCTTCCCAAACTTTTCTTCTTTTACCACTTCACATTTTCCCTGGGGCACTGGTTTGTCTAGTTTGTAAAGGAAATATTTAGAGGTTTGAATTTTCTAAACTACTCTGCCAACTCCTGAATATCCTTCCAAAGTAATTATAAGAATACTTTATTTTAACTGAGTATAAATATTCAGTGAGAGACATTTTGGAAGCAGTTTCAAATTAAGGAAGACTTAGGTCCAAATACCCCTCTCACATGTACTTAATGGTTCTCTCCGTGCATATTCTCTAACTTCTCAGTACCTTCAGGTAATTCTCTACAAGTCTGTGTTTTTAAACAGTTTCTACCTTTCATTAGTACATGGAGTTTTCACAGTTGAGACCCCCTTTCACTGCTAAAATCACAGGTCGGTAATTTACTTCTCTCCACCACACCAAAAGGTGGGCAGATGTGATTGTTAAGTAAATGATACTAAGAATAATTGTAGGGGTGGCTAGGTGGCGCAGAGAATAGAGCGCCAGCCCTGGAATCAAAAGGACCTGAGTTCGGAGCCGGCCTCCGAAACCTAATCCGCACAAACAAAAACCTAGCCGTGTAACCTTGGGCAAGTTACTTAACCCCAATTGCCCTAAAGGGGTGGCTAGGTGGTGCAGTGAGTAAGAGTGCCGGCCTCGGAGTTGGGATGACCCGAGATCTGATCCGGCCTCAGAAAATGAGCACCCACACATAAAATAATGACTAGCCGTGTAACCTTGAGCAAGTTACTTAACCCCAATTGCTTTAAAAAAAAAAAAAAAGAATAATTGTAATGATTTCAAACATATCAATTGTTTGGGGACAAATAGAGTAAAGCATTATTTTAACATGTCTTGAATAACTAAATGACTCAGAGCCTCATATTGTAATAAATTTGAGAAATTTACAGGAAAGTTCATTAAATGGTTATGCTTTATAAAGTGATAGTCAAAATGTTGTCAAGATAATGTACTCTAGAATACAAAAAAATCACAATAGTCCTTGCAGGAGAAAATTGGTAGTCATCGAAAAGATACCACAACCAAAAGCCTTATAATGTTGTATTCAGGAGCCAGTGGTAGTTATACCTTCATATTAGGAAGCTATTACATCAGATTTAGGATACATCTATTGGAGGTTTCCAATGACCAATTTTAACTAGTCAATTAATTGGAGAGGAACAAAGGAGGAAAAGTTGGGAATTTGTGTGTTCTTTCCTAAACTAAATATAGTTTTTACTGTCTTGTCATTTTCTCTGATAGTATTCAAATAAATGAAGACTGTCCTTTAGGAATATAGTTTTCATGTCATTTTAAAGTACATTATTTATATGGCAAGTGTACTTCCAAATATTGGTATGGATAAAAAAGCTAATTTACTGTTTTGGAAGGAAGGAGGGGAGGGATAAAGGGACTGGGAAGTACATCCCTAGTTCACAGGGATGCTAAAAGTTGTGTGAGATGTGGGATGTGGGGAGAGTAGTTTCAACAAATTACTGTTGATTATAGTTTGGTTAGGTCTATATAGATATAATGTATTTCTAGTTAACTAATTAAAACTTCTATTTTTCTGTATGTGAATGTTTAAACCAAGATGTTTCCACACACATTCATACATAAATATGCACAAATATACATGTATAAATGCATATAGCCCTATACATATGTTTGAGTATGAGTGTGGCCGTGGATCTGTAGGTGTGTGCATTTAGGTGCCTTAATTCTGATTGGGAAAAAAAAATGGAAAAATTCTAGATTAGCATTTGACCTTAGTAGCAATTTCCTTGCTGTAGGTAAGGGAAGTAAAAGGATTAAGCATTGATTTAACAACTGCTTGGTTCTATGAGTAATAGTCAGTACAAGTACCTCATTATAACTTTCTGCCCTGATGTTATAGAACCAGAAGGTAAAATAGAAATATTAAGAATCCACCAATTTCCTTGAGATCTGAAAAGGAAAATTTCTAGGAATATTGTAGCCAAATTGCAGAGTTCTCACATAAAGGAGAGAATATTATAAGTAGACAGAAAGAAACAATTCTAGTACTGTGGAAATGCAATCAGGATAAAACAAGATCTAGCAGTTTCTACATTAAGTTATCAGAGGGCCTGCAATACAACATTCCAGGTGTCAGAGAATCGAGGATTAAAATAAAAAATCATGTACCCATCAAAAGTGAATATAATACTGCAAGAGAAATATTGACATTCCGTGAAATAGAGGATTTTCAAGTATTCTTAATGAAAAGACCAAAGATGAAAAGAAAATTTCATTTTCAAATACAAGCCTCAAGAAAAAGCATGAAAAGATAAATAAGAAAGAGAAATCATAAGGGGCTTATTAAAGTAGTCAGGAGGACCTGAGTTGAAATCTGACCTCAGACCCTTGGTCACTCTTACTAGCTCTGTGACCTTGGGCAAGTCACTTAACCCCAATCTTATTGCCTTCACCCCTCCAAAAAAAAAATCCTTGAAAGAAATCTATGTCATTGAATTTCAATTTTTGCCCTCAAGAATTATACCCCAGGTTTCTGGGTAGGTGATTCTTGGTTTTAATCCCAGATACTTTTCCCTGCAGAATATCATGGCCTCTGATCCTTTAATTAAGAAGCTGCTAAATCCTGTATTATCCTGACTCTGTCTCCAGTATACTTGAAATTTTGCTTTCTGGCTACTTAGAGTATTTTCTGCTTGACCTGAGAACTGTGTAATTTGACTTCAACATTCCTGGAAATTTTTATTTTTGGATCTCTGTTAGGAGGTGGATTCTCTCCACTTTTATTTTACCCTAAGATTCTTGAATATAAGGGCATTTTCCTCAATAATTTCCTGAAAGATAATATCTAGGTTCTTTTTTATCACAGCTTTCAGGTAGCCCAATAATAATTAAATGACCTCCCCTGTATCTAATTTTGAAGTTAGTCCTTTTGTAACGAGGCATTTCACATTCTTTTTTATGCTTTTGGATTTATTTTATTTTTTCCTGATTTTTCATAAAGTAATTAACTTATTTTTCTCCATTCTAATTTTAACAAATTATTTTCTTTTGTGAGTTTTTTACCTTGTTTTCATTTGGGAAACTATGCTTTTTAAGATATTCTTCTACTTATTGGCTTTTTGACCCTCTTTTACCATTTGGTCTAGCCTCTTTTCAAGATGTTATTTTCTTCAGTACATTTTTGTATCTCCTTTATTAAACTATCGACTAATTTTTCATGATTTTCTTGCATCACTTTCATTTCTCTTCCCACTCTTTTCTACCTGTCTTGTTGGATTTTTTTTTAAATTAATTTGTTAGTTTAGTTTCAGTTAACAAGATTCAATTCCATAGTTCCTTGATTTTCAAATTTCCTTTACTTCCCTCCCCCTCCCCACACGACAGCATATAGTCCAGTACAGGATCTGCAAATGCATTCATATTAGACATTATTCCAATTACAAAGGCCTATTGTACTAGGCTGGATGAAAGATGGTAAGGAAGAAATAAAACCAAACAATGAAAAGAACAAGATTATTTAGTTTGCTTCCATCAGGATTCTGGCTCAGTTCTTTCTAGTTATATCCCTGGATGGCACATTTCTCAATTTCTTGAGTCTTTTGGGATTAACTTATACACTGCATTGCTGAAAAGAGTGCAGTCTGTCATAGTTGGTCATCACAGATATGGTATGTCTGTGACTATATAAAATTTCTTCTAATTCTACTCTTCTCGCTCATCATCAGTTTGTATAAGTCTCTCCAGGTAATTATGAAATCCGTCACCTCTTCATTTCTTATACCACAATAATATTCCATTACATTCATATACCACAACTTGTTTAGCCATTCCCCAATTGATGGGCACCCCTTTAGTTTCCAATTCTTTGCAACCACAAAAAGGGCTGCTAAAAATATTTTTTACATATGGGTCTTCCTCCCACTTCTATGATCTCTTTAGTATATAACCCTAGAAGTCATATGGCTGGGTAAAAGTGTATGAAATTTTTTTATAATCCTTTGGGCATAATTCCAGAATGCTCTCCAGAATGGTTGGATAAGTTCACAACTCCACCAGCAATGTATTAGTGTTCCAATTTGTCCACATCCTCTCCAGCATTTGCCACTTTCTTGTTTTGTCATCTTAGCCAATATGACTGGAGGTATGTGGTATCTCAGAGTTGTTTTGATTTGCATTTCTCTAACTAATAGTGATTTAGAGCATTTCTTCATATGCTTATAGATATCTTTAATTTCTTTCTCTGAAAACTGCCTGTTCATATCCTTTGACCACTTATCAATTGGGGGAATGACTTGTATTCACATAGATTTGGCTCAATTCTCTATAAATTTTAGAGATGTGTCCTTTCTCAGAGACACAAGTTGTAAAAATTCTTTCCCAATTTCCCACCTCGCTCCTTATCTTGGTTACATTGGCTTTGTTTGTACAGAAGCTTTTCAATTTAATGTAATCAAAATTATCCATTTTGCATTTTATAATGCTCTCTAATTCTTGTTTGGTCCTAAAGTCTTCCCCTCTCCACAGACCTCTCAGGTAAACTATTCCTTGCTTTCCCAAATTGCTTACAGTATCATCCTTTACACCTAGATCATGCACCCATTTAGACTTCATTTTGGTATATCGTGTTAGATAATGGTAAATGCCCAGTTTCTGCCATACTGTATTCCAGTCTTCCCAACAGTTTTTGTAAAATAGTGCATTCTTATCCCAAAAACTGGGGTCTTTGGGTTTATCTAACAATAGATTGCTATATTCATTAACTGCTGGGTCTCCTGCAGCTAATCTATTCCATTGATCCACTACTGTGCACCTCTGCCAGTACCAAGCCGTTTTAATGACTGCTGCTGTATAATACAGATTAAGATCTAGCATAGCTAGTCCACCTTCCCTAGCGTTTCTTTTCATTAATTCCCTTGATATTCTAGACCATTTGTTTTTCCAAATAAATTTTGTTATTATTTTGTCTAACTCTGGAAAGTAGTTTTTTTTTTTGGTAAATTGATTGGTATGGCACTAAATATATAGTTTAGATTGGGTAAAATTGTCGTTTTTATTGTATTAGCTCGACCCAGCCATGAGAAATTGATATTTTTCCAAATATTTAGATCTGCTTTTATATGTGTGAGAAGTGTTTTGTAGTTGTGATCATATAGATTCTGTATTTGTTTTGGCAAGTAGATTCCCAAATATTTTATAATGTCTACAGTGACTTTAAATATGATTTCTCTTTCTTTCTCTTGCTGTTGAGTTTCATTAGAGATGTACAGGAATGCTGAGGATTTATGTGGGTTTATTTTATATCCTGCAACTTTGCCAAATTTATTTATTGTCTCTAGTAGTTTTTTACTTGATTCTCTAGGATTCTCTAAGTATATCATCATATCATCAGCGAAGAGTGATAGCTTTGTCACTTCTTTACCTAATTTGATTCCTTTGGTTTCTTTTTCTTCTCTAATTGTTACTGCTAGTATTTCTATAACCAGATTGAAAAAGAGGGGTGATAGTGGACACCCTTGATTCACTCCTGATCTTATTGGAAATGCTTCTAGTTTGTCCCCATTGCATATAAGACTTGCTGATGGTTTTAAATAAATGCTATCAACTATTTTGAGGAAGGCTCCATTTATTCCTCTACTTTCTAGTGTTTTTAATAGGAAGGGGTGTTGTACTTTGTCAAAAGCCTTTTCTGCATCTATTGAGATGATCATGTGCTTTCTGCTAGTTTTATTTTTGATGTGCTCAATTATACTGATGGTTTTCCTAATATTAAACCATCCTTGCTTTCCTGGAATGAATCCTACCTGATCAGAGTGTATTATTTTTGCGATAAGTTGTTGGAGTCTTTTGGCTAATATTCTATTTATACTTTTTGCATCTAAATTCATGAGGGAAATTGGTCTATGATTTTCTTTCTCTGTTTTATCTCTTCCTGATTTAGGAATCAGTACCATATTTGTGTCATAGAAAGAGTTTGGTAGGACTGCTTCTTTACGAATTTCCCCAGATAGTTTGTAGAGTATTGGAATCAATTGTTCTTTAAATGTTTGATAGAATTCACTAGTAAACCCATCTGGCCCTGGAGATTTTTTCCTAGGGAGTTCTTTGATGGCTTGTTTGATTTCTTTTTCTGAGATGGTGTTATTTAGCTAATTCACTTCCTCTTCAGTTAATCTGGGCAACTTGTGATTTTGTAAATATTCATCCATTTCACTAAGATTGTCATATTTATGTGTATACAATTGAAAAAATAGTTCCCCATTATTTTTTTGATTTCCTCTTCATTGGAGGTAGATTCACCCTTTTTATTTTTGATACTCATAATTTGGTTTTCTTCTTTCTTTTTTTTTCTCATATTGACTAAGGGTCTATCAATTTTGTTGATTTTTTCATAAAAGCAGCTCTTAGTTTTATTTTTTAATTCAATGGTTTTCTTAATTTCAATTTTATTAATCTCACCTTTGGTTTTCAATATTTCTAATTTAGTACTAAATTGGGGATTTTCAATTTGTTCTTTTTCTAGCTTTTTCAATTGCATGTGCAATTCATTGACCTCCCTTCTCTCTGCTTTAATTAAGTATGCACTCAGGGATATAAAACTACCCCTGAGAACTGCCTTTAGTGCATCCCACAAATTTTGGTATGATATTTCATTATTATCATTCTCTTGAATGAAATTATTGATTGTTTCTATAATTTCTTGTTTGACCCACCAATTTTTAGGATTAAATTGTTTAATTTCCAATTAGTTTTTAGTCTATCTTTCCATGACCCTTTATTGCATATAATTTTTTTTTTAAGCAATTGGGGTTAAGTAACTTGCTCAAGGTTACACTGCTAGTCATCATGTATGTGTGGGTGCTCATTTTCTGAGGCCGGATTTGATCTCGGGTCATCCCAACTCCGAGGCCGGCGCTCTTACTCACTGTGCCACCTAGATGCCCCTGTTGCATATAATTTTTATTGCATCATGATCTGAGAATGATGCACTTAATATTTCTGCCTTTCTGCACTGGATTTTGAGGTCTTTATGCCCTAGTACATGGTCTATTTTTGAGTATGTACCATGCACTGCTGAGAAGAAAGTAAATTTCTTTTTATCCCCATTCAGTTTTCTCCAGAGATTCATCCTATCTAGTCTCTCTAAGATTCTATTCACCTCCTTAACATCTTTCTTGTTTATTTTGAGGTTAGATTTATTGAGCTCAGAGAGAGGAAGATTAAGCTCCCCCACTAGTATAGTTTTGCTATCTATTTCTCCCTCTAATTCCTTTAAGTTCTCCTCTAGGAATTTAGATGCTATACCCCTTGGTGCATATATATTAAGCAGTGATATTGCTTCATTCTCGATGGTGCCTTTTAGTAGGATATAGTTTCCTTCCTTATCTCTTTTAATTAGATCTATTTTTGCTTTTGCTTTATCTGAGATAAGTATTGCTACCCCTGCTTTTTTTTTTTTTTACTTTAGATGAGGCAAAATGAATTTTACTCCAACCTTTTACCCTTACACTGTGGGTATCCCTTTATTTCAAATGTGTTTCTTGTAGACAGCATATTGTAGGATTATGGTTTTTAATCCTTTCTGCTATCCGCCTCTGTTTTATGGGACAGTTCATCCCATTCACATTCACAGTAATAATGACTATCTGTCTCTTCCCCTCTGTCCTATTCCCTCCCCTGTTTAAGTTTTTGTTTCTTCTTTCTCCCTTCCCCTCCTTGAAATTTTCCCTTTTGACCACCCCCTCCCTCAGTGTTCCCACCCAGTGACCCCTCTTCTTAACCTACCCTCTCCCCTTATTACTGTTTCCCTCCCTTCTAATCCCCCCCACTTTAGTCTCCTCCTTTTCCACCACCCTTACCCTTCTGCTTTCTATAGGACGAAATAAGTTTTTATACTTATCAGAGTGAATTACTCCCCATTTGATTCCAAACCAATGAGAGTAAATTTCAAGTATTGCTCCTCTCCCTCCCTCCTTTTCCTCTATTTAATGAATTTATGTGTCTATTCACATTAAAATCTTAAACTTCACTGATTTAAGTTGATCCCTCTTTGAACCAGAACCAGTGAGAATAGTTTTTAAATGATGTTCCTCTCCCTCTTTCTTTCCCCTCTTCTATAGTTTATTTTAATGTCTCTTCAGATGGCATATTTTACCTTTTCCTATCTAATCCTTTCCTTTTTCCCATTACAGTCTCTTTGATCCCCTTAATAGTTTTGCTTTGTTTTTTAGACATCAGGTTAGTGCATTCATACCCACACCCTCTAAGTATAACCCTTTTGCAGGTCATGATAATCATAGAGATTTCAAATATGGACAGTTATCAGCTCCACATATAGGGATGTGAACATTTTGCCCTTGTTGCATCCCAGGTAATGAGCTTGTGTTTGTGGGTGTGGGTGTGTGCACTTCTGCATGTGTGAGTCTATGTTACCCTTGTTTACCTTTTTATGTTCTTCTGGAGTCTTGTAATTGGAGATCAAATTTTCCATTGAGCTCTGGCTTTTTCATTAGGAAAGTCTGGAAGTCCCTTACTTCATTAAACGTCCATCTCCTTGCCTGAAAGATTATGCTCAGTTTTGCCGGGTAGTTAATCCTTGGTTGTAGTCCTAGCTCTCTTGCCCTACGAAATATCAAATTCCAGTCCCTCCGCTCTTTTAATGTAGAAGCTGCTAGGTCCTATGTGATCCTAACTGTAGTTCCTCGATATTTGAATTGTTTCTTTTTTGCTGCTTGTAGAATTTTTTCTTTAATCTTATAATTATGAAATTTGGCTACTATATTTCTTGGAGTTTTCAGTTTGGGATCTCTCTCAGGAGGAGTCCGGTGAATTTGGTCGATAGTTATTTTATCTTCTGATTCCAGCACCTCAGGACAGTTTTCTTTGACAATCTCTTGGAGGATGTTGTCTAGGCTGCTTTTTTCATCATGGCTTTCTGGTAGACCAATAATTCTTAGGTTGTCTCTCCTGGATCTGTTCTCTAGGTCAGTTATTTTTCCAGTAAGATATTTTACATTTTCTTGCAGTTTTTCGATCGTCTTGTTTTGTTTGATTGACTCTTGCTGCATCATAGAGTTCTGGGCTTCAGTTTGATTCTTTCTAATTTTTATCAAATTATGGTCTTCAGTTATTTTTTGAAGTTCCTTTTTTAGGGAGGTATTTTCTCCAATTACTTCACTGAGACATTTTTCCAAGTTGGTAACTGCCTCTCTGATTTGGTCTTTAAAATTTTTCTTAAGCTCCTCCAGGAATGTTATTTGGGCTGGAGACCATATCATGTTTCCTTCTGTGGTCTCAGGTGTGGGTAGAGAGTCTATGTTGTCCTGTGTGTTTTGTTGTTCTTGCCCTGCATAGTAGGCTCAAATAGACCTTTTTGCCTTCCCCTTCTCCTTCTCGGCTTCTTTTTTTCCCATTGTGACTTCCTATTTCTTAGTTACTCAGGCTATGAGTTTAGGGCCTGATTCTTGACTTTGAATACCTCTGGGTGGCTAGTTTATGGCTAAGTGAGGGAAGTCAATGAGGGATGTAGATGAGTAGGTATGGGTGCATCTGATCACTTCAGATTTCTGCCTCTATACCCCTGGGCTATAAGTAGGCTTTTGTTGGTGAGGTGAGGTGGGGCTTGTTGGGACCCCACCCTCTCTTCTCTTCAGACTCCTGGCTTATCTCAGTTACACCCCTTCTTGGAGACTCTCAAGCCTGGGGCTATTTCCATTAACTTGGGATTTCAGTCTGGGTGGGAGACTTATCTTTGGGTTTTCTGCTTCATGAAGGAGGGATGGGAGGATCAGAGCAGCTAGAATTTACTTTGCCATTCCAGCCCCTGTATTATACAGGCAGGCAGTTTCTAAACTTCCAGGCTGGGGGCCGAGTGTAGCCAGAGAAGCCACTCTTTCCCCTGGGGGCCCAACTCTCCTACCTGACTCCAATGATCCTACCTGTCTGATAGATGAAGATGACTGTGATTCGTCCTTGGCAAGTCTGCAGGCTGGGGCTTTTGCTCTCTCTGGTGTAGTCTGCTTGTCTGCTCTTAGATCTGGGATGTGCAGACCCCACACACTCTGCGCTCGACCAGTCCTGACACACTGGGCAATCTCCTGGGCTGGACTCTGCCACACTTCATCTTCCAGTGGGCTCCGTCACTCCGGATTCCACTCAGATTCACCATTTGAGCCTTAGTGACGGAGGAGCTCAGCGAGGTTACTGCTTCCTTTCCAGCATCTTGGCTCCTCCCCCTCTTCTATCTCTTTTATCACCTCTTCTCTCACAATTCTCTTATCCTCTTCTCCTCCTAATTTTCTCTTACTTTGTCCTAGGCATGTCTATGTTGATAATTCTGGAGTCGCCACAGTTCCTGGTGTTCTGGGGTTCCTCCAGCCAGCTGCTGGCCCTGACGCCCTGGGGCTAAAACCTCAGCTCCCGGGACCTGGGCTCCGCTCGGCTCCTGCGCTCTGCATGCTCAAGAAGGTGACATAAGATTATAGATTTGAAACTTAAAGGGGCATTCAAAATCACTTAGTAGAATTCATTTAACAAATGAGAAAAACTTAAACTACAGCAATTTAGTGACTTGACCAATGTTACACAATCTAGTGGTAGAGATGGAATTTTATCTCATCTTCAACTACAAATATAGTAGTCTTTCCACTTCACAAAAGAGAGATCACACAAAATTAATCAGATCAAATGTCTACTTCATTTAACTTTGTCCAACAGTCACTTTTCCATCTTGTGTGTGTGTGTGTGTCTGTGTCTGTGTGTCTTTGTATAGGCACTCCTGATTTAGTCTGTCAAAATTCTACTTAATTTTCACATCTAATTCAAATGCTATGACCTCTCTGAGATCGCAGATTTTCTCTCCAATGAATAATGACCTTTCCTTCTGCCTTTCTCTCACAGAGCACTTCATTTATACCTCTCATAAGTTACTTATGTTCCATTTGATGCTACAGTAATTTGTGCATCTGTCTTATACCTAGGAAGCTGTGGGGCAGAAAACATGTTTTATTCTTTCTGTCATATCTAGAACATAGAAAAAGGACTATGTACATACTAGAAACAGTATATCTGTGTACACCTTTAATAAATTGAGTATTTGGAGGTTTTATTTGCTTTTCTTTGGAGGGAGCGAGGTAGGCAATTGTAGTTAAGTGACTTGCTCAAGTCACATGGCTAGTTTTTGTGTTAAGTGTCTGAGACTGGATTGTAACTCTTGTTCTCCAGACTCATGGGCCAGTGCTCTATTCACCGCACAACCTAGCCACCCTAAATTGAATATTTGAACTATCAATACTTCAAACATACCCTCTCCGAAGTAAGTTGGACAAACATTATATTGTTATTCATTTCTCTACTTTTAGATGTGGGATTTCTCTAATTTCAACAAAGCTAAAATTATTTTTTTAAATCAATGTATTTGTTTCCCAACGTCATAATATCCCTTAGTTTCCTATTCTCTTCTTATCCCAGAGAGACATGTCTTATAACAAGTCATATTTTAAAATGAAAAAAAAAAACAGGAAAAATGCAGGATATAAAGAATATAGAGAAATATACAGTTAATATATAGAAAACGAAGTTTCAAAATTTGTGCAATGTATCCTTGTGGACTGCCCAGCTCTGCAATATTTTGGGGGTTGTATGTGTTCTTATGTTTCCTCCTCCATATGATGTTTTAAGTTTTAAACACTATCAATGTTTTTCATGGTTGTCTTTTCAATTTAAATTATAATACGCATATTGAATATCATTTCTTGTCTTTATATATTTTTCTCTGCAATAGTTCTTGTAGATCTTTCTATTTTTATCTGAATTCTTCATATTCCTTCATTTATTATAATAGTTATATTCAATTATATCCATGTGTATATGTTAAGCCATTCCTCAATAGATAAGCATTTATTTTATTTGAAATTCCTTGCTATCCCAAAAATGTTTGAATAAATATGGTATAGAATATGGAGACTTTCTTGTTACAAAATCAATTAATTTGTTTATTTTTAGTTTCAACGTCAACTTTTATAAGAATATGAGTTACAAATTTCTCCCCACTTTCTTGTAACACACACTCCCTAAGATGGAAGTCAATCTGATATAGTCTAGACATGCAGGATTATGTTAAAATTATTTCTACATTCATCATGTTAAGAAAGAGGAATTAGAACAAAAGGGAATACTAATGAGAAAAAAACAAAGGAAAAATAAAGAAAACAATAAAAAAGAGAAAATAGTATGCTTCAGTTTTCATGTAGACTTCATAGATCTTTCTGTGGATGCAGATGGAATATTCCATCATGAGTCTTAAATAGTTGCATTGCTGAGAAGAGCTAAATATAAGAAAGCTTGTCTTCCATATATATTGGGGGGATGGGGCAGAATCAAGATGGCAGAGTAGAAGCAGCACTTCTGCATGGCTGCAGCTGCCACCTCCTCCAATTCATGAAAAGGTGACACTGAAAAAACTTTAGAGCTACAGAATTCACAAACTGACAAAGAGAAGCTAACCTCCTGCTAGGGAAAGCTCATCAAGCCAGCAGGAAGGGACAAGTGCAGCCCTCTTGTAGGCTACCCCAGGCCTGTGTTAGCCAGCTGTTTTTGCCTCAGGGCAGGCCTGACCAGGAACCAGCTGGAGGGACTTTAGATCCATGGCAGCTGTGGTGGTTTTCAGAATTATCAACACATAGATGCTAAGCTGAAAGCGGGAGGTCCTTGCCATGTGGACTTTGGGATGCAGAAGTGTGGTGGGCCTTTGCCCTGGGGCAAGAAGCACTTGAGGTGCAGCAGCCATGCAGCTGTTGCCACATGGGAGCTTCAGCCCCTGGCCTGCAGATTATCGGGAACCAAGTGAGCAGTCTGAGGGGTAATTGTTCTTGTTTAGCCTGCTTGGATCTGGATTGCAGTGGGGTGTGCAATGAGCTTGCCAGAGCAAGTGGAGGCTTCAGATAAGGCACACCTTCAGCAGATGAAAAAAAAAAAATAAAAAAAAACAGTGTTTGGAACAAAGCTCCACCATATGTTAGCAGACTTCTCCTATGACAAAAATCCCCAAAGTCAACTAATTGAGAGGCAATATGAGCAGACAAAGGTAGCAAAGCAAACAGAGAAATCCAACTTTACACTCCAATTTTGGGAAAGAGAGGATCAAACCATGGAACAGGAGGAAGAGAGCAAAGTCGGAACTCCTGAAACAAAAGTTTCCAAGAAAAATATGAGATGGTTACAAGCTGTAGAGGACCTTAAGAAGGATTTTAAAACCAAATAAGTGAAGTGGAGGAGAAATTGGGAAGAGAAATGAGAGCAATGCAATAAAATTATGAAAAGAGAGTCAACAGACTGATTTAGTAAAATAACACCTTAAAAATAGACTAATATGAATGGCAAAAGAGGATCGTAAAAACAAAGAGAAGAATGCTTAAAAAGCCAAATTTGCCAGATAGAAAAAGAATCTCAAAAGCTCATTGAAGAGAATCATTCTTTCAGTATTAGATTGGAGTAAATGGAAGCTATTAAGTTTATGTGAGATCAAGATGCTGTTAAACAGATCCAAACAAATGAAAGAATAGAAGGCAATGTGAAATATATCATGGGAAAAACCACTGACTTAGAAAATAGATCCAGGAGAGGTAATTTAAAAATTCTTAGACTCCCTAAAAGGCATGATGAAAGAAAGAACTTAGAAATGATCCTCCAAAAAATTCTCAAGGAAAACTCTCTGATATTTTCGAACCAGAGGGCAAAACAGAGTTTAAAAGAATCCACCAATCAAATTCTGAAAAAAAAAAAGATACAAAAAGGAAATTCCTAGGAATATTACAGCGAGGTTACACAATTTCTAGATCAAGGATAGAATATTACAAGCAGACAGGAAGAAAAAAAATTATGATATTGTGGAAAGACAATGAGAATTACACAGGATCTGGCAGGTTTTACACGAAATGAAGAGATTCTACATGGATTGAAAGCCACAGAATATGTTATTCCAGAGGTCAATGGAGGTGTAATTAAATCAAAAAATCACCTACCCAACAAAACTGAGAAAGGTTTCATCCGACAGAGTTATTGTTTTTTTTTTTTCCATGTAGGAATGCAAATAGTTCAACTTTGATAAGTTCCTTTTGATTTCGTTTCCTTGATTACCTTCTCAGTCATCTCTTGTTCCTTGTGTCTGGTTGTCAGATTTTCTCTTCAAGTCTGTTCCTTTCCTCAAGAATGCTTGAAAGTCCTCTATTCCACTGAATGGCCATATTTTCCCCTGAAACAAGATACTCAGTTTTGTTGTGTAGGTGATAGACGACTATCAAGCATCCTTGATTAAAAAAAAAAAAAAAGAAAGGGGGCAGAGCCAAGACGACAGAGTAGAAAGAGATCATCCAAGCCACTCTGCCTCCAGATTCACCCCAAACTATGTAAAAGGGGTCTCTGAACAACTTCTGGAGCCCCAGCACCCACAGAACGACACAGAGAAGCTAACCTCCCGCTGAGGACAGCCCAGCAACCTTCCAGGAAGGACCAGGGCAGCAGTCTGGGGGCTGGCAGCACACAGCCCGCAGAGGGCGGGAAGCTGAGCTGAGACCAGCCCAGATCCCCGTGAGCTGAGGTTTTAGCCCCAGGGCAGCAGGGCCAGCAGCTGTCTGGAGAGACCCCAGAAAAACATCAGCTGTGGCAACTACAGAATTATCAACATAGACAGGCCTAGGACAAAATAAGAGGTTAGTGTCCTATGGACTTTAGGACCAGTATTTGGGGAATGCCTCAGCTCCCTTCCCTGGGGGCTAGAAGCCAATGAGGAGAAACACCATTTTGTAGTTTTCTGAGGCAGCTCCAGCTCAAGGCCTGGAAACTATAGGGAGATCCAGCAACCAGTGTTGGGGGGGGGGGGGCAGGTAATCGCTCTTGCTTTAACCTCCCTGGATCTGGATTGTGACATAGGGTGGAAGTCGTGGGTGGGATTACAGCTTGCCAGAAACGGAAGTTGCCCCCCACACATTTGGGACGAAAATTCCTCTATCTGGCCTTAAAGCCATAGCATGGCAAGAAGCCCAAAAGTCAAGTAATTAAGTGGCAACATGCCAAGGCAAACGAAACAGAAAAATGCAACGCTAGACTCCTCTTTTGGGGGCATAGAGTGGAAAAATGACTGTGAGGTAAGAAGTCCTGCTCCAAAAGCCCCAGGAGAAAACATGAGCGGGTTGCAAGCCATAGAGGACCTTAAGAAGGACTTTAAAAATCAAATAAGAGAAGTGGAGGAAAAATTGGAAAGAGAAATGAGAAGGATGCAGAAAAAGTATGAAAGGAGGGTCAACAGCCTCACTGAGGAAAACAACACCTTAAAAATAGACTAACTCAAATGGCAAAGGAGGCCCAAAAGGGCAATGAGGAGAAGAATGCCTTAAAAAGTCGAATTTGCCAGATGGAAAAAGAATCTCAAAAGTTCACTGACAAGATTCATTCCTTCAGAGTTAGACTGGAGCAAATGGAAGCTAATGACTTTATGAGAAATCAAGATGCTGTTAAGCAGATCCAAACAAACGAAAGATTAGAAGACAATGTGAAATATCTCATGGGAAAAACCACTGACCTGGAAAATAGAACCAGGAGAGACAATTTAAAAATTATTGTACTACCCGAAAGCCATGCTCAAAGAAAGAACCTAGAAATCACCCTTCAAGAAATTCTCAAGGAAAATTGCCCTGATATTTTAGATCCAGAGGGCAAAATAGAGGTTGAAAGAATCCACCAATCACCTCCTGAAAAAGATCCCCAAAAGAAAACTCGCAGGAATATTATAGCCAGGTTCCAGAATGCCCAGATCATGGAGAAAATACTACAAGCAGCCAGGAAGAAACAATTTCAATATTGTGGAAACACAATCAGAATAGCACAGGACCTGGCAGCTTCTACTCTGAGGGATAGAAGGGCATGGAATATGATATTCCAAAGGGCAAAAGAGCTGGGAATGAACCCACGGGTCACCTACCCAGCAAAACTGAGTATTTTGTTTCAGGGGAAAATATGGTCATTCAGTGGAATAGAGGACTTTCGAGCATTCTTGAGGAAAAAACTAGAATTGAATAGAAAATTTGACACCCAGACACAAGAAGGAAGAGATGCCTGAGAAGGTAATCAGGGAAAAGAAATCAAAAGGAACTTATCAAAGTTGAACTATTTACATTCCTATATGGAAAATAGTATAAGTGACTGATCATGTCTTTCCCACTATGAAAATAATGGAAGAAGGGTGTGTGTTCATATGAATACATATGTGAATGTGTGTGTTTATGGTTACAGTTTTATATGGATAGAGGGCATACGTTGAATTTGTTGGGAAGGGAGAATACTCAAGGGATGAAATTATGAGGTGAGAGAGGAAAGTGGCAAGAGGAGATGGGGAAAGACAGGGTAGGGTAAACTATCTCATGTATAAGAAGCAAGGGGAAGTTGTTGCAAGGGAGGGGGAGAATAGGAAGTCAAAAAAGGCAAAAACACATTCTCATTGAATTTGGTTCAGGGAGAGAATGACATACATACTAAATGAGATATCTCAATCTGCAGCAGAATCGGGGGAAGGGGAATGAGAGGAGGGATGATGGATGGGAGGGCATCCTTGGGGGGAGGGGAGATTGGATGTACCCACTATGAAGAGGACAGCAACATGTAGGGAATGGACCAGGTCGAGGGGTGGGATGAGTGGGAGAGAAATTATAAGCAGCCTTGTACAATATATCTACTATGATAATGTTTTGCATAGCTAGACATGTACAACATATACTGAATTATTTATCTCCCTAGAGGGAATGGGTGACAAGGGAGGAAGGAAATGGATCTGAAATTCGAGGTCTTAACATTAAATGTTTCAAATATATATATATATATATATATATATATATATATATAATATTATTAATACTCTTTTGCTTATAATTGGGAGATAAGATGTGCAGGCATTGGGACACAAAGATTCGCCTTCCTCCAATGGAAACCTTAAAAGGGCTATGGGAGAAGGTATGGGAGAGAGCAGATTGGAGGAAGCGATATTTTGTGGCACTGCTCTTCTGGGAGGTTGGGTAGGGGAATAACAGGGGGAAATGATTGTAACTCAAAATCTGGTGGAAATGAATGATGTAAAACAGAAGTTAATAAAGCATTTGTTTAAAAAAAAGAAATAAAAAAAACAGAGTTGAATAGAAAATTTGACATCCACATACAAATGCAAGAAAAGCATGAGAAGGTAAACAGGGAAAAGAAATCATAAGGAACTTATCAAAGTTGAACTATTTATATCCCTACAAGGAAAAACAATAACTGTAACTGATGAAACTTTAATGAGTAACAAAATAGCTAGCCTACTGAATACCCTTTTACCCAATCTGTTCTCTCTTATATACTTCTCCTAATCCCCTAACTTTGTAGTAAGGCAAGATGGATTTCTATATCCCAGTGCCTATATATCTATATCTATATAATTCCTCAGTTGCATGTAAAAAAAAACAATTTTAATTTACATATTTGATTTGAAACTTTTGAGTTCCAATTTATTTGTCCCTTCTTCCCTCTTCACAAACTTCTACTGGGAAGAGAAAGGATTCAATATAGGTTGTACATGTGTAGTTATGGAAAACCTTTCCATTGTAGTTATGTTGTGAAAGACTAACTATATTTCTCTCCATCCTCTCCTTTCGTCACTTATCCTATTTTCTCCTTTGACCCTGTACATTTTCAGTAAGGGGGGGCAATACTTCCCACCACCCACAAATACCACTGCCAGGCCTATCACAGAAGGGCAGGGACTGGAAAGAGCAAGGTAAGAATTAAATTCAGGGGGGCAGAGAAAAGATCGCAGAGTAGAAAGAGCACTTCCAAGATGCTCTGCCCCACACCACTTCACAACTATGTAAAAGGGGACTCTGAACAACTTCTGGAACCCCAGAACCCACAGAACGACACAGAGAAGCTAAGCTCCTACTGAGAACAGCCCAGCAGCCCTGAAGGGAGGGCCAGTGCAGCACTCTGGGAGCTGATAGCCCAGTGGTGAGCCTTGGTCCATATGAGCTGAAGTTTTAGCCCCAGGTCAAACGAGACAGCAGCAGGATAGAGAGACCCCAGAACAACAGCAGCTGGGGCAATTCCAGAATTATCAAAACAGACATGCCTAGGACAAAGTAAGAAGTTAATGCCCTATGGACTTAGGGACCAGTATTCGGGAAATGTGTTGGCTTCCTCCCCTGGGAGCTAGAAACCACTGAGGAGACATTCCCAATTTTTTAAACAAATGCTTTATTAACTTCTGTTTTATATCATTCATTGCTGCCAGATTTTGAGTTACACTTTTCCCCATTTCCCCCTACCTGCCATCCCAGAATAGCAGTCACACAATATATCCCCTTATCCATTCTGCTCTGTCCCATATCTTCTCTCATACATCCTTTGACTTTTCCATTAGAGCAAGGTGAAACTCTGTGCCCCAACGCCTGCACATCTTAGCTCCCAATTACATGCAAAATAGCATTAATAGTATATGTATATATATGTGTGTGTGTGTGTGTGTGTGTGTGTGTGTCTGTGTGTGTCTGTGTGTGTCTGTGTGTGTGTGTCTGTGTGTCTGTGTTTGTGTCTGTGTGCGTGTGTGTATATTTGAAACATTTAATTTTAAGACCTCAAATATCAGATCCATTCCTTTCCTCCCTTGTCACCCATTGCCTCTGGAAAGATAAGTAATTCAGTATGTGTTGTACATGTATAGCTATGGAAAACTTTACCACAGGAGAAATATTGTACAAGGCTGCTTATAATTCCCTCCCACTCATCCAACCCCCGACCTGGTCCATTCCCTACTTTGATCCTGTCCCTTTTCGAAATTGGGTACTTCCACCCACCTCTCTCCCCAGAATGCCCTCCTCTCCATCATCCTCCCTCTCATCCCCCTTCCACCTACACTGCTGCAGGTTGAGATTTACCATTTAGTATATATGTCATTCTCTCACTGAGCCAAATTTAATGAGAATATGGTTTTGCCTTTTTGTCTGCCTGTTATTCCCCTCCACTATAGCCACTTCCCCTTGCTTCTACTACATGAGATAGTTTACCCTACCCTGTCTCTCCCCATCTCCTCTTCCAGTTCCCCTCTCACCTCATAATTTCACTCCTTAAGTATCATCCCTTCCCAACAAATTCAACCTATGCCCTCTATCCATGTATAACCATGTATTACCAAATATACCCTTCTTCCATTATTTTCATAGTGAGAAAGTGTTCATCAGTTACTGTTATTGTTTTTTTTTTCATTTAGGAATGTAAATACTTCAACTTTGATAAGTTCCTTTTGATTTCTTTTCCCTGATTACCTTCTCAAGCATCTCTTGCTTCAGAAGTGTCTGGATGTCAAATTTTCTATTCAGTTCTGGTTTTTTCCTCAAGAATGCTTGAAAGTCTTCTATTCCACTGAATCACCATATTTTCCCCTGAAAAAAAATACTCAGTTTTGATGGGTAGGGGACCCTTGGGTTCATTCTCAGTTCTTTTGCCCTCTGGAATATCATATTCCATGCCCTTTGATCCCTCAGTGTAGAAGCTGCCAGGTCTTGTGTTACTCTGATTGTATTTCCACAATATTGAAATTGTTTCTTCCTGGTTGCTTGTAATATTTTCTCCTTGATCTAGGAATTCTGGAACCTGGCTATAATACTCCTGGAATTTTCCTTTTTGTGATCTTTTTCAGGAGGTGACCTGTGGATTTTTTCAAACTCTATTTTACTCTCTGTGTCTAAAATATCAGGGCAATTTTCTTTGAGAATTTCTTGAAGGGTTATTTCTAGCTTCTTTCTTTGATCATGGCTTTTAGGTAGTCCAATAATTTTGAATTATCTCCCCTGGATCTATTTTCCAGGTCAGTGGTTTTTCCCATGAGATATTTCACATTGCCTTCTTTTCATTCATTTGTTTAGATCTGTTTAACAGCATCTTGATTTCTCATGAAGTCATTAGCTTCCATTTGCTCCAGTCTAACTCTGAAGGATTGAATCTCCTCAGTGAGCTTTTGAGATTTTTTTTCCTTCTGACAAATTTGGCTTTTTAAGTAAATATGAAAAAACTGGAAGAAGGATATATAGGCATATGAATACATATGTGAATGTATGTATGTATGTTTATAGTTTATACATGGATAGAGGGCACAGGTTGAATTTTGTGGGAAGGGATGGTACTTAATGGGTGAAGTTATGAAGTGAGAGAGGAAAGTGGCAAGAGGAGATGGGGAGAGACAGGGTAGGGAAAACTATCTCATGTAGAAGAAGCAAGGGGAAGTGGCTGCCAGGGGGTGGAAGAACAGGAACGCAAAAAGGCAAAAGCACATTCTCATTGAATCTGGCTCAGAGTGAGAATGACATAAATACTAAATGGGATATCTCACCCTGCTGGAGAGTAGGGGGAAGGGGGATAAGAGGAGGGATGATGAAGGGGAGGGAATTATTCTGGAGGGGAGGTTGGAAGTACTCACTTTCGAAGAGGTACAGGATCAAAGTAGGGAATGGACCAGGTGGGTGGTCGGATGGGTGTGAGTGAATTATAATCGGCCTTTTACTTTTTTTTTTCTTTAAACAAATACTTTATTAACTTCTGTTTTACATCATTCATTTCTGCCAGATTTTGAGTTACAATCATTTTTTCCCCAATATTCCCCTACCCAACCTCCCAGAATAGCAGTCCCACAAGATATCGCTTCCTCCAATCTGCTCTCTCCCATACCTTCTCCCATACCCCCATCGACTTTTCCATTAGAGGAAGATGAATCTTTGTGTCCCAATGCCTGCACATCTTATCTCCCAATTATAGGCAGAAGAGTATTAATAATAGTATTTATATATATATTTGAAACATTTAATGTTACGACCTTGAATTTCAGATCCATTTCCTTCCTCCCTTGTCACCCATTCCTTCTTGGGATATAAGTAATTCAGTATATGTTGTACATGTCTAGCTATGCAAAACATTATCATAGTAGATATATTGTACAAGGCTGCTTATAATTCCCTCCCACTCATCCCACCCCCCACCTGGTCCATTCCCTACATGATCCTGTCCCTCTTCTATAGTGGGTACTTCCAACCTCCCCTCACCCCAAGGATGCCCTCCCATCCATCATCCCTCCTCTCATCCCCCTTCCCCTTATCCTGCTTCAGGTTGAGATATCCCATTTAGTATGTATGTCATTTTCTCCCTGAACCAAATTCAATGTGAATGTGGTTTTGCCTTTTTAGCCTTCCTTATTCTCCCCCTCCTTTGCACCCACTTCCCCTACATGAGATAGTTTACCCTACAATGTCTCTCCCCATCTCCTCTTGCCACTTTCCTCTCTCACCTCATAATTTCATCCCTTGAGTACTCTCCCTTCCCAACAAAATCAACCTATGCCCTCTATCCATATATAACTGTAGCCATATACACACACATTCACATATGTATTCGTATGACCACACCCCCTTCTTCCATTATTTTCATAGTGAGAAAGATATCATCAGTCACAGATATTGCTTTTCCATATAGGAATGTAAATAGTTCAACTTTGATAAGTTCCTTTTGATTTCTTTTCCCTGATTACCTTCTCAGGCATCTCTTACTTCTTGCGTCTGGATGTCAAATTTTCTGTTCAACTCTGGTTTTTTCCTCAAGAATGCTTGAAAGTCCTCTATTCCACTGAATGACCATATTTTCCCTGAAACAAAATACTCAGTTTTGCTGGGTAGGTGACCCTTGGGTTCATTCCCAGTTCTTTTGCCCTCTGGAATATCATATTCCATGCCCTTCGATACCTCAGTGTAGAAGCTGCCAGGTCCTGGGCTATTCTGATTGTGTTTCCACAATATTGAAATTGTTTCTTCCTGGCTGCTTGTAGTATTTTCTCCTTGATCTGGGGATTCTGGAACCTGGCTATAATATTCCTGGGAGATTTCTTTTTGGGATCTTTTTCAGGAGGTGATCTGTGGATTCTTTCAACCTCTATTTTGCCCTCTGGATCTAAAACATCAGGGCAGTTTTCCTTGAGAATTTCTTGAAGGGTGATTTCTAGGTTCTTTCTTTGATCATGGCTTTCAGGTAGTCCAATAATTTTTAAATTGTCTCTCCTGGATCTATTTTCCAGGTCAGTGGTTTTTCCCATGAGATATTTCACATTGCCTTCTAATCTTTCATTTGTTTGGATCTGCTTAACAGCATCTTGATTTCTCATAAAGTCACTAGCTTCCATTTGCTCCAGTCTAACTCTGAAGGAATGAATCTCCTCAGTGAACTTTTGAGATTCTTTTTCCATCTGGCAAATTCGACTTTTTAAGGCATTCTTCTCCTCATTGCCCTTTTGGGCCTCCTTTGCCATTTGAGCTAGTCTATTTTTTAAGGTGTTGTTTTCCTCAGTCAGGCTGTTGACCCTCATTTCATACTTTGCCTGCATCCTTCTCATTTCTCTTTCTAATTTTTCCTCCACTTCTCTTATTTGATTTTTAAAGTCCTTCTTAAGGTCCTCTATGGCCTGCAACCCACTCATGTTTTCCCCTGGGGCTTTTGGAGCAGGACTTCTGACCTCACAGTCCTTTTCCCGCTCTATGCCCCCAAAATAGGAGTCTAGGGTTGCATTTTTCTGTTTCCTTTGCCTTGGCATGTTGCCACTTAATTGCTTGACTTTTGGGCTTGTTGCCACACTATGGCTTTAAGGCCAGCTAGAGCAATTTTCGTCCCGAACGTGTGGGGGGCAACTTCCGTTTCTGGCAAGCTGTAAACCCACCCACAACTTCCACCCTAGATGACAATCCAGATCCAGGGAGGTTAAAGCAAGAGCGATTACCCCCCAAGACTGATCGATGGATCTCCCCACGATTTGTAGGCTGGGAGCCGGAAATGCCTCTGAAAACTATACAGTGGCTTGTCTCCTCAGCAGCTTCTAGCCCCCAGGGGAGGGAGCTGACGCATTCCCCAAATACAGGTCCCAGAGTCCATAGGACACTAACCTCTTACTTTGTCCTAGGCAAGTCTATGTTGATAATTCTGGCGTCTCCACAGTTCCTGGTGTTCTGGGGTTCCTCCAGCTGGCTGCTGGCCCTGCCGCCCTGGGGCTAAAACCTCGGCTCACGTGGACCTGGGCTCGGCTCGGCTCCTGCACTCTGCCGGCTCCCAGACCACTGCGCTGGTCCTTCCTGCAGGGTGCTGGGCTGTCCTCAGCGGGAGGTTAGCTTCTCTGTGTCGTTCTGTGGGTGCTGGGGCTCCAGAAGATTTTCAGAGTCCTTTTTTACATAGTTTGTGGAGAATCTGGGGGCAGAGAGGCTTGGACGGCTGTTTCTTCTCCGCCATCTTGGCTCCCCCCCCGGCCTTTTACAATATATCTACTATGGTAGTGTTTTGCATAGCTGTACATGTACAACACATACTAAATTGCTTATCTTCCCAGAGGGAATGGGTCAAAAGGGAAGAAGGAAATCGATCTCAAATTCGAGCTTTTAAAAATAAATGTTTCAAATATATATATTCTATTATTAGTACTATTTTGCATGTAATTGTGAGATATGATGTGCAGGCATTGGGGCACAGAGATTCACCTCGCCCTAATGTTATTGTCAAAAGGAGTAGTGGAATAGGTATGGGAGAGAGCAGATTGGATGAGGAAATTTTTTTGTGGGACTGCTATTCTGGGCTATTGGGTAGGAGAAAAATTTAACTAAAAATCTGGCGGAAATAAATGATGTAAACCCGAAATTAATAAAGCATTTGTTTAAAAAATCTTGTAATTCTGTAATTTCGCTACTATATTTCTTGGAGTTTTCAGTTTGGGATCCCTTTCAGGAGGAGTCCAGTGAATTCTATCAATAACTATTTTATCTTTTGATTCCATGATCTCAGGACAGTTTTCTTTGACAATCTCTTTGATGATGTTTTCTATGCTGATTTTTTCATCATGGCTTTCTGGTAGACCAATAATTCTTAAGTTAGCTCTCCTGACTCTGTTCTCTATGTCTGTTGTTTTTCCAGTGAGATATTTTACGTTTTCTTCCAATTTTTCAATCATCTTGTTTTGTTGATTGACTCTTGCTGCATCATAGAGTTCTGAGTTTCAATTTGATTGAATCTAATTTTTAGTGAATTGTAGTCTACAGTTATTATTTATAAGGTCCTTTTTTAGGGAGTTATTTTCTACAATTATTTCACTGAGACTTTTTTCCAAGTTGTTCACTGCCTCCCTGACTTGGTCTTTAAAATCTTCCTTAAGCTCCTCCAAGAATGCTGAGTTCATATATCCTTCTGTGTTCTCAGGTGTGTTTAGAATGTCCATATTGTCCTGTTTATTTGGTTGTTCTTGACCTACGTAGTAAGCTCGCATTGATTTTCTTGCATTCCCCTTCTCTTCAGCTTCCTTCCTTCCCATTGTGATTTTCTTTTTCTTATTTTCTCAGGCTGTGATCTTAGGTCCTGGTGGTCTTGTTTGTGGCTAGGGCGGGAATGTCAGAGAGGGATGTAGATGCATCTTTGGGGGTGAATCTGACCACTTCAGATTTCTGCCTCTATACCCCTTGGCTATAAGCAGGCTTTTGTTGGTGAATTGTGGTGGGGCTTTTTGCCACCCCTCCCTCTCTTCTCTTCAGACTCCTTGCTGTCTCAGTTACACCCATTCTTGGAGACTCCCACTCATGAGGCTATTTCCATTACCTTGGGATTTCAATCTGGGGGGGATACTTATCTTTGGGTTTTCTACTTCATGTAGGAGGGATGGGAGAATGGCAGCAACTAGAATTTACTTTGCCATTCTAGCCCCTGTATTACAAACCCAGGCAGTTTCCAACCTTCCAGGCTGGGGGCCGAATGCTGCAGGAGCAGCTGCTCTCTCAGCTGGTGGCCTGACCCTACTACCTGGCTCCAATGATTCCTTCTTTCCCCTTGTTAGATGGAGGCGAGATGAGGTAGATTCATCCTTGGTAAGTCTGGAGGCTGAGGCTTCTTCTCTCTCTGGTGTAGTCTACTTGTCTGCTCTTAAGTCTGAGCTGTTCAGACCCCACTTGCTCTGTGCTCATCCTGTCTGGACGCACTGGGCAAATTTCCTGGGCTGTATTCTGCCACACTCTGTCTTCAAGTGGATTTTATCACTCCAGAATACTTTCATATTCACTTTTCAAGGTTTAGTGATAGAGGATCTTAGAGAGGTTACTGCTTCCTTTCCGCCATCTTGGTTCCAGGGCAATTTTTCTTGAGAATTCCTTGAATGATGATTTCTTGGTTCTTTTTCTGAAGATGGGTTTTCAGGTGGTCTAATCATTTTAAAATTAACTCTACTGGATCTATTTTCCAGGTCAGTGGTTTTTCCAATAAGATATTGCACCTTGTTTTCTATTTTTTTCCAATATTTTAGCTCTGTTTAATATTTTTCTCATTTCTCATAAAGTTATTAGCTTTTATTTGCTCTGTTCTAATATCTAAGGAATTATTTTCTTCAGTACGCATTTGGACCACCTATTCCATTTCGACATGTCGACTTTTTAAGTAATTCTTATTTTTACTTACTTTTCTGACTTCTGCTGCCATTCGGGTTACTCTGATTTTTTTTAAGTATTATTTTCTTCAGTATGTTTTGGGCTCTCATTTAGCAAGCTGTTGCCTCTTCTTTCTTTTTTCTTTTTGTTTTTTAGATGCTTTATTAACTTCTGGTTTACTTTATTCATTTCTGCCAAATTTTTGTTTTACAAATTTTCTTCCCATTTTCCCCCTACCCACCCGCCCAAAATAGCAGTGCCCCAGGATTTTCCCTCCAGTTACTTCCCAATTACATGTAAAACAGTGTTAATAATAGTATATACATACTTTTAAACATTTGGTTTCAAAACTTTGCATTCCAATTTCATTCCCCTCCTCCCTTGTCACTCACCCCCACTGGGAAGACAAGCAATTCAGTATAGGTTGTATATGTGCTGCTAATGCAAAACATTACAATAAAAGTTATATTGTAGAATACTGACCACATTCCCCACCCTTCTACCCCACATCCCCCTTTTTCTATTCTATATTTTGGTCCTGTCCCTTTTCAAAAGTGTCTGTTTCCCACTTACCTCCCACCCAGCCTTCCCTTCCTTCCATCATCCCCCTCTCATCCCCTTCCCCTTCCCCCCTACTTTTCTGTAGGGTGAGATACCCTATTTGAAGTGCATGCCATTCCCTCCCTCAGCCGAATTCAATGATTCTAATATTTACCCATTCCCTTATGCCTTCCTGATCTTCCCTTCCATTGTACCCATTTCCCCTTGCCTCTTCTATATGAAATAGTTAACCCCATTCTTTCTCTCCCTATCTCCTATCATTATTTTCCTCTCTTGCCTCTTGATTTCACTTTTTAAGTATCATCCCTTCCTATTAAATTGGTCCTGTACCTTCTATCTATGTATACCTGTATATATATATATATATATATATATATATATATATATATATATATTGTACACATTCACATATGTATTCATACACCTCTATAACCTCTGATAAAGACTATGTGTGTGTGTTTCTATTCCCCTCATCTATTTGAATAATGAAAAAAAGTTTCATCAGTTACAATTATAATTTTTCCATGTATGAATGTAAATAGTTCAACTTTGATAAGTTCCTTATGATTTCTTTTCCCTGTTTACCTCTTCATGCTTTTTTTGCTTCTTGTATCTGAATGCCAAATTTCCTATTCAACTGTTTTTTTTTTTCTTCAAGTATACTTGAAAGTCCTCAGTTCGACTGAATGACCATATTTTCCTCTGAACATGATACTCAGGTTTTCTGGGTGGGTGATTCTTGGTTATAATCCCAAGTCATCTGACCTGTGGGATATCATATACCAGGCCCTTCAACGCCTCGGTGTAGGAGTTGCCAGATCTATTATTATCCTGATTGTGTTTCCACAATATAAAAATTGTTTCTTCCAGGTGGTTTGTAATATTCTCTCCTTGATCTGGGAATTTCAGAACCTTGCAATAATATTCTTCGGAGTTTTCTTTTTGGGATCTTTTTCAGGAGGTGATCTGTGGATTCTTTCAACCTCTATTTTGCCTTCTGCATCTAAAACATCAGGTCTTGGAGGGTAGGTTCTAGTTTCTTTCTTTCATCATGGCTTTCAGGTAGTCCAATAATTTTTTTAACAAATGCTTTATTAGCTTCTGTTTTACATCATTCATTTCCACCAGATTTTGAGTTACAATCATTTAAACCCCATTATTTCCCTACCCTACCTCCCAGAAGAGTAGTCCCACAAGATATCACTTCCTCCAATCTGCTCTCTCCCATACATTCTCCCATACCCCCATCCCTTCTCCCATACCCCCATCGACTTTTCCATTAGAGGAAGGTGAGTCTTTGTGTCCCAATGCCTGCACGTCTTATCTCCCTATTACAAACAAAAGAGTATTAATTATAGTATTTATATATATTTGAAACATTTAATGTTACGACTTCGAATTTCAGATCCATTTCCTTCCTCCCTTGTCACCCATTCTCTCTCTGGAGATAAGTAATTCAGTATATGTTGTACATGTCTAGCTATGCAAAACATTATCATATTAGATATATTGTACAAGGCTGCTTGTAATTCCCTCCCACTCATCCCACCCCCCACCTGGTCCATTCCCTACATGATTCTGTCCCTCTTCTATAGTGGGTACTTCCAACCTCCCCTCACCCGAAGGATGCCCTCCCATCCATCATCCTTCCTCTCATCCCCCTTCCCCCTATCCTGCTTCAGGTTGAGATATCCCATTTAGTATGTATGTCATTTTCTCCCTGAACCAAATTCAATGTGAATGTGGTTTTGCCTTTTTAGCCTTCCTTAGTCTCCCCCTCCTTTGCAACCACTTCCCCTTACTTCTTCTACATGTGGTAGTTTACCCTATCCTGTCTCTCCCGATCTCCTCTTGCCACTTTCCCCTCTCACTTCATAATTTCATCCCTTGAGTATTCTCCCTTCCCTACAAATACAACCTATGCAATCTATCCATATATAACTGTAACCATATACACACACATTCACATATGTATTCATATGACCACACCCCCTCCTTCCATCATTTTCATAGTGACAAAGACATCATCAGTCACAGTTATTGCTTTTCCATATAGGAATTTAAATAGTTCAATTTTGATAAGTTCCTTTTGATTTCTTTTCCCTGATTACCTTCTCAGGCATCTTTTCCTTCTTGTGTCTGGATGTCAAATTTTCTATTCAATTCTGTTTTTTTTTGCCTCATGCTTGATGCTTGAAAGTCCTCTATTCCACTGAATGATCATATTTTCCCCTGAAACAAAATACTCAGTTTTGCTGGGTAAGTGACCCTTGGGTTCATTCCCATTTCTTTTGCCCTCTGGAATACCATATGCCATACCCTTCGATCCCTCAGAGTAGAAGCTGCCAGGTCCTGGGCTATTCTGATTGTGTTTCCACAATATTGAAATTGTTTCTTCCTGGCTGCTTGTAGTATTTTCTGCTTGATGTGGGGATTCTGGAGCCTGGGTATAATATTCCTGGGAGTTTTCTTTTTGGGATCTTTTTCAGGAGGTGATCCATGGATTCTTTCAACCTCTATTTTGCCCTCTGGATCTAAAACATCAGGGCAGTTTTCCTTCAGAATTTAGTGAAGGGTGATTTCTAGGTTCTTTCTTTGAGCATGGCTTTCAGGTAGTCCAATAATTTTTAAATTTTCTCTCCTGGATCTATTTTCCAGGTCAGTGGTTTTTCCCATGAGATATTTCACATTGCCTTCTACTCTTTCATTTGTTTGGATCTGCTTAACAGCATCTTGATTTCTCATACAGTCACTAGCTTCCATTTGCTCCAGTCTAACACTGAACGAATGAATCTCTTCAGTGAACTTTTGAGATTCTTTTTCCATCTGGCAAATTCAACTTTTTAAGGGATTCTTCTCCTCATTGCCCTTTTGGGCTTCCTTTGCCATTTGAGTTAGTCTTTTTTTTTAAGGTGTTGTTTTCCTCAGTGAGGCTGTTGACCCTCCTTTCATACTTTTCCTGCATCCTTCTCATTTCTCTTTCCAATTTTTCCTCCACTTCTCTTATTTGATTTTTAAAGTCCTCCTTAAGGTCCTCTATGGCCTGCAACCCGATCATCATTTCCCCTGGGGCTTTTGGAGCAGGACTTCTGACCTTACACTGCTTTTCCTACTCTATGCCCCCAAAATAGGAGCCTAGGGTTGCATTTTTCTGTTTCCTTTGCCTTGGCATGTTGCCACTTTATTGCTTGACTTTTGGGCTTGTTGCCACACAATGGCTTTAAGGCCAGATAGAGGAATTTTCGTCCCAAACGTGTGGGGGGCAACATCTGTTTCTGGCAAGCTGTAAACCCACCCACTACTTCAACCCTAGATGACAATCCAGATCCAGGGAGGTTAAAGCAAGAGCGATTACCCCCCAAGACTGATCGATGGATCTCCCTACGATTTGCAGGCCAGGAGCTAGAGTTGCCTCTGGAAACTACAAAATGCTGTGTCTCCTCACTGGCTTCTAGCCCCCAGGGGATGGAGCCGACGCATTCCCTAAATACTGGTCCTAAAGTCCATAGGACACTAATCTCTTACTTTGTCCTAGGCATGTCTATGTTGATAATTCTGGCGTTGCCACAGCTCCTGGTGTTCTGGGTTTCCTCCAACTGGCTGCTGGCCCTGCCACCGTGGGGCTAAAACCTCGGCTCACCCGGACCTGCGCTCGGCTCGGCTCCTGCCCTCTGCCCACTGCACGCTGCCAGGTCCCAGACCGCTGTGCTCGTCCTTCCTATAGGGCTGCTGGGCTGTCCTCAGCGGGAGGTTAGCTTCTCTGTGTTGTTCTTTGGTTGCTGGGGCTCCAGAAGTTGTTCAGAGTCCCCTTTTACATAGTTTGGGGGGAATCCAGGGACAGAGTGGCTTGGATGAGCTGTTTCTACTCCGCCATCTTGGCTCTGCCCCCAGTCCAATAATTTTTAAATTATCTCTCCTGGATCTATTTTCCAGGTCAGTGATTTGCCCCATAAGATATTTCACATTTCCTTCTATTTTTTCCTTTGTTTGGATCTGTTTAACAGCCTCCTGATTTCCCCAACTGTCACTAACTTCTCTGTGCTCCATTCTAAATAAGAAGGAATGATTCCCATCAGTGAGCTTTTGCAAATATTTTTCCTTCTGGCGAATTTGGCTTATTTAATGGATTCCTCTCCTCATTTCCTTTTTGAACCTCTTTTGATATTTGAGTTAATTCTATTTTTTATGGTGTTATTTCCCTCACTCAGGCTGTTGAGTCTCTTTTCATAATTTTCTTGCATTATTTTCATTTCTTTTCCCAATTTTT
This sequence comes from Gymnobelideus leadbeateri, assembly GCA_011680675.1. Taxonomy (NCBI): domain Eukaryota; kingdom Metazoa; phylum Chordata; class Mammalia; order Diprotodontia; family Petauridae; genus Gymnobelideus; species Gymnobelideus leadbeateri. The sequence continues at coordinate 250,844 of WOXC01004891.1, read as the reverse complement.
CTTCCACGTCTCTTATCTGTTTGTTAAGGTCCTCTGTAGGCTCTAACCAGACTGCATTTTCTTTTGAATCTTTTGGTGCAGGGATTCTGACTTCACTGTCTTCCTCCTGTTCCATGATTTGATCTTTTTTATCCCCAAAATTTGATTCTAATGTTGGATTTTTCTTTTTCTTTTGCTTCCTTTGCCTCAGCATGTTGCCACTCAGTTACTTGACTTTTGGACTTTTTACCACAGTAGGACTCTGCCACCAGACAAGCAAGCTTCTGTCCCAAACGCTTGAGTTTTCTCAGCTGCTGGAGTTATTAGTTCAGTGCCCTATTTGAAGCCTCCACATGGTTTGGCAAGCTGGTCACACATCCCAGGACCTCCACTCCAACGCACAATACAGATCCAAGAAGCTTAAAACAATAGCAATTATCCCCCAGACTGGTCACTTGGTCCCCCTACAGTCTGCATACCAGGAGCTTAAGTTGCAACATGTCAAAAGATGAATTTCTCCCCACTACTGGTCCCAAAGTCCACAGTGCACTGACCTCTCACTTTGTCCTTGCCATCAATGTGTTGATAATTCTGGAAACAGCCATAGCTGCTGGTGTTTGGTAAGGCTTGCCCTGTGGCTAAAATGCTATGCTCAAGCAGGCCTGGGCTTGGCTCCCAGACTGCTGCACTGGCTCCTCCCTGCTGGCCTCCAGGGCTGTCCTCAGTGGGAGGTTAGCTTCTCTCTGTCATTTTATGGGTTCTTTAGCTCCAGTGTTTGTTCAAAGTCCCTTTTTCTATGTATTTGGGAAGGTGGAAGCTGGAACCTGACAGAAGTCCTGCTTCTACTCCCTGTTGACTCTTTTTCATGATTTTCTTATATCACTCTCAATTCTCTTACCAATTTTTCTTCTACTTTGGTGCCATTGTTTTCAAAATCCTTTTTGAGCTATTCCATGGCCTACAATCAGTTCATATATTCATTTTTTAAAAGAAATTTGGGTTAAGTAACTTGTTCAAGGTTACACGGCTAGTCATTATTTATGTGTGGGTGCTCGTTTTCTGAGGCCGGATTCGATCATGGGTCATCCCAACTCCAAGGGCAGAGCTCTTCTTCACTGTGCCACCAAGCCACTCCCACATATTGTATATTTAAAATTTATTTAATTACGTTTGATATAAAACATTCAGTCCCACAGTCCCTTGAGTTTCAAGTTTTCTCCTCCCCCCTCTCTTCCCAGCTACACTCCCAAGGCGGGATGTAATGAAATAAAATATCCACAAATACTTTCACTTCAACTTTAGTCAAGTTGTAAAGAAGGATTATAAGCAATGGAGTGAACTATGAGAAATAAGAAAAACAAAACAAAATGAAAGAAAAAAAGAGCGAGAGAGCGCAATATTTTGCTTCAATATGCATTCGAACTTTGTAGTTTGTTTTTATTTTTTTTTCCTCAGGATGAGGATATCTCTTCCATCATGAGTCTTTAAGAGTTTTCTTATAACCTTGCATTATTGAGAAGATCCCAGTCTATCAAAGTTGGTTGTCACACTTACAATGTGTGTGTAATTGTGTAAAAAAAATATCCTGGTTCTACTCTCCTAACTTAACATCAGATTATATAAGACTCTCCATATTATTATGAAATCCACCTGCTCCCCATTTCCTATAGCACAATGATATTCCATTATATTCACACATCACAATCTGTGCAGCCATTACCCAAGTGATGGGCATCCCCTTGATTTCCAATTCATTCCGACTGCAAAAAAAGAAATTCTATAAATATTTTTGTACAAACAATTCCTTTCCAAATTCTATGATCTCTTTGGGGATACAGCCCTAGCAGTGACATTGCTGGGTGATAGGGCAGGAACTTATTTATAGCACTTTGGGCATATTTCCACTTGGCTCCACTGAATGCCTGAATCAGTTCACCAATGAATTCCTGAATCAGATCAAAACTCCACCAAAAATGCATTGGTGTTCCAATTTTTCCACTACCTCTGCAGCATTTATCATTTTCCTGTCTTGTCATCTTACCCAATCTGACTGGTGAGATGGGGTACCTCAGTGTTGTTTTGATTTTCATTTCTTTAACCAATGGTGATTTAGAACATATTTTCATATGCTTATAGATATCTTTAGTTTATCCAAGTGAACATTGCCTGTTCATAACATTTTACTTTTTATCAATTGGGGACTGACTTGCATTCTTACACATTTGACTCATTTCTCTGTATATTTAAGAAATGAGCCCTTTATCAGAGAAAATGGTTGTCAAAATTCTTCCCTGATTTTCCACTTTTCTCCTAAATATTGTTACATTATCTTTATTTGTAAAAAAAAAAAAAAACAAACTAAAAACCCAAAAAACTTTCAATTTAATGTAATCAAAATTACCCATTTTGCATTTCATAATGCTCCCTATCTCCTCTTTGATCGTAAATTCCTCCCTTCTCAATAAATCTGACAGGTAAACTATTCTTTGCTCTCCAAGATTGCTGACAGTATCAGCCTTTATACGTAGACTGTACACCCATTTGCACATTATTTTGGTATAACATGTAAGGTATTTTTTTATGCCCAGTTTTTGCCATGCTGTTTCCTAGTTTTCCCATCAGTTTCATCAAATAGTGTGTTCTTATCTCATTAGCTGGGGTCTTTTGGTTTATCGAACAGTAAATTATTTTAGTCATTTCCTGCTGTGCCTTATGCACCTAATCTATACCACTTATCTATTATTGTATTTCTCAATTTCTGTTTCACAATACAGATTAAAATCTAGTATGGCGAGGCCAGCTTCCCTAAAATGTCTTTTTGTTAATTTCCTTAATAATCTGGTTCTTCTATTATTTGAAATGAATTTCATTACTATATTTTCTAGCTCTATAAAATATATATTTGTAAATTTATTGGTATGGTACTAAATATGTAAATCAATTTATGCAAAATTGCAATTGTTATTTCATTAGCTCAAACTAGCCATGAGGAACTAATATTACTTTTTTTTTTGAAGGGCAATTTGGGTTAAGTGACTTGCCCAAGGTCACAATCTAGTTTTTGGGTTAAGTGTGTAAGGCTGGATTTGAACTCAGTTTCTCCTGACTCCATGGCCTGTGCTCCACTCACTGTGCCACCTAACAACCCCCCAATAGATATTTTAAAAAAATAATTTGGATCTGACTTTATTTTTGTGAAAAATGTTTCATTACTGCTTTCGTAAAGTTCCTGGGTTTGTTTTGTCAGGTAGATTCCCAAATATTTTATTATGTCTACACAAACTTTAAATGGAATTCCTCTTTCTATCTCTTGCTGTTGGCTTTTATTAGAAATATATAGGAAAGCTGAGGATTCATGTGGTTTTATTTTATATCCTGCTATGTGGCACTCAGCTTCATTATCTCAAGCACTTTTTATTGATTATCTTGGATTCTCTAAGTATATTGTCATATCATCTGTAAAGAGTGATAATTTATTCTATTCTTTGGCTAATATGATTCCTTCAATTTGTTTTCTTCTCTTAGTGTTCCTGCTAATATTTCTGCTACCAAATTGAATAAGAGGGGTGATAGTGGATATCACTGCCTCTCCTCTGATCTTATTGGAAATTATTCTAGCTTATCCCAACTACATAAAATACATGCTCATGGTTTTAGATGAATGCTACTTATTATTTTAAAGAAGACTCCATTTATTCCTATATTTTCCAGTGTTTTTAATAGGAATGGGTGTTTTATTTTCTGAAAAGTTTTTTCTGCATCTATTGAGATAATCATATGTTTTCAACTAGTTTTCTTGTTGATATGACAAATTTTACTGATAGTTTTTCAAATACTGAATGATCTTTGCATTCCTAGTATAATAAAACTTCATCTTGTGATAAGTTGGCATAGCATTTTTTAAATTTTTTGTCTTTATTAATATTTTCATTTACTTTCAGCTCAAAAGATTCAGTTCCACAATCACTTGAGTTTCAAATTTTCTTCTCCTCTTTCTCATTACTACCCCCCAGTGGCATGCAATCAAGTATAGGATCTGGAAATGCTTCCACATTAGACATTAGTCAGGTTATAAAGAAGGATGGTAATGTATAGCATGAACAATGGCAAAGAGAAACCTAAAACAAACAAAATAAAAAAGAGAGTAGGTAACTTTCATCATTCTGCATTCAAACACTGCTCTTTCTAGTGATTTCTCTGAATGTAAATATCTCTCTCCACTGTGATTCTTTTGGAGCTGTCTTATAACCCTGAATTGCTGAGAAGAGTCCAGTCTACCAAATTGGTTGTCACACAAAAGTTGTGTACAGATTTCTCATGGTTCTGCTCTTCTCTTTTATGCATCAGTTTGTACAAGCCCCTCCAGATAAATATGAAGTCCATCTACTCCTCATTTCTTAGAGCACAAGAGTATTCCATTATATCCATATAGCACAACTTGTTTAGCAATTCACCAATTGATGGGCATCCATTTAATTTCCAATCTTTTGCCACCACAAGAGAGTTTCTATTAATATTTTGTAAATATGAGTCTTCCTCTTATTTCTATGTTCTCTTTGGAATACAAAACCAGAATTAGTATTGCTGGATCAAATGGCATAAAATTAGTTATAGCCCTTTAGGCATAATTACAGAAAGCAAAGGTTGGATCAGTTCACAACTCCACCAACAATGCATCAACGTTCCAGTTTTTCCACATCCTCTCTAGCATTTGTCATTTTCCTGTTTTGTCATCTTAGTCAATCTGACTAGTGGGATGTGGTAGTTCAGAGACATTTTGATTTGCATAATTCTAATCAATATTGATTTAGGGCATTTTTTCATATGCTTGTAGAAATATTCGATTTCCTCCTCTGATAACTGCCTGTTAATATCCTTTGACTATTTATCAATTGGGGATTGACTTTTATTCTTATAGATTTGGTTTAATTCTCTGTATATTTTAGAAATGAGGCCTTTATCATGAACATTAGTGGTAAAATTATTTATAAATTTTCCACTTTCCTCCAAATATTGGTTACACTGACTTTGTTTGTAGACAACTTTTCAATTTAATTTAATCAAAATTATCCATTTTGCATTTTATAATGCTCTCTATTTCTTGCTTGGTCACAAAGTCTTCCTTTATCCATAAATCTAACAGGTAAAGTAATCCTTGCTTTCCCAAATGGCTCACACTATCAGCCTCTATACCTAGATCATGCACACATTTGGACTTGATTTTGGTATATGGTGTTAGGTAACAGTCTATGCCCAGTTTCTGCTATACCATATCCCAGTTTTCCAAGCAGTTTTTGTCAAATAATGACTTATCTTCCAAAAATATGGGTTCTTTGCATTTATCAAACAGTATATTACTATAGTCATTGACTGCTGAGTCTTGTGTACCCAATCAATTCCATTGATCCACCACTCTATTCCTGAGCAAGTACCAAGTAGTTTTGATGACAGCTACTTTATTAAATGAATTAAAATCTGGTATGGAAAGGCCACTTTCCCTAGCAGATCTTTTCCTCAATTCATTTGATATTTTGGACCTTTTGTTCTTTCAAATGAATTTTCTTACTATTTTTTCTAGCTGTATAAAGAAAATTTTGGTAGAATAATTGGTATGGCACAAAACATATAATTTAATTTAGGTAAAATTGTCACTTTTATTATTTTAGCCATACCCAACAATAAGCAATTGATATTTTTCCAATTACTTAGATCTGACTTTATTTGTGTGAAAAGTGTTTTATAGTTTTACTCATAGAGATCCTCGATAGTTTTGGCACATAGGCTCTCAAATATTTTATAATGACTACAGTAATTTTAAATTGGTTTTCTCTTTTACCTCATGCTTTTGTATTTCATGAGAAACATATAGGAATGCTGAGGATTTATGTGGGTTTATTTTGTATCCGGGAGCTTTGAAAAATGTATTTCTTTTTTCAATTAGTTTTTTCACTTGATTCTCTAGTATACTCTAAGTTTTCATCATATCATCTGCAAAGTGATAGTTTAGTCTCTTCTTTATCTAATTTTATTCCTTTGGTTTCTTTTTCTTCTCTTATTACTTCTCCTAACATTTCTAGTACCATACCGAATAAGAGGGGTGGGGAGGGTGGAGCCAAGGTGGCAGAAAGAAAGCAATAACTTCTCTAAGATCCTCTGTGAATTCTGTCACTAAACCTTGAAAAGTGAATCTGAATGGATCCTGGAGTGACAGAATCCTCTTCAGTTAATCTGGGCAATTTATAGTTTTACAAATATTAATCTATTTCATTAATGGTGTCAAATTTATTTGCATAAAATTTGGCAAAATTATTTTGTAATTATTCTTTTGATTTCCTTTTCAATGAAGGTAGATTCATTTATTTTTCATTTCTGATACTCATTATTTGCTTTTATTCTTTCTTTTTTATCATATTGACTAGTGGTCTATCAATTTATTTTCATAAAATCAGATCCATGATTTATTTATTAATTTAATACTTTTCTAAACCTCAATTTAATAATCTTTCCTCTGGTTTTCATTATTTCTAATTTAGTACTTAATTGGGGATTCTCAATTTGTTCTTTTTCTAGCTTTTACATTTGTATGCACAATTCGTTGACCTCCATTTTCTCTAACTGATTCATTTATGCATTTATGCATGTATATAAAATATCTCCTAAGGACTTCCTTTGCTGCATCCCATAAATTTTGGTATGCTGTCTCATTATTGCCATTGTATTGAATGAAGTTACTGATTGCTTCTATGATTTCTTGCTTGACCCAATCATTCTTCACATTTAAATTATTTAGTTTCCAATTCGTTTTTAGACAATCTTTACATGGTGCTTTATTTCATATGACTTTTATTGCATCATGATATAAGATTGATGCATTTCAGTATTCCCAGATCAATGGAGCCAAGATGGTGGAGTAGAAACAGCGCTTCCAAGGTTCTCTGCCCCACAGGACTTCCAAACTATGTAAAAGGGGACTCTGAACAACTTCTGGAACACCAGCACCCACAAAACGACACAGAGAAACTAACCTCCCACTGAGGACAGCCCAGCAGCCCTGCAGAGAGGGCCAGCGAAGCCCACTGGGAGCTGAAAGCCCAGCCCACAGAGAGCCTAGCCCAGGTCCACATGAGCTTCAGTTTTAGCCCCAGGGTGGCCAGGCCAGCAGCTGGCTGGAGGGACCCCAGAACCCAAGCAGATGTGGCAATTCCAGAATTATCAACACAGACTTGCCTAGGACAAAGTAAGAGGTTAGTGCCCTATGGACTTTGGGACCAGTATTAGGGGAACACATCGACTTCCTCCCCTAGGGGATAGAAGCAGCTGAGGAGACACGGAAAACTTCCCATTTTGCAGCTCCAGTGGCAGCATCAGCTCCTGGCCTGTGAACTGCAGGGAGATCCAGTGATCAGTCTTGGGGGTTAATCGCCCTTGTTTAACGTGCTTGCATCTGGATTGTGATCTGGGGGGTGGGTGTCTGGGGTGTGTATCCAACTTGCCAGAACCAGAAGTTGTGAAGACCCCAGCATTCGGGATGGAAGTTCCCCTGTCTGATGGCAGAGTCCTATTGTGGCAACAAGCCCAAAAGTCAAGTAATTAAATGGCAACATGCCTAGGCAAATGAAATAAAAAAAAAACATAAAAATGCAACATTAGACTCTTATTTGTGGGGGCAAAGAGGATCACAGCATGGAACAGCAGGAGGACTGTGAGGTCAGAAATCCTGTTCCAAAATCCCCAAAGGAAAATAGGAATAGGTTAGAGGTCATAGAGGACCTTAAGAAGCAGATAAGAGAAGTGGAGGACAAATGGGGAATTAAAAAAATGGGAGTTAAATAGAACATGTGACATCCAGACACAAGAAGCAAGAGATGCCTGAGAAGGTAATCAGGGAAAAGAAATCAAAAGAAACTAATCAAAGTTGACCTATTTATATCTCTACATGGACAAACAATAACTGTTACTGATGAAACCTTTCAAAGTATGAAAATAATTAAAGGAGGTTATATGGGCATATGAATACATATGTGAATGTGTGTATATATTTTTAAAGGTACACATGGATAGAGTACACAGGTTGAATTTGGTGGGAAGGGATGATACTTAACGGGTGAAGTTATGAGGTGAGAGAGGAAAGTGGCAACAGGAGATGGGGAGAGACAGGGTAGGGTAAACTATCTCAAGTGGAAGAAGCAAGGGTAAGTGGCTGCAGAGGAGGGGAAGAATAGGAAGGCAAAAAGTCAAAACCATATTCTCATTGAATCTGGCTCAGGGAGGAATGACATAAATACTAAATGGGATATCTCACCCTGCAGGATAGTAGGGGGCAGGGGGATAAGAGGGGGGTGTGATGGAGGGGAGGGAATTCTGGGAGGAGGGGAGATTGTAAGTACCCACTATTGTAGAGGGACAGGATCAAAGTAGGGAATTGCACAGGTGGGAGGTGGGATGGGTTGGAAGGCATTATAAGCAGCATTTTACAATATATCTACTATGGTAACGTTTTGCATAGCAATACATGTACAAAACATACTGAATTGCTTATGTTCCCAGAAGGAATGGGTGACAAGGGAGGAAGGGGATGGATCTGAAATTCGTGGTTTTGAAACTAAATGTTTCAAATATATATAAATACTATTATTAATATTACTTTACATGTAATTGGGAGATAAGATGTTCAGGCATTGGGGCACAAAGATTCACCTCACCCTAATGGTAAAATTGAAGGTGGTATGGGAGAAGATATGGGATCGAGCAGATTGGATGAGGGGATATTTTGTGGGCCTGCTATTCTCGGGTGGTTGGTAGGGGGAAAATGAGGAAAATTGTAACTCAAAATCTGGTGGAAATGAAGGATGTAAACCATAAATTAATAAAGCATGTGGTAAAAAAAAAGACATTGCTGAAAAACAAAAGAATGATGAATTTGATTTTTGATTTGATGCAACAAATTTTGACCTTTTTATGCCTTATTTCATGTTTAATTTTTGTGTACATGCCATGTACCACTGAGTAGAAGGTATACTCCTCTGTATCCCCCTTAAGTTTTCTCCAGAGATATATCATATCTTTACTCACTAAAATGCTAATCTCCTCCTTAACTTTTTTTCTTGTTTATTTTGAGGTTAGACTTATCTATTCAGAGATTAGGTGATTAACGTCCCAAACTAGTACAGTTTTGCTATCAATTTCTTTTCCTAATCCCCTGAAATTTTCCTTTATTAATCTGAATGCTATACCCCTTGGTGCATATGTGTAATGATATTGCTTTATTGTCTATGGTGCCTTTTAGCAGGATATTGTTTCCTTACCTGTCTCTTCTGATTAAATCTATTTTTGCTTTTGCTTTGTCTGTGATAAGGACTGCTACCCCCTTTTTGTTTAGCTGAAGCATAATACATTATTTTCCAGCCTTTTCCCTTTTCCCTGTGTGTATCCTCTTGTTTCAAATATGTTTCTTTTCGACAGAATACTGTAGGATTATGGTTTTTAATCCATTCTGCTATTTGCCTCTGCTTTATGGGAGAGTTCATCCCATTCACATTCACAGTTATGATTACTATCTGCGTCTTTACTTCCACCACATTCCCTCCCTTGTTTAAGTTTTATTAATTCTCCCTTTTGCTCTTTTGCTCCTTAAGAGTTTTCCTTCTGACCACCTCCTCCCTCAGTATTCCCTCCCTGTGACCCTGTAATCCCAAGCAATGGCAACTTCCAAGATTCAGAATACCACCATAGTAGCTCTCTGTTATTAAGTAACAAAGTAAGGCAAAACATTCATAGAAAAGAGAAAATAAAGATAGAGCATTCACCAAGTGTTATTCAATAATTTCCAAGAACTACTCCAACCCTGGGATGTATATTCATTTATTCAATCTCAAAGTCTCTTTTCTCAGATGGAGATTAAGATTAGTTTCTTATGATAAACAAATATATATACATACACTATATATACATACATAAGCATATATGTGTGTGTGTGTGTGTGTGTGTGTGTGTGCTTGTGTGTGTATGTGTGTATATATATATTAGGTCAATCCCAGATCCCAGATCCCAAAAAATCAAATTCCCCACCCCTGGATCACAACTTAATTACACTTATCATCTGTTAATGCCAAGCACCTTCCTAAAAGGGGCAGTGGAGAGTGCAAAGGCCATCTTCCCCTCAACTACAGAAAGGTTAAGGTATCACCACAGCATTAAATATCTAAAGAGAAATCTTTTCTTCAGCCTGACCCAAGGCAAGTTCTCAGTAATCTATATTCCTGGGCAGATGAAACTTAACAATACACATTGCCAGTGTCCTAATCAATTCATTCTCTGCCTTGTTCCATGGTATCCCTCAATATTCCCTCCCTACACTTCCTTAACCTACCCTTCCTGATTACTGTGGGAACTTACTACTACTTCACTCTCTTCCAACCACACGGCCTTTTTTAGGCCTTTCCCTTACTACTGACTGTAGGGCACAATAGATTTTTGTTATTAAGGAATTATGTTATTCCCTACTTGAACCCAATCTGATAAGAGTAAATTTCAAGGAGTGCCCCTCTCCCTCCCTCCTTTCCCTCCACTGTAATGAGGTTTTGTGCATTTTCATGTTAGAATTTTTTGGAGTACAGCCCAGCAGCCCTGCAGGAAGGACCAGCACAGCAGTCTGGGAGCCAGGAGCCGGCAGTGCGAAGAGTGCAGGAAGCTGAGCCGAGCCGGAGCTGAGGTCCCCGTGAGCCAAGGTTTTAGCCCCAGGGCAGCAGGGCCAACAGCTTGCTGGAGGAACCCCAGAACATCAGTAGCTGTGGTGACTCCAGAATTATCAACATAGACATGCCTAGGACAAAGTAAGAGGTTAGTGTCCTATGGACTTTAGGACCTGTATTTGGGGAATGTGTCAGCTTCCTCCCCTGGGGGCTAGAAGCCACTGAGGAGACACGCCATCCTGTAGTTTTCAGAGGCAGCTCCAGCTCCCAGCCTACAGAACCGTAGGGAGATCCAGCGATCAGTCTTGGGGTGTAATACCTCTTGCTTTAACCTCCCTGGATCTGGATTGTGATCTAGGGTGGAAGTTGTGGGTGGGTTTACATCTTGCCAGAAACGGAAGTTGCCCCCCCCCACACGTTCGGGATGAAAATTCCTCTATCTGGCCTTAAAGCCATAGTGTGGCAACAAGGCCAAAAGTCAAGTAATTAAGTGGCAACATGCCAAGGCAAAGGAAACAGAAAAATGCAAACCTAGACTGCTATTGTGGGGGTATAGAGAGGGAAAAGGACTGTGAGGTGAGAAGGCCTGCTCCAAAAGCCCCAGGGGAAAACATGAGTGAGTTGCAGGCCATAGAGGACCTTAAGAAGGACTTTAAAAATCAAATAAGAGAAGTGGAGGAAAAATTGGAAAGAGAAATAAGAAGGATGCAGGAAAATTATGAAAGGAGGGTCAACAGCCTGACTGAGGAAAACAACACCTTAAAAAATAGACTAACTCAAATGGCAAAGGAGGCCCAAAAGGGCAATGAGGAGAAGAATGCCTTAAAAAGTCGAATTTGCCAGATGGAAAAGAATCTCAAAAGTTCACTGAGGAGATTCATTCCTTCAGAGTTAGACTGGAGCAAATGGAAGCTAATGACTTTATGAGAAATCAAGATGATGTTAAGCAGATCCAAACAAATGAAAGATTAGAAGGCAATGTGAAATATCTCATGGGAAAAACCAGTGACCTAGAAAATAGATCCAGGAGAGACAATTTAAAATTATTGGACTACCTGAAAGCCATGATCAAAGAAAGAACCTAGAAACCATTCTTCAAGAAATTCTCAAGGAAAATTGCCCTGATGTTTTAGATTCAGAGGGCAAAATAGAGGTTGAAAGAATCCACCAATCACCTCCTGAAAAAGATCCCAAAAAGAAAACTCCAAGGAATATTATAGCCAGGTTCCAGAATCCCCAGATCAAGGAGGAAATATTACAAGCAGCCAGGAAGAAACAATTTCTATATTGTGGAAACACAATCAGAATAGCCCAGGACCTTGCAGCTTCTACACTGAGGGATCGAAGGGCATGGAATATGATATTCCAGAGGGCAAAAGAACTGGGAATGAACCCAAGGGTCACCTACCCAGCAAAACTGAGTATCTTGTTTCAGGGGAAAATATGGACATTCAGTGGAATAGAGGACTTTCAAGCATTCTTGAGGAAAAAACCAGAATTGTATAGAAAATTTGACATCCAGACACAAGAAGCAAGAGATGCCTGAGAAGGTAATCAGTGAAAAGAAATCAAAAGGAACTTATCAAAGTTGAACTATTTACATTCCTATAAGGAAAGGCAATAACTGTGACTGATGATATCTTTCTCACTATAAAAATAATGGAAGAAGGGGGTGTGGTCATGTGAATACATATGTGAATGTGTGTGTATATATGGTTACAGTTATATATGGATAGAGGGCATAGGTTGAATTTGTTGGGAAGAGATAATACCAAAGGGATGAATTATGAGGTGAGAGAGGAAAGTGGCAAGAGGAGATGGGGAGAGACAGGGTAGGGTAAACTATCTTATGTAGAAGAAGCTAGGGGAAGTGTTTGTAAGGAGAGGGGGGAAGAATAGGAAGGCAAAAAGGCAAATCCACAATCTCATTGAATTTGGTTCAGGGATAGAAAGACATACATACTAAATGGGACATCTCAACCTGCAGCTGAATAGGGGGAAGCGGGATGAGAGGATGGATGATGGATGGGAGGGCATCCTTGGGGTGAGGGGTGGTTGGAAGTACCCACTATCGAAGAGGGACAGGATCATGTGGGGAATGGACCAGGTGGGGGGTGGGATGGGTGGGAGGGAGTTGTAAGTAGCCTTGTACAATATATCTACTATGATAATGTTTTGCATAGCTAGATATGTAAAACATATACTGAATTACCTATCTCCCCAGAGGGAATGGGTGACAAGGGAGGAAGGAAATGGATCTGAAATTTGAGGTCTCAACATTAAACGTTTCAAATATATATAAATACTATTATTAATACTCTTTTGCTTATAATTGGGAGATAAGATGTGCAGGCATTGGGACACAAAGGTTCACCTTCCTCTAATGGAAAAGTTGAAGGGGGTATTGGAGAAGATATGGGAGAGAGCAGATTGGAGGAAGCGATATCTTGTGGGACTGCTATTCTGGGATAGGTAGGGGAATAACGGGGTGAAAATGATTGTAACTCAAAATCTGGCGGAAATGAATGATATGAAACAAAAGTTAATAAAGCATTTGTTTAATAAAAAAAGAATTCTTTTTAACTGATTGTATTATTCCCTCCTTGAACCAAAATCAATGATAGTAAAATTCATATTACATATGAATATAGCTTCCTGTATTCTTTGCCTATACTATAGTAATTTTTATGCCACTTTGTGTGGCATAATTTAACCTTTTCTGCCACCACTTTTGTTTTTCTCCCATTACAATCCCTATGAAACTTTTAATAAGTTTTATTATCAAATTAGTTAATTTATACTCTCACCCTCTATCTATGTATATCCCTTTTCAATGTCATGGTAATTATGCATTTCTAAATATTGACTCTCAATATTAAATCCATATATTTATTCTCAGTATTATATCAACTTCCCATATAGGGATATAAAAGTATTCTTGTGGTGGAGCCAAGATGGCAGAATAGAAGCAGTAACTTTTCTATGATTCCCCCATTAATCTCCTCACTACAATTTGAAAAGTTAATCTGAATGTATTTTGGAGTGTCAGAATCCATTGGGAAACAGGGTGTGGCAAGATCCAGCCCAGGAAAGTGTCCACTTGTGTCAGGGGCTGGGGAATGCAATGCAGAGCATGTGGGGCTACAGAAGCTGAGACTAGAGAGGAGACTACAGCAGAGAGTGAAGGAGCCGAAGTCAGTAGATTCACCCAAAATAAGGGTGATTTGAAGTTGTCTCACATATGTCTCACCACAGGACAGGAGGATCACTTGGAGCTGGGTAAGAGAAAGCTCAGGGCCCACAGCAGTGTAAGCAGCTCAGAGCCTGGAAGCATAAAAATCACCTGCATGATTTTACAATGGCCAGAATGGCAAAGTAAACTCTGGCTACTCTGCTTCCCCCTCTCTGACCAAGAAATCCCAGAGATAAATGTAACAAATAGAGTTAAATACTGAAATTGAAAAGTAGCCTCAGGCTTAGGAGTCATGGAAAAAGGGTAGGACTGTGGCAGTAAGCAGTCTTGGGGTGTATGTCCAGTTTTCCAGAGTGTGTGGGGGATTCAGGGAGGCCCCCCAACTAATACTTCAGAAGTTGAGAAGACCCCAACTTTTGGGATGGAAGCTCCCCTGTCTGGTGGCAGAGTCCTACTTTGGCAAGAAGCCCAAAGGTCAAGTAATTAAGTGGTTACATGCCTAGGCAAAAGAAACAAAATAACCACAAAAATTCAATATTAGACTCCTATTATTGGGGAAAAGAGGATCAAAACATGGAACAGGAAGAGTACTGGGATCTCAGAAGTCCTGCACCAAAAGGCCCAAATGAAAATATGTGCAGGTTACAGGCCATAAAGGACCTTAGAAGGATTAAGAAGGTCCACCTGAATAGCAGTTTTAGCCCCAGGCAGCCAGGCCAGCTGCCGGCTGCAGGGACCCCAGAAAACCAACAGGTGTGGCAGTTCCGGAATTATCAACATAGACATGCCTAGGACAAAGTGAGAGGTTAGTGCCCTATGGATTTTGGGACCAGTATTTGGGGAACATGTCGGCTTCCTCCTCTGGGGGCTAGAAGCTGCTGGGGAGACACTCCATTTTGTAGTTTTCAGAGGCAGCTCCAGCTCCTGGCCTGCGAACTGTAGGGAGATCCAGCGATCAGTCTTGGGGGTAATCGCTGTTGCTTTAACCTCCCTGGATCTGGATTGTGATCTGTGGTGGAGGTCGTTGGGGGGGGGGGTTTCCACCTTGCCAGAAACGGAAGTTGCCCCCCCACACGTTCGGGATGAAAATTCCCGTCTGGCGCCAGGCCATACTATGGCAACAAGCCCAAAAGTCAAGTAATTAAGTGGCAGCATGCCAAGGCAAAGGAAACAAATTAAACAGAAAAATGTAACCTTAGACTCATACTTTGGGGGCAAAGAGGATAGAAGCAAAGAGTGAGAGGAGGGCTGTGAGGTTAGAAGTCCTGCTCCAAAAGTCCCAGGGGAAAACATGAGCGGGTGGGAGACCATAGAGGACCTCATGAAGGACTTTAAAAATCAAATAAGAGAAGTGGAGGAAAAATTGGGAACAGAAATGAGAAGGATACAGGAAAAGTATAAAATGATGGTCAACAGCATGACTGAGGAAAACAACACCTTAAAAAATGGACTAACTCAAATGGCAAAGGAGGCCCAAAAGAAAAATGATGAGAAGAATGCCATAAAAAGTCGAATTTGCCATATGGAAAAAGAATCTCAAAAGTTCACTGAGGAGATTAGACTGGAGCAAATGGAAGCTAATGACTTTATGAGAAATCAAAATACTGTTAAGCAGATCCAAACAAGTGAAAGATTAGAAGGCAATGTGAAATATGTCATGGGAAAAACCAATGACCTGGAAAATAGATGCAGGAGAGATAATTTAAAAATTATTGGACTACCCGAAAGCCATGATCAAAGAAGGAACCTAGAAAACACCCTTCAAGAAATTCTCAAGGAATGTTGCCCCAATGTTTTAGATCCAGAGGGCAAAATAGAGGTTGAAAGAATCCACCAATCACCTCCAGAAAAAGATCCCCAAAAGAAAACTCCCAGGAATATTATAGCCAGGATCCAGAATCCCCAGATCAAGGAGAAAATACTACAAGCAGCCAGGAAGAAACAATTTAAATATTTTGAAAACACAATCAGAATAGCACAGGAGCAGGCAGCTTCTACACTGAGGGATCGAATGGCATGTAATAGGATATTCCAGAGGGCAAATGAGCTGAGTATTTTGTTTCAGGGGAAAATATGGTCATTCAGTGGAATAGAGGACTTTTAAACATTCTTGAGGAAAAAAAAAAGAGTTGAATATAAACTTTGAGATCCAGACACAAGAAGTAAGAGATGCCTGGGAAGGTAATAAGGGGAAAGAAATCAAAAGAAACTTATCAAAGTTGAACTATTTACATTCCTTATATGGAAAAATAATAACTGTTCCTGATGAAATCTTTCTCACTATGAAAATAATGGAAGAAGGGTGTACGGTCATATGAAAACAGATGTGAATGTGTGTGTGTATATGGTTACAGTTATATATGGATAGAGGGCATAGGTTGAATTTGTTGGGAAGGGAGTATACTCAAGGGGTGAAATTATGAGGTAAGAGAGGAAAGTGGCAAGGGGAGATGGGGAGAGAAAGGGTAGGGTGAACTATCTCATGTAGAAGAAGCAAGGGGAAGTGGTTGCAAGGGAAGGGAAGAATAGGAAGCCAAAAAGGCAAAACCACAGTCTCATTGAATTTGGTGCGGGGAAAGAATGACATACATACTAAATGGGATATCTCAACCTGCAGCAGAATAGGGGGAAGGGAGATGAGAGGAGGGATGATGGATGGGGGGACATCCTTGGGGTGAGGGGAGGTTGGAAGTACCCACTATAGAAGAGGGACAGGATCATGTAGGGAATGGACCAGGTGGGGGGTGGAATGAGTGGGAGGGAATTATAAGCAGCCTTGTACAATATATCTACTATGATAATGTTTTGCATAGCTAGACATGTACAACATATTCTGAATTACTTATTTTCCCAGAGGGAATGGGTGACAAGGGAGGAAGGAAATGGATCTGAAATTTGAGGTCTTAAGATTAAATGTTTCAAATATATATGAATGCTATTATTAATACTCTTTTGCTTGTAATTGGGAGATAAGATGTGAAGGCATTGAGAAACAAAGACTCACCTTCCTCTAATGGAAAAGTCGAAGGGGGTATGGGAGAAGATATGGGAGAGAGCAGATTGGAGGAAGCGATATCTTGTGGGACTGCTATTCTGGGAGGGTGGGTCGGGGAAAAACAGGGGGGGAAATAATTGTAACTCAAAATCTGGCGGAAATGAATGATGTAAAACAGAAGTTAATAAAGCATTTGTTTAAAAAAAGAAGTGAAGGAGGCAAAAAGAATTTTACAGAAGGTAGATATGATAGATTTCTGGAGAAAACTGAATGTGGATAAAAAACAGTATATGTTCTTGGTGGTTCATGGCACATACAAAAAATCAGCTATGTACTAGGGATATAAAAGACATAATTAAGTGTAGAAAAGGCAGAAATGTTAAATGACTCCTTCTCAGATCATGACACAATAAAAATCATATGCAAAAAAGAGCTATTGAAATCTAGGCTAAAAACTAATTGAAAATTAAACAATTTAATCTTAAAAAATGATTGGCTAAAGCAAGAAATTATAGAAACTATCAGTAATTTCACTGAAGAGAATGACAATAATGAGACTATATACGAAAGTGTGTGTGATGCAGCAAAGGCAGTTCTTAGGGGAAGATTTATATCCTTGAGTGCATACATGAACAAAGTAGAAAAAAGGAAAGATAATGAGTTGGGCAAGCTATTGAAAAACCTAGAAAAAGACTAAATTGAACATCCTCAATTAAATACTTAATTGAAAATACTGAAATCTAAATGAAGGATTAATGAAATTGAAAATAAGAAAACTATTGAATTAATAATAAAACTAATATCTGTTTTTTTCGAATAAAGCAATAATATTGATAGACACTTAGTCAATATGATGAAAAAAGAAGAAAGCTAAATTATGAGTATCAAAAATGTAAAGGGTTCAAATACCTCCAATGAAGAGGAAATCAAAATATTAATTAGGAATTATTTATCCCAATTGTATGCACACAAATTTGAAAATCTTAATAAAATGGATGAATATTTGCAAAAAATAGAAGTTGCCCTTATTAACTAATGAGGAAGTAAATTACTGGAACTAAGCCATGTCAGAAAAAGAAATCAAAGAAGCCACACGTGACCTCCCTAGGAAAAATCTCCAAGGCCAGATGTATTTACTAGTGGATTCTATCAAATATTTAAAGAACAATTGATTCCAGTACTCTATGAACTATTTGGGAACATTAGTGAAGAAGGAGTCCTACCAAATTATTTTGATGACAGAAATAAAGTATTGATACATAAATCAGGGAGAGACAAAATGGAGAAAGAAAATTACAGACCAATTTCCCTCGTGAATATAGATGCAAAAATTTTAAATAAAATGTTAGTCAAAAGATGACAGCAAATTATCACAAGAATAATACGCTTTTTCAAGTAGGATTTATTCCAGAAATGCACGGATAATTTAATTTTGGGAAAACCATCAGTATAATTAATCATATCCACAAAAAAAAAAAAAAAACTAGGAGAAACCACACGATTATCTTAATAGATGCAGAAAAGGCTTTTGATAACATCCATTCGGATTAAAAACACTTTAAAGTACAAGAATAAATGGAACCTTACTTAAGATAAAAGTAGCAGCTATTTAAACCCATCAGAAGTATTACATGTAATGGGCATAAGCTAGATGAATTTCCAATAAGATCAGGGATGACACAAGGGTGTCCACTATTACCCCTCTTATTCAATGTGGTACTAGAAATGTTAAGCAGTAGAAATTAGAGAAGAAAGAAATGTAAGGAATCAGATTAGCCAAAGAAAAGTCCAAACTATTACTCATTTCAGATGATATTATGATATACTTAGAGAATCCTAGATAATCAAATGAAAAACTACTTGAGACAATAAATAAATTTGGCAACGTTGCGGGATATAAAATATACCCACTTAAATACATGGCATTCCTGTATATTTCTAAACAAATTCAACGGAAATGGATAGAGAAATCCCATTTAAAGTCACTGTATACATTGTAAAATATTTGGGAATCTATCTGCCAAAACAAACCCAGGACCTATATGATCACAACCACAAAACATTTTTCACACAAATAAAGTCATATCTGAATAATTGGAAAAACATCATTTGCTCATGGCTGGGTTGAGTTAATATAATAAAAATTAAAAATTTACCTAAATTAAATTATATATTTAGTGTCATACCAATCAATATACCAAAAACCTACTTTATACAGCTAGACCCAATTGTAACAAAATATATTTGGAAGAACAAAAGGTCCAGAATATCAGGGGAATTAATGAAAAGAAATGCTAGGGAAAGTGGACTGATCAGATTTTAATCTGTATTATAAAGCAGCAGTCATAAAAACTACTTTCTAGTGGCTGAGGAACAGAGTAGTGGATTGATGGAATAGGCTGGGCACACAAGACTCAGCAGTTAATGACATTAGTATTATATTATTTGAAAAACACAAAGAACCCAGTTTTGGGGATAAAAACTCACTATTTGACAAAAATTGCTATGAAAACTGTAATATAGTATGGCAGAAACTGGGCATAGACCATTATCTAGCATTATATCCCAAAATCAAGTGTGAATGGGTGCATGATCTAGGTATAAAGGCTCATACTATAAGATTTCTGAGAAATCAAGGAAGAGTTTACCTGTCAGATTTGTGGAGAGGCGGAGACTTTAGGACCAAACAAGCATTAGAGAGCATTATCAAATGCAAAATGGATAACTTTGATTTTATTAAATTGAAAAGGTTCTCTGCAAAGAAAACAAATATAACCAAGATTAAGAGGGAAATGGGAAAATAGGAAATAATTTTTGCAGCCTGTGTCTCTAGTAAAGGCTTCATTGCTAAAAACTATACAGAGAATTGGGTCAAATTTATAATAATATAAGTCAGTCCCCAATTGATAAATGGCCATAGGCTATGAACAGGCAGTTTTCAGAGGAAGAAATTATAGATATTTTTAGCATAGGAAAAACGCCTTACATTACTATTGATTAGAGGAATGCAAATCAAAAGAACTCTGAGGTACCACATCTCAACAGTCAGATTGGCTAAGATGACAAAACAGGAAAATGACAAATGCTGGAGAGGATGTGGACAAATTGGAACACAAATGCATTGTTAGTGGAGTTGTGAACTGATCCAACCATTCTGGAGAGGAATTTGTAATTGTGTCCAAAGGGCTATGAATAATTTCATACCCTTTGACCCAGCAATACAACTTCTAGTGTTGCAGCTGAAAGAGAACATAGAAATGGGAAGAAGACCTATATGTATAACATATTTATACCAGCTCTTTTTGGTGTGGCAGAGAAGTGGAAATTAAGGGGTGCCCATCAATTGGGGAATGGCTGAAGAAGTTGTGGTATATGTACATAATGGAATACTAGTGTGCTATAAGAAACCAGGAGCAGATACACCTCACATTTAACTGGAGAGTCTAATATGAACTGATGCTGAGTAGAGGAAAACCAGTATTAAGATAATCTGTAAAACAATTACAGATTATCTTACTAGATATAGAAAGGGCTTTTGATAAAATACCAATTATTGATACAACATATATTTGATGACAAAGTTGGATAAATTTACTCTTATCAATAATGCAGGGTTATAAGTCAACCCCAAAAGAGTCATGATGAAGAGATATGTCTATATCCAGAGAAAGAACTAGAAAGAACTGAGTTTTAATTCATATTGAGGCAAACTACCTGATCATTTGCTTTTCTTTTTTGGTTTTGTTTCCTCTTTCCCATTGTTCATTTCATCTGATACAATCGTTCTTTATAAATTGACTAATGTCTAATGTAAAAGTGTTTGCAAATCCTATTCATGATTGTATGTTGTCATGGGGTGGGGAGAAGATGGAGG
Source organism: Gymnobelideus leadbeateri (assembly GCA_011680675.1). Lineage (NCBI taxonomy): Eukaryota > Metazoa > Chordata > Mammalia > Diprotodontia > Petauridae > Gymnobelideus > Gymnobelideus leadbeateri. The sequence goes on along the minus strand of WOXC01004891.1, from coordinate 230,112 downwards.
GAGAAAAAATTTGAAACTCAAGGAACTGTGGAAGTGAATCTTGTAAACTAAAAGTGAAAAAAGAAATTAATAAAAACAACAACAAAAAATAAAAATAAAGAGAGTTTAATTCCAACCAAAATATTTATGATCGTATTAAAAAAAAAAAAACAGGGGTGGAAGTCACTCCAGATTTTCATTCATGCATTAATCATAAAAACACCGTTAAAAAGAACCCCGGGGATTGCTAAACTAATGTATTACTTTTGTACAGTGAAAAGGCATAGATCTATTTGAAAAAATATGAAATCTAATATTGAGGGCATAGTAAGAAAGTAGATGCATATAAACAAAAACTGAGAAAATTATATCAACAACAATAACAAAACCTTCAAACTGTAGGACTCATAATAAGGGGGGCATTGAAAGAAGAGACTATATTGGGAGAAATAGTGATTATGGTGTGGGCTAAGTGATTTCACTTTAGTTATATACCACTATGGTTGATTGCATTCCTTTTTTTTTTTAAACTGTTATTTCTTTGTAAAGAAGGGACAAAAAGGTGAAAGTTATGGGCAGATTGAGTTAAGTGGAATTAAGCGTTAAAGAAAACTGTGAATGTGAATGTGATGAACTTTAAAATTAAAGAAGCTTATAGAATGGACTAGAAGGAATGGTACAACAATATATTGCTTATATGCCAAAGAATAAAGTGGTGTAATAGTATATAGAACACTAGAATTGTAATCAAGATCTGACATGAAGCTCTAGCATGGAGAGTGGCCACATTCCAGTAAAACTATCTCAGTAGATGGGCTAAATCAGGTTATGGTTAACTAATAGTTTTCAAGTCCATTGATGAATGCAGGTAGTGTCTACACCAACAATATGAAGAATTCTCTGGAGGAACAGAATATGGAATTTGAACTAGATGAACATTTTTTTCAATGGGTCATGAAGGTGGCTTAAGCTGGCACAGTGAAGCTCTTAGAGCATGGTCAGAAACCATATACGTGAAAATCATCTACCACATCCAGAGTTATCCCTGATGTTTTTCTTGGCATTGGAGTCCCATGATTTTCAAAGAGATGATGAGACTGAAGATTTTTGGTAACTGGTCTTAAACCCAATTTACATGTGAGGGGGGAAAGCTAAGAACAATGGGCAAGAAATCTACCCTGTGGCCCTCTGAGTCCAAAGAAGACTACCATTTGCCCTACTTGGTCTCTATAAATAGTCTTCAGGGGCCTGAAAAATAGAAGAATATGTCAAGGTCAAGATCAAGACAAGGATTAGCTTGCAAAAATCTTGGTCTCTTTCTGTTGAAGTGAAGGTTAAGAAGCCAAGGAGAGCTATATGTTCTAATTCTATGTATGTTCAGGAGGCAGAGGTCCATGAAAACTCATGTTCTTTTTCCTTCCATGGGCAAATAGGTTGTTAGTCAATCCCAAATCCTCAGAAGGGGTCCACTTTCCAGGCTCTGAGCTTCCTTTGCCTTCCCAAGAGCTAATAACTATAGCCACTGTCCTAAGGAAATCACCATAGTCATAATGAGAATGATCAGAGATATAAAATGATTTAAAAACTTGCCTATTGTGTTTCTGGGCAAGTCTCATTTCTCTCCCTTCAAATTAGAGAGTGATGTTTCTGGTGACTGTAAGATTACATGGACTTAAAAATGACTTTTCATTTCTTATTGATGATCCTACAACCTTGATTCCACAAATGATAGAATAAGTGGAAAGAAAAATGACAAGACTGAAAGAAGGTATGTTGTTTGCCATAAGTTAGAGGTTTGGCTTTGCAAAGTCAAATATCCTCTACCCTATCCCTTCTACCAGAGGAACTATCTTCCTGAATGACCCTGGACAAGTTCTCTTTTCTCTCATAAAGTAAGAGTGGGAGTAGACTAGATGAGGTTGAAAATCTATCCAATTATCTATCATTAAAAATTAGATTGAGGATAGAGGTACCGTTGGACTAAAACAAACAAACAACAACAACAACAACAAAAAAAAAAACAACAGAGATAAAAATAGGATGGTTAGGCCTTTGTTTCTTAAATCAAAGGAATGAATTCCAATCATATTTCTGCAAATGTCTGCTTGTATTTCCTTAGAGGAGACTCCTGGTCACTGAACCTAAGTCAGTTCAATGTGAATCTCAGATTCCATTATCTTTGAAACTCTTTTACCACTATGAAATGCACATATGAAGAAATGAATGCAACAAAAAATAAAGTGAATTAAAGGGATATATGTATATACATATAGATATATATTTATGTATGTATACACATAGATTTAAAGTCATTTATATATAATAATTATATGTGGCTTCACAGAAAATCCCTTTTTTCTGTTCTCTATATAGGAAAATGTTCATTTTAAGCTCAAAATGAAAATAGAATAGGGAGTATGTAAATACAGCAGGGAATATTTTAACTTCTGAAATATATAATGAGTATATTTCAAGTATGCTAGGCAATTGCACAGAGTAACAAATGTGTCCTAATATTTTTGACTGAAAAAGGGGAATCTTTAAATTGGTTATAACAGCTCTAGGACATACTGATATATTGTGTAATAAATGGAGTTTAACCACTTGCTATATGTTTAATAGAATGTTTTGAAGATTAATGAGAAAATACTTAGAAAGTGGTTTGAAATTCTCAACTCTTTTTTAATCTTTTTTTTTTTTTGCTTTTTTTTTGGGGGGGGGGGAATTGGGGTCAAGTAACTTGCCCAAATTCACACGACTAGGTTTTTTTTGTTTGTTTTTTTGTTTTTTTTTTGGTTTGTGTGTGTTAGGTGTCTGAGGCAGGACACAAACTCAGGACCTTCTGACTCCAGGGCTGTCGCTCTACTCACTGCGCCACCTAGCCTCCCCATTTTTAATTTCTTAATAAAATTTTGTTGCGTAAATATTTCTATTCTTTCAATTTACAAGTATACCCACAGATAGATAATAGAAACAAATGTATATATAGTCATTCATATTGACATATGTATGTTTATTCCTGAAACCTGAATTCATGTTTAAAAATAATGACTAATTAAATGATTATAATTTGGTAATAATGGATCTATTGTTACCATTTGTTCATAGCTCATGGTTTATATACATTAATGACACAACATGTAAAATATGTTGATGAAAAAGAATCATGCAAAAATGTGCTTTGAAATTATATTTTGATGTTGTATTTGATACCACTTAGAAAAGAATATATGGGGTGGCTAGGTGGCACAGTGAATAGAATTCTGGTCTTGAAGTTGGAAGGACCTGAGTTCAAATCCACCTTGAGACACTTGACACACTTACTAACCATGTGACCTTTGACAAGTCATGTAATCCCAATTGCACTGCCTTCCACCCTTTAAAAAGTTAAAGGAAGGAAGGAAGGAAGGAAGGAAGGAAGGAAGGAAGGAAGGAAGGAAGGAAGGAAAGGAAGGAAGGAAGGAAAGGAAGGAAGGAAGGAAGGAAAGAAAGAAAGAGAAAGAAAGAAAGAAAGAAAGAAAGAAAGAAAGAAAGAAAGAAAGAAAGAGAAAGAAAGAAAGAAAGAAAGAAAGAAAGAAAGAAAGAAAGAAAAAGAAAGAAAGAAAGAAAGAAAGAAAGAAAGAAAGAAAGAAAGAAAGAAAGAAAGAGAAAGAAAGAAAGAAAAAAATGAAGGAAGGAAGAAAGACCATATAAGAAAACCAATTCACTGACTAGTGAATCTAAAAATAATTGCATTAAACTTAATCTCCTGAAGAATTTACAAGATCCAATTTAACATTCTTTCTGATTTTAAAATACAAGTTTTTTTCTTGCTTGTGTATAATGAATTTGGGCATAGAAATAATAAACTAATTCATATTCACTTTTAAAATAAGGTTTAGAACAACTTATTGTTATGAAAGTGCAAAAGTGTAATTGATGATTGGAAAGCTTTCTTATTGGAATGCTACTCATTCTTTTCATATCTATACGTTTAGTTTTCTATTCTATATCCTTCAAGGGTTAAATCCATTGCTATAACCTGAGGAACAGTGGGCTTCTAGTTTCCCTGCTGTTTTGGGAAATCATGTTGATTTTTTTTAATTGAGGTTGCCCTTCAAACAAGGTATCTTGAGATGCCTAATGACCCCTCTTTTTTTTTTTTTTACCTTTTCACTGTAGTTCTTCAATATGAGAAGATGAAAGTTGCTAGGAACTAAAAGTGAAGATAAAATATAATGCCTTCAACTAAAACCAGAAATTTTCTATAAACAATAATATCTGCTTTTGTTTATTAAAAGAAAAAGAAACATGATCAGATGGAAGGGATTTCTCTCCTTAGCCCCCAGGTAACCATTGTTTAAAACAAAGAAAGAAATTACATTAAATGAAAAATTCAGCAAAAGGGTAGAAATAGCCTTGAGAAACGTTTAGGTACAATAAATAGACCTGGCTGCAATTCTCCCTGGGTTTAATAATTCTATACACCATTTTAGCAGACAACAGGTTCAAAAGTGTGCCAACTTCATATGACATATGATTTTATGAAAGGGATGGATTTGTTTTTTCATGATTCAGATTTTATCTTATGTCCTTGCTGTCTCATATTCACATTTTCCTTCTGGAACCACCATAAACGCAAGACCAACTTATAATATATAGGTTTTTATGTTTATCACAGATTCAATAAGGAATTCATTGGGCCAACAGAGCAATTGAGGAGAGTCTATGTGAGAACAGTGGGAAAAAACCATGAACATAGACTCCACATCACATTGAAGGGGCAAGTATAGTCTATACATACAGAAGAGATGAAAGGCCATATAAGGAAAATGAAATGCAAACACAAAGGAACCATAAGAAAATATGGGCCATCCTATTGCAGTAGAAAAAAAAAAATGTTTCCAATTCACAGTGTATCTTAGCTTCATATGTTTTCCATGTTCCCTTCCTATGACTGAAGATTTTTATATTTGTGGAAAAGCTTTCGGAGTCTTGGTTTTGGAAAAATTGTTTGATCAATAGTTTTCATTACTTTTGTCATTAATCATTTTTAGTTTAAAGATAGCTTTCGGAGACTGCCGTAAAGCGGCGCGGCCGAGGCGGGGCCGAGGGGACGCCAATGGCGGCGGCCGCGGCGGCAACTCGGGCGGGCTGGAGACCGGGGCTCCTGTGTCCGGCCCGCCGCGGCTTCGCTTGCCACGGCCGCCGGCCCGGCCCGGAAAGAGGGGCAGAGCCCGAGGACTCGACGCGGAGCCGGATGTCAGGATCCTGCCCACCCAGAAAATCTTGCAATGATTGGATTGGACCCCCAGATAGATATTCAAACCTTCGACCGATCAGATTTTACATCCCTGAAAATGAAACTCCATTGGAACAGCAGCTTAGGAAATTAAGACAAGAAACACAAGACTGGAACCAACAATACTGGGCAAACCAGAATCAGACATTTATTAAGGAAAAAGAAGAATTTATTCACTCAAGATTGAAAGCTAGAGGTCTGGGATTGAAAGATGAAACAGGTAAAAAAATAACATTGAATGCAGAAGAAATGGCTGATTTTTACAAGGAATTCTTAAGTAAAAATTTTCAGAAGCACATGAACTATAACAGAGACTGGTACAAACGTAATTTTACTATCACCTTGTTCATGGGAAGAGTGGCCCTAGAAAGAATGTGGAAGAGGCTTGGATTCAAACAGGTGAAGAAAGACTAGAAGCCCACCTTCGTCTGCCTTCACCAGCTCCCATGCTGGCCATCCGGATCAGGCACTGTTGCGATTGTGATAGCCTATTTACCTCAAGCATCATTATATCATATGGAAGTGACTGACAAACTCAGCTTGTGTGGATGTTAAAAAAAATTTTTTTTTAAGTGTAACAAAAAGTCTTTCAGAAGTTTTTGCACTGAAGGTCACTTTTGTATTCCCTCCCACAACCCAAGCAATTAAAGTAATTTGCATGACCTGGAAAAAAAAAAAAAGATAGCTTTCATTTGTATTTATGTTTATAAAAGCCTCTTGATTTGACTCTGTGATGTAGGTAGACCAAGTATTTTTCTCATCTGGGGAGACTCCTCAGAGTCACTTACGTAACTCTGCAGACAAGTTATTTTAGTTTTCTAGGTATAAATCCGTTCAAGACCATAGGTTACAATGCCCAGTGTCCACTGCAATATGTTTTTGTTTTACTAGTCAATCCATTTCAGATTTTATGTTTACTTATTTCTTTGCAAAATTCAGTTCCACTTTAAACTAGACAATACTAGGGTAGATAGATAGAATATAGCCCTGGCCCTGGAGTCAAATCCAGCTTCAGACACTTAACACTTACTAGCGATATGACCTTGGGCAAGTCACTTAAGCCCAAATGCCCTGCCTTCCCCTAGCCTAAAAGAAAGAAAAATCAAGACAAGATGAGTCTAATTTCATAGGTATTAGTGAATTCATTAGGAATATTTGCATTCTCAGAAGACAATAAGATATTTGAAGTTAAACATAGGAAAAGTTGTTGTTGATCTTTGTAAAAAGTAATTAGGGTAGGGGGCAGCTAGGTGGCACAGTGAGTAGAGCGCTGAGCCTGGAGTCAGAAGGACCAGAGTTCAGATATGGCCTCAGACACTTATACACAAACAAAAACCTAGCTGTGTGACCTTGGGCAAGTTACTTAACCCCAATTGCCCTCCAAAAAAAAAGAAAAAAAAGTAAATAAAAAAAATAATGATGGGGGGTGGAGCCAAGATGGCAGAGTAGAAACAGCATTTCCAATGTGCTCTGCCCCACACAAATTTCAAACAATGTGAAAGAGAGCTCTGAACAACTTCTGGAGCCGCAGCACCCACAGAATGGCACAGAGAAGCTAACCTCCTGCTGAGGACAGCCCAGCAGCCCTGCAGGGAGCGGCCAGCGCAGCACTCTGAGAGCAGGCAGCACAGATGCGGGAACCAACAGCGCAGCCCGCAGAGCAGAGCCCAGGTCCGGTATTAGCCCCAGGGCGTCTGGGCCTTCAGCCTGCTGGTGGAACCCCAGAACACCAGCAATTGTGGTGATTCCAGAATTATCAGCACAGATATGCCTAGGACAAAGTGAGAGGTTAGAGCCCTATGGACTTTGGGACCAGTATTTGGGGAACATGTGGCTTCCTCCCCTGGGGGCAAAAAGCTGCTGAAGAAACAGCTGCACAGAAGCCATTTTGCAGCTTCAGTGGTGGCACTAGATCTAGGTCTTCGAACTGTAGGAAGATCCAGCAATCAGTCCGGGGGTTAATCGCTTTTGCTTTAAACTGCCTGGATCTGGATTGTGGTCTGGGGGGGAAGTTTGGGGTGGGTATACAACTTGGCAGAGTGGGTGGAGGCTTTACAGAGGCCACACAACTGGCAGAAGTTGTGAAGACCCCACGTTTGGGCAGAACATCCCCTGCCTGGTGGCAGAGTCCTACTGTGGCAACAAGCCCAAAAATCAAGTAATTAAATGGCAATATGCCTAGGCAAATGAAACAAAATAAACAGAAAAGTTCAACATTGGACTCCTATTTTAGGGGCAAAGAGGCTCAAAGCATGGAGGAGGACTGTGAGGTCAGAACTCCTGCACCAAAAGCCCCAAATGAAAATACAAGCTGGCTACAGGCCATAGAGGACCTTAAGAAGCAAATAAGTGAAGTGGGGGGAAATTTGGGAAGAGAAATGAAAAAGATGCAAGAAAAGTATGAAATGACAGTCAACAGCCTGACTGAGGAAAATAACACCTTAAAAAATGGACAAACTCAAATGGCAAAAGAGGCTCAGAAAGCCAATGAGGAGAAGAATGCCTTAAAAAGTAGATTTTGCCAGATGGAAAATGAATCTCAAAAGCTCACTGAGGAGATTCATTCCTTCAGAGTTAGACTGGAGCAAATGGAAGCTAGTGACTTTATAAGAAATCAAGATACTATTAAACAGATCCAAACAAATGAAAAAATAGAAGGCAATGTGAAATATCTCATGGGAAAAACCACTGACCTGGAAAATAGATGCAGGAGAGATAATTTAAAAATTATTGGACTTCCTGAAAGCCATGATCAAAGAAAGAACCTAGAAATCATCCTTAAAGAAATTGTCAAGGAAAATTGCCCTGATGTTTTAGACCCAGAGGGCAAAATAGAGGTTGATAGAATCCACAGATCACCTCCTGTAAAAAGATCCCCAAAAGAAAACTCCCAGGAATATTATAGCCAGGTTCCAGAATCCAGATCAAGGAGAAAATGCTCCAAGCAGCCAGGAAGAAACAATTTCAATATTGTGGAAACACAATCAGAATGGCACAGGACCTGGCAGCTTCTACATTGAGGGATAGAAGGGCATGGAATATGATATTCCAGAGGGCAAAAGAGCTGGGAATGAACCCAAGGTCACCTACCCAGCAAAACTGAGTATCTTGTTTCAGGGGAATATATCATCATTCAGTGGAATAGAGGACTTTCAAGCATTCTTGATGAAAAAATCAGAGTTGAATAGAAAATTTGACATTCAGACACAAGAAGCAAGAGATGCTTGAGAAAGTAATCAAGGAAAAGAAATCAAAAGGAACTTATCAAAGTTGGACTATTTACAGTCCTACATGGAAAAAACAATAACTATGTTTGATGAAACCTTTCTCATTATGAAAATAATTGAAGAAGGGTACATGGCATATGTTCACAGATATACATGGATTGAGGGCACAGGTTGTATTTGATGGGAATGGATGACTATTTTTTTTTTTTTGGAGGGCAACTGGGGTTGGGTGACTTGCCCAGGTTCACGTGGCTGGGTTTTTGTTTGTGTGTTGGGTGTTTGGGGCCAGATCCGAGCTTGGGTCCTTCTGGCTCCAGGGCTGGCTCTCTGCTCACTTCGCCACCTAGCCACCCCAAGGAAAGGATGATTCTTAAGGGATGAAGTCAAGAGGTGAGAGAGGAACGTGGCAAGAGGAGATGGAGAGAGACAGGGTAGGGCAAACTATCTCATGTAGAAGAGGCAAGGGGTAGTAGTTGCAGGGGAGGGGAAGAACAGGAAAGCAAAAAGGCAAAAGCATATTCTCATTGAAGTTGGCTCAAGGAGAGAATGACATACATACTAAATGGAATATCTTACCCTCACTCACTCTCCTGAGTAGGGGAAAGGGAGATTAGAGGGGGGATGATGGAGTGGAGGGCATTTTGGGGAGAGGGGAGGTTAGAAGTACCCAGTATCAAAGAGGGACAGGATCAAAATAGGGAATGGACCAGGTGGGAGGTGAGACAGGTGGGAGGGAAATATAAGCAGTCTTTTACAATATATCTACTATGGCAATGTTTTGCATAGATAAACATGTACAACACATACTGAATTGCTTATCTTCTCAGAGGGAGTGGGTGACAAGGGAGGAAGGGAATGGATCTGAAAATCGAAGTTTTAAAATTAAATGTTTCATAAGATGTCCAGGCAGTGGGGCTCAGAGATTCACCTTGCCCTAATGGCAAAGTTGAATGGGATATGGGAGAAGATATGGGAGAGAGCAGATTGGATGAGGGGATATCTGGTGGGACTGCTATTCTGGGGTGGTGGGTAGGGAAAAAATGGGGGAAAATATAACTCATAATCTGGTGGAAATGAATGATGTAAACCAGAAGTTAATAAAGCATTTGTTTAATTAAAAAAAAAGCATCTAAAAACAAAAAAAATAATGATGAATTATTTTTCCCAATTGTATGCACATAAATATGACAATATTAGTGAAATGCATGGATATTTACAAAATTAGAATTTGCCCAGATTAACCTAAAAAGGAAGTGAATTACATAAATAACCCCATCTCAGGAAAAAATTCAAACAAGCCATCAATGAACTCCCTAGGAAACAATCTCCAGGGCCAGATGTGTTTATGAGTGAATTTTATCAAACATTTAAAGAACAATTGATTCCAATACTCTACAAACTGTTTGGGAAAATTAGTGAAGAAGGAGTCCTACCAAGCTCTTTCTATGACACAAATATGGTACTGATTCCTAAATCAGGAAGAGATAAAACAGAAAAAGAAAATTATAGACCAATTTCCCTCATGAATTTAGACACAAATATTCCAAATTAAATAATAGCCAAAAGACCCCAAAAACTTTTCACAAAAAATAATACACTCTGCTCAGGTAGGATTCATTCAGGAATGCAAGGATGGCTTAATATTAGGAAAACCATCAGTAAAATTGAGCATATCAACAATAAAACTAGCAGACACCACATGATCATCTCATTAGATGCTTAAAACACTTTTGACAAAGTACAACATCCATTCCTATTAAAAACACTAGAAAGTATAGGAATAAATGGAGTCTTCCTTAAAATAGTTGAAAGCATTTATTTAAAACCATCTGCAAGTATTATATGCAATGGGGATAAACTAGAAGCATTTCCAATAAGATCAGGAGTGAAACAAGGGTGTCCACTATCACCCCTCTTAATCAATCTTGTACTAGAAACACTAGCAGTAGCAATTAGAGAATAGAAAGGAATCAAATAAGGCAAAGAAGTGACCAAACTATCACTCTTCACAGATGATATGATGATATACTTAGAGAATCCTAGAGAATCTATTAAAAAAAACTACTTCAGACAATAAATAAATTTGGGAAAGATGCAGGATATAAAATAAAAACACATAAACCCTCAGCATTCCTGTACATCTCTAATGAAACTCAACAGCAAGAGAGAGAAAGAGAAACCCCATTTAAAGTCATTGTGGACATTATCAATATTAATTGTCCATGGCTGGGTCGAGCTAATATAATAAAAATCACAATTTTACCCAAACTAAACTATATATTTAGTGCCATACCAATTTACCAAGGAACTACTTTCTAGATTTAGACAACATAATAACAAAATTTATTTTGAAAAAACAAACGGTCTAGAATATCAAGGGAATTAATGAAAAGAAACGCTAGGGAAGGTGGACTAACTATGCCAGATCTTAATCTGTATTATACAGAAGCAGTCATCAAAACTGCTTGGTACTGGCAGAGGTGTAGAGTAGTGGATCAGTGGAATAGATTAGGCGAAGGATACCAAGCAGTTAATGAATATAGTAATCTATTGTTCGATAAACCCAAAGATCCCAGTTTTGGGGAGAAGAATGCACTATTTGACAAAAACTGCTGGGAATACTGGAATACAGTATGGCAGATACTGGGCATAGATCGTTATCTAGCACCATATAACAAAATCAAGTCTAAATGGGTGCATGATCTAGGTGTAAAAAATGATGCTGTAAACAATTTGTGAAAGCAAGGAATAGTTTACCTGACAGATTTGCGGAGAGGTGAAGACTTTAGAACCAAACAAGAATTAGAGAGCATTATAAAATGCAAAATGGATAATTTTGATTACATTAAATTGAAAAGCTTCTGTACACACAAAGCCAATGCAGCCAAGATCAAGAGGGAGGTGGGAAATTGGGAAAGAATTTTTACACCTTGTGTCTCTGATAAAGGACTCATTTCTAAAATTTATAGAGAATTGAGCCAAATCTGTATGAATACAAATCATTCCCCAATTGATATATGGTCAAAGGATATGAACAGGCAGTTTTCAGAGAAAGACATTAAAGATATCTATAAGCATATGAAGAAATGCTTTACATAACTATTGATTAGAGAAATTCAAATCAAAACAACTCTGAGATACCACATCTCTCCAGTCAGGTTGGCTAAGATGAAAAAACAAGAAAGTGACAAATGCTGGAGAGGATGTGGACAAATGGGAACACCAATACATTGCTGGTGGAGTTGTGAACTTATCCAACCATTCTGGAGAGCAATTTGGAATTATGCCCAAAGGATTATAAATAATTTCAAACCCTTTTACCCAACAATACCACTTCTAGGGTTATATCCCAAAGAGATCACAGAAGTGGGAGAAATACCATATGTACAAAAATATTTATAGTGGCCCTTTTTGTGGTTGCAAAGATTTGGAAACTAAAGGGGTTCCCATCAATTGGGGAATGGCTAAACAAGTTGTGGTATATGAATGTAATGGAATGTTATTGTGCTATAAGAAATGAGGAAGTGACAGATTTCATAATTACCTGGAGAGACTTATACAAACTGATGCTGAGTGAGAAAAGTAGAATCAGAAGAAATTTGTATACAATCACAGACATACCATATCTGTGATGACCAACTATGACAGACTGGACTCTTTTCAGCAATGTGGTCATATAAGTCAATCCCCAAAAGACTCAAGAAATAGAGAAAAGCGTCATGCAGAGATATAAGTAGAAAGAACTGAGCCTGAATCCTGATGGAAGCAAAATAAATGATCTTTTTCTTTTCATCATTTGGTTTTATTTCTTCTTTACCATCTTTCATCCCACCTAGTACAATACGCCTTTGTAATTGGAATAATGTCTAATATGAATGTATTTTTAGATCCTATACTGGACTATATGCTGTCTTGGGGGAGGGGGAGGGAAGTAAAGGAAATGTGAAAATCAAGGAACTATGGAATTGAATCTTGTTAACTGAAACTAAACTAATAAATTAATTTTAAAAAAGACTATTCAATTCTATTTCTAGTTTGATGTTTCTAGTTTGCTATAGGCAATAAAAGAAAGAGTATAGGATTAGGCATCAAGAGATGATGATTTCAATCAGTAGATATGATTGAAATTCTGTCTTTTATACGTATTAGTTGTGTGACTATGGATAAGTCACTAGATAGAGGATCTTGGTTTAAATCCTGGCCTTGAAACTCACTACCTATGCAATAGTGGACAAATCACTTAACCTCTTTGGGGCTTAGTTGTTCATCTGCAAAATGAGGAGATTGGACACTGGCTTTGAAGCTGTATGATCCTAACAATATGTGGTGCTCATGAACATGGAATTATAGAGGAATTCTGGTTACAAATCCTAGGTATGCCCCTTAAAAAAAAAAAAAAAGACAGTTTAGCTGTCCTTTGATCCTATTTTTTGTATTCCATGCCATTTCTGTCAATTTGTCTTTCAGACTGATATTTCTAATCCCTGTTGATTTCATTCCTTTTTTATTTTTAAATAACTTTTCAGGGCAGAGCCAAGATGGTGGTGTAGAACTAGGAAAACCACCTCAAAAACTTACACCATATGGGCGGCTAGGTGGCGCAGTGAGTAGAACGCCAGCCCTTGAGTCAGAAGGACCTGAGTTCGGAGCCGGCCTCAGACACTTAATCCACACAAACAAAAACCTAGCCGTCTGACCTTGGGCAAGTTACTTAACCCCAATTGCCCTAAAGGGGCGGCTAGGTGGCGCAGTGAGTAAGAGCGCCGGCCTAGGAGTTGGGATGACCCAAGATCAAATCCGGCCTCAGAAAATGAGCACCCACACATAAATAATGACTAGCCGTGTAACCTTGAGCAAGTTACTTAACCCCAATTGCTTAAAAAAAAAAAAAAAACTTACACCATATGATCTTAAAGAAATTTTAGAGCTACAGAACCTACAAAGTGACAGACAGAAAGAAATCTCCCTCTGAAGCAGCCCAGCAGATAACAAGAAGGGTCCATCCCAGACTCCTGGAAGCCCAGCCCAGCCTCATAAGAGCCCCCCCCCCCCCAGTTTAAGCTCCCGTGGAGCCCTGACCAAAAGTGACTGAACCGATCCTCAGGAGAGTGTATCACTAACAGTTTTGGTGGTTTCAAGAAATATCAATGTATAAATGCTAAAGAAAAAGTAAAATGTCAGTGTAGAATTCTGTTGGTAATACAGGGTATGAAGGCACATTCAGGCCTTTGCCACTGGAGGAAGAAATAGTGGAGGCTTACAGCCATGTTGACGCCTCCACATGGCTGTTTCAGAGTTCCCGGCCTGCAGATCACAGGGGAGCCAACCAACCATTCAGAGGTTAATCACTCTTTCTTCAACCTGCCTCCATCTGGATAGCATTATTTGGTGTTGATCCTGAGGTGTGTTTCCAGTGAGTCAGAGTTTGTGGGGATTGTAGAGAGGGTGCCTTTTCATAGTTCTGTCAGGAGTGAAAACCCCAGCAATTTGGGACAAAACTCCCCCCTCTGGAAGCAGAGTTTTACTGTGCCAAAGAATTCAAAAGGCAAGTAATTGAGTGGCAACATGAGAAAGCAAAGGAAGCAAAGAAAGCACAACAATTCAACTTTAGAATCCTTTTTTGGGACAAAAAAGACCAAAGTATGGAATGGGAAGAAGATAACAAATTCAGAAATCCTTCACCAAAAGCTTTGAAGAAAATATTAATTAGTTACAGGCCATGAAGGAGTTGAAGAATTTTGAAAATCAAGTGGAGGAAAAATTGGAAAGAGAAATAAGAATAATGCAAGAAAATAATGAGTCCACAACCTAACTGAAGTTAATAACACCTTAAAATAGATTAACTCAAATGGCAAAAGAGGTACAAAAACCAAATGAGGAGAATAATGAATTAAAAAGCTGAATTTTCCAGATGGAAAATTAATTTCAAAATCTCACTGAAGAGGATCATTCCTTCAGAATTAGATTGGAGCAAATGGAAGCTAATGACATTATGAATAATCTAGATACGATTAAAGAGACCCAAACAAATGAAAAGAAAAATAAAAGGTGATATAAAATATCTCATTGGAAAAATCACTGATTTCAAAAATAGATCCAAGGGAGAAAATTTATTGGAATGCCTAAAAGCCATGATCCAAAAAATAACCTAGAAATAATGTTTCAAGAAATTCTCAAAGAAAATTGCCCTATTTTAGAACCAGAGGCCAAAATAGAAATGGAAAGAATTCACCAGTCATGTTTTGAAAAAAAAAAAGATCCCATAAAGAAAGCTCCTAGAAATATTATAGACAGTTTCAAGAGTCCCCAGATCAAGGAAAAAAATATTACAAACAACCAAGAAGAAACAATTTGAATATTGTGGAAACAAAGTCAAGATAACACAGAATCTAGCAGCTTATACATTAAGGTACTGGAAGGCTTAGAATAGGATACCCCAGAGGTCAAAGCAATTAGGATTAAAACCAAGAATCACCTACCCAGGAAAACTGAATATAGTGGTTCATATGGTAAAAATTCAATGGAACAAAAGATTTCAAGCATTCTTGATGGAAAAAACAACAGAGATTAATATACGATGTGACATTCAAATACGAGAAGCAAGAGAAACAAGAGAAAGTAATTGGGGGAAAGAAATCATAAGAAACTTATCAAAGTTGAACTATTTATATTTCTCCATGGAAAAATGATAATTGTAATTTATGAAATGTTGCTTAGTATGAGGATAGTTGAATTAAATACACACATACACAAACATGTACATATACATATGTGTGTATATAAGAGGGTATATTTTGGTAAGAATGCATAGGTGAGTATGTGTATATATGTTTCCAGGTACAGATAGAGAGAGGGTAAAGGTTCAATTGAATATGAAGGTATGACACATAAAAGGTGTAATTGAGATGTGAGAGAGAAATACAATGAGAGTAGATGGGGAGAGAAAGAATGGAGTAAATTTACTCATATAAGAGATGCAAGGGATTACTGTTACAATGGAGGGGATGAACAGGAAAGCAAAAATTAAAAGATATAACTTACTCTCATTGAATTTGGCTAAGGGAGGCAATGGCATATACACTAAACTGGGTATCTTGCCCTACAGGACAGTAGCAGGGAAGGGAATGGGGGGTGATGGAGGAGTGCACAAGTTCGGGAGAGGGGAGTTAGAAGAACAGTCTTTTGGAAAGTGTCAGCATCAAATTAGTGAAGAGACCAAGTTGGGGGCAGGATAGGATGGAGGGAAATATCGTCAGTCTTTCACAATATACCCACTATGGAAATGTTTTGAGTAACAACACATGTACAACGGGAGGAAGGGAAAGAATCTGAAATTCAAAGTTGTAAAATCAAATGTTTATAATTATTATTATTATTATTATTATTATTTTAAATGGAAGTGGGAAATAATGTATATAGGCAATGGGGTATGGAGAACCATCTTGCCCTTCTAGAAAGTCGGAGGGGATATGGGGAAAGGTATGGTAGAGAGCAGATTGGGGGACAGGTTATATGGTTGGATCTCTGTTTTGGGGTGGTGGATAGGGGGAGGATGGGAGAAATTATGTAACTAATAATCTTGTGGATATGAATTATATAAACTAAAAATAAACATAAACTTTATTTTTAAAAAAGAAAAAAAATCTACTTCTTTTCCACATTTTATTGCCTTTTTTTTCTGTCAATCCATTTTTTCTAACATATTTATTAATCATCATTGTCTTTTTGAAGATTTCATACCTTTCTACACTCCAAGCACATATTCTGTAATGATCTAGCTTAGTATAGTTTAATTTTTAGATCCATTATTAATGATATTTTAATTTGTTTCCTTCTTTTGTTCTTATTAGTATTCTTTAATCTAGATTTGTTCAATGTGTTGGAAATATTTATTTTCATTCCTTGTTCATTTTTTTTGACCTTTCATTTTTCTTATGTCAGGTTTTCCTTTTGGCAATCTTTGTAACCTTTATTTAATCTTCTTCAACTTTTTATATATACTTTCATTTTTGTACACAAGACTTTTGTTTATTGTTTTTGCGGAAAATGGTGTGATTAGAGGGCTGAGGCTTTGTGACCTCTCACTCCATTTTCACATTTGAACTCTCATTTCCTATTTTGTTAAGAAAAACATCATTTACCCTTTTTCATTATTCTTGCTTCTTACAAATTCTCTATGATTTCTCAAAGATTATCAGAGTTCCTTTTATCATCCTCAATTTGCATGAACCTGATACTCCAGATCATATAAAGAATTCTATCTCCTTGCTTATGATCTAGTAATATCTGTGCTATCCTGGCACTTTTAATATTATTTTTATTTTGGAGTAGATAGAAGCAAATTAGATGCTTTCTGGTACCTTTTTCATTCAAAGGAATGCATTGCATTTAGTATTTACTTCTTAGTCTTACCCTTAAAAGTATTTCTGTTGTTATTATTTTTTTTATGTTGTCTCCCTTTTCTCTACAAGCCCTAGTTCATTCTGGATTTATTCTTCTTAGTTCTTTTAGACAAACAATTCTTTTTTTTTTTTAATATAACCCATATCTATTGTGTTCAGAACCCATATCTATTGTGTTCAGAAAAAGACAGATAACGCTTTGATGAAGGTCATTCTAGGATTTATGAGGAAAAATGTGGGTAAAATTGTATACCTCTTAACCACCCACAGAGGGAGTATTGTGTAGGAAATACTAAATATGACAAGAATATTAATGAAAAGGTTACCTTATATACAAATTTATATGTGCAAGAATGGAGTTGATACGTTTTCCTGATTTCTTAGTTCCATTCATAATTTAGAAGGATCACTAACAAAAATACAAAATAGTAACAATGTTTGACTTAACTAAGAATTATATTATCCCTTCCATGCTGACTTTTTTAAAAATATTTTTCCTCTGTACTATTAAGGATGTCTTTGACACAATGAGCATAGTTTCACATTTCTATCTCAATGGGTACAAAAGAGAAATAAAAATAAGTAGTTTGTTCCTTGTTCTTGGCCTGTTTTGTGGTCTTTCATTAAAGATTTATAACATGTGAAATTCCATTCTTTCTCCTTACACTCATTCCCTTTTCTGCCCTACTTCAATGTAAATAAGACTGTTGCTTATAATATTCAGAAATGGAAATCAACACGAGAAGGAACAAAATAATTTCATTACCATTTTAGCTAGAAAAACACAACTTTGATAAAAATCATATTTTATCATGTTAATTCTCCTATTAAAATTCCATCATAATAATTATATATGTGTCAGGGTATGAAACAAATATGTAAGTTTAAATTTGAGATTATAGGGCGGCTAGGTGGCGCAGCGAGTAGAGCGTTGGCCCTGGAGTCAGAAGGACCTGAGTTCAGATCCGGCCTCAGACACTTAACACACACATTATATAAGTCTTTTTATTTGACAAATAAATGATTTTTAAATATGTAAGCTATGGTAGAAAGCAATTTCTTTCATATTTCTGGGATTATACTTTTTTCTTCCAAAGAGTTAAGAATAACCAATGACAATTTTTAAAATATTGTCTTTTGTTGAAAACGCAGCTAATTTAACTTCTAAATCAAGTGGGAAGAAAATGTCTTATTCCCTGATGAAATGAGAATTGCTACACTACTGTCAAAGAAAGAAAGCTAAGCTTTGAACAAAAAAGATCTTCCTTCAAGTATGAGGTTTAGTATGTCATAAAAGAAAGTGGGTTTAGGCTCAGAAGATTATTAGAACATCTAAGAAATCCTGCTGGCTAAACATTTATAGTACTATTAATAAAGATTCTTCTGCAAGTATGAAGTAGGAGAAGATAAAAGTGATCAGTAGATGAAGGAAAGTTTTTGTAGCTAGACCTAATTTAAAGGTGAAAAATATAAATAAATCTCACACATCAGGAAGCTATACCCCACACTAACTATATGAGCTGGGGTATTTCTATACTAGAAAATCATCTTATTGATTAGTATTAACTATATTGAGAAATATTTTAATGATCACATATTAGAAATAAGCCATGTAATATACCTGACCTCAAGAAATTTCATAGAAATTTTGACGAAGTCTCTGATATGTCTTTATGACTGCTTGCCTTTGATGGAGATTCTACTAAGACAGGAAATAATCTCATATTTCCCTGGTTAAAAAAGTCCTTAAATTTACATTTTTATCAAGAAATGCAAAATAACTATATTGATACCTTCAAAATTACTTGGTCAGAAACCAAAGGAGAATTGAACAAACTGAGATAGCCTCTATTTATGTTTAAATTGAATAAATTTAAAGAACACTCAATGACTTTATGCCACTTAATATTCTGAATGATTTCTTAACTTAGAAGAGCAGAATGTCTTTTAGGATATCCTATCTAGATAAAAGTAAGCATTTCGCCATATAATTTATAGAGTCAATATAATCCCAGAGTCAGTACAGTAGCACTTCCTCTGGGTTACTCTACTGTTTTGCATTTGTATTTGTGAGCTGGGAAACTGCCTGATGGCAAGCCTGAAGGGGGCATTTCTATTTAGATAACTTCTGAACCTCAAAAGGTGAACTTTTTATTAATAACTCTTATGTAAATAGATTCATCTTTTAGCAAAGTATTTGTTATGATATCAAAGGAAAAATAACAACAAAACATTGTAGCCACAATCCCGGGCCCACCACACTAAAATTTCATACCTACAACATTTTAGAACAAAAGTAGGTGCACATGTAAGAGCATAATAGTAGGAAGGAATTGTATAATTAATGAAGCCAATGTTCACTATGTTCTGGTTCTGTTGAGTAAGTACTCAACTGGGTTCTCAGATTTTTATACTCTCCAGAATTTCTGTGACTAATCTATTGTTTCCAGAGTGTTCGGACTCTCTCTCTCTCTCTCTCTCTCTCTCTCTCTCTCTCTCTCTCTCTCTCCCTCCCTCCCTCTCTCTGGCATCCACAACAGGCTTACTGTTTGCTACCAGAGGTTCAATTCATGCAGCCTGCTTCTAGTGATTGTATTTCTATAGTCTCCTCCATCTGGAATGTTCTTCTCAGCTCCCTAACAGAAGTAATTGAACTATATTACAAATTCCCTCCAAATAGAATAATTCTCAGAGTGCTGAATGTCAAATAAATGCTTAAAAGTGATGTGCTCCCTGAAAAATAGAAAAATTTTCCTCCCTCACTTCCTGCACCCTGTTACAGATAAAAAGATATGTTCCATAGTTTACTTAAACTGAGGAAATTCTTCCAGAGCTTACCTATGTAAAGCCTCACAGTATATTGCCTTTAATTTTGCATGTTCCATTAGATTGTTTCCTTTAATTCTATCAAGGAAAACCAAAATGCATAATAGAAATACTAGATGTTAAAACTCCTTTTAATATATTTTGCTTTCTACTACTACATTAACCGCATAAAGATGAACCAAATCCACATTTTAAAAATAATAAAAACGGTATTTCATGGGATTGAATAAAATCATAACTAAATTCATAAGGAAAATGAATAGTCAAGAATATCTAGAAGAAACATGAAAAATAAAATTATAAAAATAGTATAAACCTTGCCATTTTAAAATCTATATGATATGAGAAAAATATGGGAGGCTAGGTGGCACAGTGAATAGAGCAGCAGCCCTGGAGTCAGGAGGACCTGAGTTCAAATATGGCCTCAAGACACTTAATAGTTACTAGGTATGTGACCTTTGGCAAGTCATTTTACCCCAATTGCCCTGCCTTCCCCCTTCCAAAAAAAAAAAAGATATTAGAAAAATAATAGATCAAAGTAAAATAGAATCCTCAGAAGTATAAATCAATGCACATTAATTGAATGACAAATACAACTATATTTAAAAAACTAGAAATTCTAATAATTTCTATAAGACATTTTTAGAAATCTGTGCATCTACATGATAAAAAGAAGACCTTATCCTATACCTTATATCTTGTATCACAATATATGCTACTTGAATAAGCAGTATTCTGATACCAAAAAAAAATTATTAAAAAAGTGAAAAAACAAAATTATATAATAGTCTTAGATATGTAAAGGAAGAATAAATTTAATAGTATTAGAAGGTAAGACCTCATAACAACCTTGGAAGGAAGAAATATATTACTTCATTTATCAAATGGTAAATGAAGCACAGAAATGTGCATGATTAATTAAAAGTGAAATAAACCCTTATTGCTCTGGTAAGGAAGCACTGCATTGTAAACACAATATCTTCAGTAATAAACAACATATACCTTTAAAATATTGTATTTCATAGTAAAAAGTGCTACTCCTATGTCACTTTGTTTGGTAGAGATCAGCCTGATTCCTGAAAAAACCTATATCCAGGAAGCTCAGGTTATGATTCTAGCATGGTAAAGATAATCCATCACTTGCCTCTGGAACAGAATGTCTGTTTTTTGAAGAAAAAGGTTGCTAATCGCTACTAAGAAAAGACAGTAGGAGGAGAATCCTTAATCTATATATTTAGCCCTGAAGTATTTTCTAAGTTAAAATCAAATATCACTAACCGCCTCTTAATCATCTTTAACTGATTATTCCATAGGTAAATTAAAATTATTATGTTAAAAACAGAACTCACAATCTTTCCCAAACTCTTTCTTCTCCTAAACTAACATTTTACTATGGAAGGTGGCATAGATATACTAGGTGGTCAGGTTTGCAATGTTATTGTAATTCTCAAAGCCTCATTTTCATGCATCTGATGTAGTCAAATTGTGGGCAATGACTTCATTTCTCCCTTTACAAAACTGTTTCTGTATACACCCTCTTCTCCAATCACAGCCTCAACCTTCTCATTATCTTTCACGGGTGATAATAAGAACATTTTCCCATTGTTAAGAATTTTTTTTTATGACACAGAAAATTTATTACAACCATAGGTCATTATCCATACGTAGTCCCACTTCCTGTTTGCCATGAACTTTCTGTGATGCATTCTCTCCCACTCTTCTCGGTATCAGTTGCCCTCAGAATCTCTGCCTTTTTACTTCTAATTAAAGATGATCTTTATACTGATCATAAGATCCATAACTTTTTATAGAGTATCTTACTTCCTCCAGGTGAATATTCACTAGTAAAATACTCTCCCACAAATATAGTGACCCACTGGCTTTCCTTTCTTTCTCACTCATTTTCAAGTAGGTTCTCTTCTTACTGAGTGATCCTACCTCTTCCTTCTTAACCTTTGACTTAATTAGTAGACATCAAATCTTTCCTCTCTTCTTCCTTTCAGCTCCCTTTTTGTGTCCTCTGATTCTAATAATTTAGCTTCACAAAAATAATGATACAACTAGATGGGATGTTGGAAAATTTAGTTCATCTTGATTCGGGTCTGTTTCTCCACTACCATATCTATTTATCTGTTTTTATTTCCTTCATGTCACCTTAAATATATTTTAGGAAGAAATGTATTACTTTTCTATTATTACTTTCCTGTTGTTGTCCTTGGTTGCTGTGTTTATTTACTTTGTTTGTATTTCTATTTTCTGAGATGTTGGAAAAAACAAATTTTTAAAAGCATGATGGCCTTTTTTTGGAATTATTTGAATACCTCTTTTTCATTTAATGTTTCTAACTTTCTATTGCTGTTAAAGATCAAATTAAACTATTCAGGGAATGTCAAGTAGGATTGTATCTTGAGCTCTCTTGCTCTTCAAACACATTATTCCATTTTTTCCCAAATGCTTTATTCACTTCTGGTTTAAATCATTCATTTCTGCCAGATTTTGAGTTACAATTTTTCACCTTTTTTTTCCTTCCTCCCACCCCAGAATAGCAGTCCCACAGGATATCCTCTCATCCCATCTGCTCTCTCCCATATCTTCTCCCATACCAACTTCAACTTTTTCAGTAGGGCATAGTGAATCTCTGTGTCACAATACCTGTATATTTTATTTCCCAATTATATGTAAAATAGTATTAATAATAGTATTTATATATTTTATAACATTTGATTTTAAAACTTTTAATCCCAAATTCATTCCCATCCTCCCTTGTCACCCATAATAACTGGGAAGATAAGCAATTGAGTATATGTTGCACATGTGTGGCTATGCAAATCATTAGTAGTAGATATATAGTAAAAGACTGACTATATTTCCCTCCATCCTATTCCACCTCCCACTTTGATCCTGTTTCTTTTCAAAAGTGGGTGCTTACAAATCCCCCCCCTCTTCCCTCCCCCCTTCCTTTCCATCACCCCCCGCTTCATCACATTCCTCCCTACTCTCCTATAGGGTGACAAATCATATTTGGTATGTATGTCATTCGCTCCCTGATCCAAATTCAATGAGAATAAGGTTTTGCCTTTTTGACTTCTAGGTCTTCCCCTCCCTTGTAACATTTCCCCCTTGCATCCTATATATGAGATTGATTACCCCATTCTGTCTTTCCCCATCTCCTCTCATTGTGTTTGTACCTCACCTCTTAATTTAACCTTTTAAGTATCATTCCATCCTATTAAATTGGACCTGTGCCCTCCATCCATGTATACATGTAAACATATATAATAACATTGACTTATATATATATATATATATATATATATATATATATATATATATGCCCATATAAACTTCTTCAACTCTTTTCATACTGAAAAAAAAAGTTTCATCAGTACCAATTATCATTTTTCCATATAAGAATGTAAATAGTTCAACTTTGATAAGTTCATTATGATTTATTTTCCCTGTTGAATTTTCAAGTATCTGCTGCTTCTTGTATCAGAATATCAAATTTTCTATTCAACTCTGTTTTTTTTTTTTCCTCAAGAATGCTTGAAAGTCCTCTATTCCACTGAATGACCATATTTTCCCCTGAAACATGATACTCAGTTTTGCTGGGTAGGTGATTCTTGGTTTTGATCCCAGTTCCATTGCCTTCCAAAATATCATATTCCAAGCCTTTCGATCCCTCAGTGTAGAAGCTGCAAGATCCTGTGCTATACTGATTGCATTTCCACAGTATTCAAATTGTTTCTTCCTGGCTGCTTGTAATATTTTTCTCTTTGATCTGGGGATTCTGGAACATGGCTATAATATTCTTAAGAGTTTTCTTTTTGGGATCATTTTCTGGAGGTGATCAGTTAATTCTTTCAACTTCTATTTTGCCTTTTGATTCTAAAACATCAGGGCAATTTTCCAGGAGAATTTTTTGAAGTATTATTTCTAGGTTCTTTATTTGATCATGGTTTTCAGGTAGTCCAATAGTTTTAAATTATCCTGCCTAGATCTATTTTACAGGTCAGTGTTTTTTTTTTTTTTTTAACGTGAGATATTTCACATTACCTTCTATTCTTTCATTTTTTGGATCTGCTTCAAGAGCATCTTGCTTTCATATAAAGTCACTAGATTCCATTTGCTCCAGTTTAATTCTAAAGGAATGCTTCTTCTCAGTAAGATTTTGAGATTTCTTTTTTAAGGCATTATCCTCCTCATTGCCTTTTTGATCCTCTTTTTCCATGATTTAGTCTATTTTCTCAGGTGTTATTTTTCCTTAGTCAGGCTGTTAATTCTCATTTCATACTTTTCTTTCTCATTTCTCTTCCCATTTCCCCCCACTTCGTTTATATGCTTCTTAAGGTGCTCTATGTCCTGTAACCAGCTCATATTTTCATTTGGGGCTTTTCCTGAAGGAATTCCGACCTCCTTCCTTGCTTTGAACCTCTTTGCCCCCAAAATAGCAGTCTAATTTTGAAATTTTCTGTTTATTTGTTTCCTTTGCCTAGGAATGTTGCCACTCAATTACTTGAATTTTGGGCTTGTTGCCACAGTAGGGATCTGCCACCAGCCAGGGGAGTTTCTGTCCCAAATGCTGGGGTTTTCTTACCTGCCAGAAGTATTATTTTGGTGCCCTCTATGAAGCTGCCCCATGCTCTGGCAAGCTGGTCACACACCCCAAGACTTCCACCCCAGACCACAATCCAGATTGAAGAAGGTTAAACAAGAACCATTACCCAGAAGACTGATCACCTGGTACTCTTACACTCTGCAGGACAGGAGCTGACGCTGCTGCTTGACTGTAGCACTACTGAAGTGTGCCAGCAGCTTCTCCCCCCCCCCCAGGGAAAGAGGCCAATGTGCTCCCCCAATTAATGAGTCCCAAAGTCCATACTGCACTAAACTATCAATTTGTCCTTGTCATCTATGTGTTGGTAATTCTGGAAACGCCACAGATGCTGGTGTTCTGGAGTACCTCCAGCCAACTTCTGGTCCAGCTGCCCTTGGGCTAAAACCTCCAGCTCATTTGGGGCTGGGCTCAGTTCCCAGAGTGCTGTGCTGGTCAATTACATTGTTCTGGGGTTCCATTTCAGGGCGTGACCACAAGTTCCTCTGTTTCATTGGTTGTTGATTAAGTTTCATTTATCCTAAAATATTTATCCATACATACCTGGAATTCTTTAGCTGATCTTGATTCTTATGTTATTAATTGTTCATGTTGAGTTATCTACTTGTACCCAAAGTCTTTAAGTGGTTTTTTCTTCTTGACATCTTCACTCATTTCAGTTTTGACTCCTTAGATGCCTCTGTTCTTCTTTTGTCTGACTCTTTTCCATTTGATTATGATGTTTTTGGTGAATAGACCTCACAATTGTCTAAGACTGTTTCCACTCTGAGAAATCAACATTTGAGCTTTAATCTTTGCTGTGGTGACCAATCTAACCCAATACGCAGTAAGACGTACAATTCTGCGCCAGTAACCTTTTTATTAAAGGGTCTTATAGCCCCCTCTATTAAAGTGATCCTCAGATCTTCCTGAAAATCTGAGATTCCCCTTTTCTTTAAAGTTTTAGTTTTACAGTACTTACTACCCAGATGATATAGAAGAGATAATGTAAAACATATAGTCGCACTCTTTATCTTTGACCTTCCGGGAGAAACTTCAACTTATATTTGAGATATATTAGCTTACAGAGCATGATGTTTCATTGGTTCCATATTGGGCAATATACTGGAGAATAGCTTCACCAGAAGCTCTGTCAGGAGAAGCAAAATTGTACTTAGCTCCTTGTTCCAGCTCTTTGAGGCTCACCTGTGATTATATCAAGTCTCTGTTAGAAATAGAACCTGTGAAGCCCACAGTGGGAGGAACTTGCCAAGACTGGAATAGGAATGATGTAAGAGGAGGGTGGAACCGGGAGAAGCTGATGATATAAAAGATCTAGCACAAACTGAAAGCAAGCAGAACTGACAGGGAGAACACTTGTCGTGTCTCACACTCTGAATAAGTTGATTTGTTTTTGTGTTACTATGTCAGACAGATACATTTTGTCTTTTGATTTGTGTACTTTGTCAGACAGAAGCACTCTGTTTTGTGATGGTGTTACTTTATTAGACGGAAGCACCCTGTGTGTTGACTTGTGTCAATTTCACAGGCAGAAAGTGAATTGAGGTCATAGTGCTGGCAATGTGTCTGAATATTGTTGTAACTCTGCTAAGCTTAGTGTGTTGAGCTGAAACAGTAGTTATTCCAGGAGCTTGACCAGGAGCTGGGAGCTGCCTACCTGGGAATTCAGGTGACAGGTGAATTCAGACCAGATCTGGAAGCATGGAAGTAAAACCATGGAGTTTGGCCTCAGGATCAAGTCAAGATCAAAGGATCTTTCTTTGGGTACTTAATGTTGACTGACAATATTATGATTTAATATGACCTAGGGGTGGGAGACCTTTGTATTTTGTATTTTGCACTCCTTGAGTATGATTGTTCCTTAAGGATGATTGAGTTAAGGATGTTTGGAAGTCAGTCTCCAATCCAGATGGAAGAATACTTTAGATAGGCACTTTAGATTGATTCATTTATATTGTGACTTAATGAATGATATCTTTTGTTTAAGAATATGTGACTCCTTTAGTAATAAATTGTTAGGTTAAATTGCTGTGAATGTTACACTTTGCATTCTGTGAACATTTTACTTTAATTTATTGCTGAATATATAGAGAGTTCACTATACTATGTGATCAGAAATTTGAAATTCAAAGCAAGAGTGTCAGGAGAGTTGCTTTTGCTTGCCTTTACAAGCTCCTACAGTAGGAAGATATCATCATCCATTAGTCAAAAATTTATAGGACCTGTTGACTAAGTGCAATAGAACTATTTTCTAGTGAAGATGGAGGTAAATACAAAAAAAAAAAAGATGTAGGTACAATAAAATATAGCTATGGGACATTGCATACTATTGAGTCACCTATACCACCCTGGTCTTTGCCATTGATTCATCAGTCATTGGTTAAGCAAGTGGATTGATAAGATTGTCTAATTGTATTTTAACAGATACGTATAACACTAATAAGCACTGACCCTTTGAAATCAAACTCAACTGAATGATATTGGTCAGAGGTCTAAATACAATGAGATTCCAAATGGATCATTTTCCACATCACTCAAAAACGAGTTCTTGGGGAAAACTGCTGTTCTAAGATTAATTCTTGTATCTTTCTCTTAGGTTTATTGTAAAGTTACATAGCTACTCTGAGCTCGTCCCAATTCTCTCTGTTCATCAGTTCTGCTGATCTCTATTGCAATACAGATGGATTTTAAGTAGTCCCAGCAAGAACCAGCTTCTAAGTTTTGAATTTCTGAGGCACTGGGAAGAAAACGGAGCTACAGGATATAGTGAGAATTATTTGGATGCAAGTGGGTTGTTCTGTACATAATTTTTGAAATATTATGGTTTGTGGGATAGGACATTCTGACAGATAATGTTAGGAATTGAAGAAGCATTTCATGTGTTGTTTCATTTTTTTCCTCCTTAATGTTCTTGGTGTCATAGCCATGAAGACAATGAAACTGCTATATGTTTTGTGCATAATTCCCATTTCAGAGAGGTTTGAGAAGTTATAAGTATCTAAGAAAATGTCTAGCCCTTTATACTTTTAGTCATGTTTTCCAGAAATAAATACAAAATCCTTCTATGTAATCTCCTTGCCACATGTCTCTTCTTACTCCAATCTACCTATTGTTCATCTGCCAAAGTGAATTTTTTTTCAAAATCATAAGTCAAATCAAGTCTCACCCCAGAACTCCTTTTACCCCTCCCCAATTGGCTCTTGTGGCTTCTTATTATATGCAGGGATGCAAGCATACATACATACAAACAAATATACATACATGCATTCATACTCCTTAACTTGTCTTTAAACATCCTCTTTTCAATATAAATATTTTCCTTATGTGGGCCACATATTTTCTTTTAACTCTGTTGTTTAAAGACTTATTTTTCCCAAATTTCTCTTCACTCCTGTGTAATTTCATTCTCACTTTTTATCCCTTTCAATCTTTCATGGGACTCACACTGGTGCATTCAAATTTTTTTTTTAATTTTTGATCATGTGTCCCACAAGTATGTATGTGTGTGTATGAAAGTGTATACTATTTGACATTTCACATTCACTCTTTTTAATTTAATTTTTTTTTTTCCTTTTTGGAGGGGTGAAGGAAGAGCAATTGGGGTTAAGTGACTTGACCGAAATCATATAGCTAGTAAGTGTTAAGTGTCTGAGGCCTGATTTGAACTCAGGTCCTCCTGACTCCAGGGCCAATACTCTCTTCCCTGTGCCACATAGTCACTACTAGTAATCTTTTTAATCTGCCACCTTTCCACAATTGATTTCTGTTTACACTTGGCTTTTCTTCAAATAAGAGAAAATTAAGTTGCTCTGGCCTATTTTGCTTTCCTTGAACATGCATTGTATGCTCTGTTTAACTGTGTTTCTTCTAGGTGTTCCCCATTTCTGAGATGTTTTCCATTGCCTGCACCATTATTTTTCTTTGCCTTCCTTCTGGACTCATTCAAGTCTCTACATTTGTAAAGCCAAGAATGAGCAGCTTTCCAGAAGACTGCTGCTGTGAACAGCTTTCAAGGTTCTTATTACACAGTATAGTAAACACTCTATTTATTCAATAATAAATCAGAACAAAACATTCACATAAAATCAAGGTACAAAATTCACAATGTCACAGCTTATCACAGAAAAACAAAAGGAAACATTCACAATGACTTATCACTAAAATGGCCACATAATTTTCACCAAAGGGTTCACAATAGTTTTCAACAAAGTACAATCATTTAGTAACTCAATCATACCCGTTTTAATGCAGGCATCATCAAATCAGTCATTATTTATTAATCAGTCACTATTCAATCATCAGTCACCACTCAGTAACCTCTTAAGGGGAAATGGAAAATACACAGGTCACCCACACCTAGGCCACAGTAAATCATAATATCTCAGTCAGCTTACAATATCCAAGAAAAGTCTTCTTTCAGCTTGACTCAAGGCTGGGATTCAGCTTCCATGGTTCCTCTTCCATGGTCCCAGCTCTAACTGTCATCTGGGTTCAAAGGCAGGCAGCGCCCAGTTCCTTGTCCAGCTCCTTGCCCAGTTATTCATCCAATTGCCATTCCATATGTTCACAGTGTCCAGTCTACTTCAACAAGGCTGAAGACAAAGCTTGATAGAGACACAATAGTATTCATAAACACTGCTGGCACCATCATCAATTCATTATCTGCCTGTGAAATCAACACAGGCACAAGAACAAAGTCTGAGAACTCAACATAGATCATCACCATAGAATCATCACAGACCCACAAACAAGGTCCAAGAGGTCAGCATAAATCACCAGTAAACTACCAGGACCTCCAAAACCCTCTTCCAAGACTTCTGTAAAAATACAACCAGAAAATCATATTTTAGGGATTCTAGTAAGGTCCCAAGGCTTTGGTACAAAGTATCACAAATAAACATCAACATAGAGCAGACAAACAGAGTGCGGAGATACAACATGTTTTCTCCTTGACTGCCACACAAGAGTCCTCTTCTCATGTTTTCTGTCTCTAGTCCTGGGGCTCTTCTTATATACTAATTAGTTTCTCCCCAGTAGTTCAAAAGTTCTAGGGTTCACAAGTTGTGGGGTTCACACTTTCTGTTTCTTAACAGACTTGATAGAAGGCTCAAAAGAAACTTGAATTGAAACAGTATGCTAATTCAATGGCTGAAACAAGGTGTGAACTACTTCTGTCCTTGAAATTACACAAGTCCTTTAAAGATCCCACTAGTGGCTAATGCCTTCTCTTCTTGTCATACTTTCTTTCTCTCCTCTGTAAGTAGTTAGTATTATCTAAGTATTTGTTTTTTCTTCCTGAGTAGAATGTTTGCTACTTGATGACAGAGAATTTTTGTCTTTCCTTGAATCCTCAGTGCATAATAAAGTATGAGAAAAGTGTGACATATAATAAGTAGATAATGCTTATTGAGTCACATAATGCCTTGTCAACTGGTCATTAACAATTATTAAACCATGGCAGAGAAATAGGGAAAAATGAAAAGAAAAACACCTATTCTGGCTCCTCTTAAGTTTTAGTTATTATGGTATATGTATGATTGTAGAGGAAGCGAATAATCACATCTGAGACTTTCAATAAACATTAAATTATTGCTGCTAGAAATGTGAGATACTTAATCAATCATAAAGTGAGCATATTTTCAGAGTAACTAAATGAAATTATTTTTGATATTATTTTTTCAAACAAATGCTTTATTAACTTCTGTTTTACATCATTCATTTCCGCCATATTTGGAGTTACAATCATTTCCCCCCGTTACACCCCTACCCAACCTCCCAGAATAGTAGTCCCACAAGATATCGCTTCCTCCAATCTGCTCTCTCCGATACCTTGTCGCATACCCCCTTTGACTTTTCCATTAGAGGAAGGGAATCTTTGTGTCCCAATGCCTGCACATCTTATCTCCCAATTATAAGGAAAAGAGTATTAATAACAGTATTTTTATATATTTGAAACATTTAATCTTAAGAACTCGAATTTCAGATCCATTTCCTTCCTCCCTTGTCACCCATTCCCTCTGGGGAGATAAGTAATTCAGTATATGTTGTACATGTCTAGCTATGCAAAACATTATCATAGTAGATTTATTGTATAAGGCTGCTTATAATACCCTCCCACTCATCACACCCCCCCAACCCGGTCCATTCCCTACATGATCCTGTCCCTCTTCTATAGTGGGTACTTCCAACCTCCCCTCCCCCCAAGGATGCCCCCCCATCAATCATCCCT
The DNA here is from genome assembly GCA_011680675.1 of Gymnobelideus leadbeateri. Lineage (NCBI taxonomy): Eukaryota > Metazoa > Chordata > Mammalia > Diprotodontia > Petauridae > Gymnobelideus > Gymnobelideus leadbeateri. The sequence continues at coordinate 199,553 of WOXC01004891.1, read as the reverse complement.
CCTCTCATCCCCCTTCCCCCTATTCTGCTGCAGGTTGAGATATCCCATTTAGTATGTATGTCATTCTCTCACTGAACCAAATTCAATGAGAATGTGGTTTTGCCTTTTTTTCCTTCCTATTCTCCCCCTCCCTTGCAACCACTTCCCCTTGCTTCTTCTACATGAGATAGTTTACCCTACCCTGTCTCTCCCCATCTCCTCTTGCCACTTTCCTCTCTCACCTCATAATTTCATCCCTTGAGTATTCTCCCTTCCCAACAAATTCAACCTATGCCCTCTATCCATATATAACTGTAACCATATACACACATTCACATATGTATTCATATGACCACACACCCTTCTTCCATTACTTTCATAGTGAGAAAGATATCATCACTCACAGTTATTGTTTTTCCATATAAGAATGTAAATAGTTCAACTGTGATAAGTTCCTTTTGATTTCTATTCCGTGATTACCTTCTCAGGCATCTCTTGCTTCTTGTGTCTGGATGTCAAATTTTTTATTCAATTCTGTTTTTTTCCTCAAGAATGCTTGAAAGTCCTCTATTTCACTGAATGACCATATTTTCCCCTGAAACAAAATACGCAGTTTTGCTGGGTAGGTGACCCTTGGGTTCATTCTCAGTTCTTTTGCCCTCTGGAATATCATATTCCATGCCCTTCGAATCACTTAGTGTAGAAGCTGCCAGGTCCTGGGCTATTCTGATTGTGTTTCCACAATATTGAAATTGTTTCTTCCTAGCTGCTTGTAGTATTTTCTCCTTGATCTGGGGATTCTGGAACCTGGCTATAATATTCCTGGGAGTTTTCTTTTTGGGTTCTTTTTCAGGAGGTGATCGGTGGATTTTTTCAACATCTATTTTGCCCTCTGGATCTAAAACATCAGGGCAGTTTTCCTTGAGAATTTCTTGAAGGGTGATTTCTAGGTTCTTTCTTTGATCATGGCTTTCAGGTAGTCCAATAATTTTAAATTGTTAAATTTTTAAATTTTCCAGGTCAGTCGTTTTTCCCATGAAATATTTCACATTGCCTTTTAATCTTTCATTTGTTTGGATCTGCTTAAGAGCATATTGATTTCTCATAAAGTCATTAGCTTCCATTTGCTCCAGTCTAACTCTGAAGGAATGAATCTCCTCAGTGAACTTTTGAGATTCTTTTTCCATCTGGCAAATTCGACTTTTTAAGGCATTCTTCTCCTCATTGCCCTTTTGGGCCTCCTTTGCTATTTGAGACAGTCTATTTTTTAAGGTGTTGTTTTCCTGTCAGGTTGTTGACCCTCATTTCATACTTTTCCTGCATCCTTCTCATTTCTCTTTCCAATTTTTCCTCCACTTCTCTTATTTTATTTTTAAAGTCCTTCTTAAGGTCCTCTATGGCCTGCAACCTGCTCATGTTTTCCCCTGGGGCTTTTGGAGCAGGACTTCTGCCCTCACAGTCCTTTTCCAGCTGGTTCTTCCTGCAGGGCTGCTGGGCTGTCTTCAGCGGGAGGTTAGCTTCTCTGTGTCATTCTGTGGGTGCTGGGGTCCAGAAGTTGTTCAGAGTCCCCTTTTACATAGTTTGGGGGGAATCTGGGGGCAGAGTGGCTTGGGTGAGCTGTTTCTACTACGCCATCTTGGCTCCGCCCCTCTTGATATTCTTGTTATGAATAAAACCAAAAGAATGAAATTAGTGACTCTTGGAGAAGCATAGAAAGGAATTGATAGTGAGTAGATTTTATCATATAGTTGAAAGCTACATTGCTTTCCCACTTTTCTTCCACTTTTCTAGATATCTATTGCTCTTAGGGGCTCTGATTCCTCTTTCCCCAATGAGAAAATTAAGAATCTTTACAAGCCAACACCAATATAATTACAGAATGGTTGTACAAGTTGTGGTGCATTTATGTAAATGCTATTGTGCTTTACAAAATGATGAATTACTTGATTTCACGGAGACATTGAAAGACTTGATAAGTTTAGAGTGAAGTGATTAAAATCAGAAAAAAATTTCTACTATAATATCAATACTGAACAACTCTGAGTACTTAGTACTGATGGAGAATGAAATTAGCAGACCTAGAAGAATAATTTAAACAATAACAGGTACATTGTAAATACAAACCACTTTGAAAGTTCTGTGATCATTTCAATGTCCATCTATTAATTAAGAAGACTAATGATGAAACATAGGATCAACTTCTTGTGAAAAAAGTGATAAAATTAAGGTATAGAATACATGCATATGTCATATAAAAATCGTTTTGCTTGCCTCTGCATATTTATTGAAAATTCTTTTCTTTTTTTTTTCCTATTCGGTTTTGGGGGCAAGAGGGAGAGAAACAAATTTCTCTCAAAATTATAAGAAAAACTGAAGTTGGAAGAGTATCACAAATATTGAATGTTGCATTATTTTCTGATGAATGATAAAATACTATTATTAATTTTGTTTAATTATTTTACTTGATTAAGAGACAATTCTTGAAGAATGGGGTTATCTGGAAATGTTTGCAATGCAAAAACAAAACACATCAAAGACACTTTATTTTAAATGTTATATGGGAGTGTGTCATTGAACTGTCAGAGCACTGGTTTATAAAAACTAAGATCAGACATTATGATTTTGAAAAATATGAAAATGATAATAAGACAAAGATATAACATACAATTAAAATGATTTAATGATTACTCACTTAAACTTTTGCAAATCAGAACTGGAAAATTAAAAGCAGAAATGAAATCGACACTAACTATAATAATCACATACAAAAATTATACTAATATAAATAAAATTTCTACAATGATTGATTGAATAATGCAGAGAATATAAATTCTTATTTTGTTTTTGTTTTGTATTACAAACAAATAAGCAAAAATAGACTCTGTGGAACAAATCACTATCTTATGGACTTCTATAGCAAAATATCACCAATCCATATGTCAAGATCCTTGAAAGATGTAATAACAAAAGTTTATTTGTGGATGGGGGATGGGACTTTGGCTGTGGGTAGGTTTGTATTTCAACTATTCTGTAGTTCACTGCAATTCCAAGCAATACTTATTAGAAATAGTTTTAGTGGATTCCTTTACCATTTCCTTATTTTATAAGTTCTTTAAAGCATGTAAAAATACCCTAGTCCTCTGAATACAGTGTTAGGTTTAGAACTGAGAAGACCCAGGTTCATATTCCATGTCAGGGATGTAATAGTTTTATAAACTTTGGTAAATCATGTAACACTCATGTGCCATAAATACCTTTCTAGGATTCTTCTACTAAAATCATAGTTAGTTCTCAGTCTATGATGGAGAGATCCTAAGCAAGGGGGAAAAATTACTACTGCCTTGGTTTCAAGTGACATTTTAATGAGATAGCATATAAATTTAATATTGAAATTATTCCATGAAAGGTAAAAATGAGAGCACATTCATTTACTTAACACTGCATATTTGGATATTTCAATATATACAACTATTGTACGATTTGTGTGGTTTGTAGATACTGAAAAGATAGGATACCTTCCCCCACCCCCATAGTGAAATGCATTTAACTGGAATTAAAGATTTGACATTCTGGCCTACATTTATGTCTTACTTTCCATCATGGAGCATTTCCTTAGACACAAGGATGAATTCCAAGGGATGAGACTCTGTTTACTTAAAAGTGCATAGGATTTCATTCACTTAATGAAGTATGAAGTTTTTTATATCTGCCTTTTTTAGTGAATTTCTGTTTTTACATAATGGTGTTGAGCTATAGTAGCAATATATTGGTACTGTTGAAGAACACATTCAGGAAAATATGTAAAAGAAGCTTTCTTTTCTAATCCAATGATCAATATATAATGGTCTGTCTGGGTAAAAAATAATACTTTTAGAGTTTGAGTAAGCATTACAGAGCCAGAAATTCCAGATTGCTCTGTTCCTTAGATCTCTTGTAACACAACGGCAAAGAAAAAAAAAAGCTCCACAAAAAGTATCCCTCTCAATAGTTATCTTTAATAGCTGCTACTTATAATTCTATTCTATAGTGCTATAGAAGATGCATTAGTGAAGTTGGTATGAATCCATATACATTGGAAACTGTGAGGTCAGATAGTTTAGCAATTTGCAAAGGTTTCTCTTTCTTAATTCATTTTAAAAAAACTCAAGATGAATTCAATTGGTCCAGATGGCATCGACTAACTGCTGCGAGGATTTTGAACTTCTTGTAAAGATATTTTTTTTTCCTAATTAGGGGCAAATTTATAGAAGTTGATTTTTATTAATTATCAGGATGAGGTTATTAAGTAATGTTGAAGGAGCAAAATATTTTTCAATATCCTTTATTCTATATGAATGCTGTTTTAAAAGAAAAAGGAGATTGAAAGTTTTATAAAAAAGTATATACAGAGACTGTGGATTCTTATGTTTCAAAGAAATAAACAGACCCCAGAAATCATGGGTTTTTAGTATTAATTAACACAGACAGTAAATTAGTTAGGAATCAATGGTCTAATTAACTCTATAAAAATTGTTCACTTTCATATCTACATGTATTTGGTATATTAGTATTTAATTACTTCCATTAAATACACATATATAGATATACACATATACATATATGTATATATGTATACACACATAAATATTTATAATGATCATTAGGGTTGTTTCCCTATATTGTCCTTATTTGAATCTGTCATGAGGAGTTGGGTCTATATGTGTGTGTGTATACACATGTGTCTATATATGTATGTGTATGTATGTATATGTGTGTAAAATATGTGTATATGTAAATATGTATGTATAAATGCATGTGTAAAGATTTTATATAATTGGGGAAATGAAATCCTGAGGAAAATGGTCTTTTCTATGTTTGTTATCATTCTGTAAAAATTTTATGTCTAATTTTACTTATTCATCATTTTGTACATCTGTTGTTACACTAAAATTACTATGCACAGTGGAAAAATGGAATTAAAGTAAGTAAATATTAGCTTTGTAAAACCAATTTTACATTCCTCAGAGGCAGTATTACAACCTTGCAGATTACAGTATAAGTGGTTTATAGTTTATGACACATCAAAGAGGATTGGATTATTTAACACAATAGTATATAACTTAACTAGGGCTCAGGTGGTTATACACAGAAAATACAGACATCAGAATCTTACGTTTCAGGAGGTTTGAAAATATCAATAGGAGCCAAGATGGAGGAGTAGAAACAGCATTTCCAATGTGCTCTACCCCACACAAATTTCAAACAATGTGAAAGGGAGCTCCGAACAACTTCTGGAGCCACAGCACCCACAGAATGGCACAGAGAAGCTAACCTCCTGCTGAGGACAGCCCAGCAGCCCTGCAGGGAGCGGCCAGCGCAGCGCACTGAGAGCAGGCAGCACAGCGCACTGGGAACCGACAGCGCAGCCCGCAGAGCAGAGCCCAGGTCCGCCGTTTTAGCTCCAGGGAGGCCGGGACTTCAGCCTGCTGGTGGAACCCCAGAACACCAGCAATTGTGGAGAATCCAGGATTATCAGCACAGACATGCCTAGGACAAAGTGAGAGGTTAGTGCCCTATGGATTTGGGACCAGTATTTGGGGAACACGTGGCTTCCTCCCCTGGGAGCAAAAAGCTGCTGAAGAAACAGCTGCACAGAAGCCATTTTGCAGAGTCAGTAGTGGCTCTAGCTCCTGGTTTGCAAACTGTAGGAAGATCCAGCAATCAGTCCGGGGATTAATCGCTTTTGCTTTAAACTGCCTGGATCCACATTGTGGTCTGGGGGGGAAGTTTGGGGTGGGTATCCTACTCGCCAGAGTGGGTAGAGGCTTTACAGAGGCCAGACAACTGGCGGAAGTTGTGAAGACCCCACATTTGGGCGGAAGCTCCCCTGTCTGGTGGCAGAATCCTACTGTGGCAACAAGCCCCAAAATCAAGTAATTAAGTGGCAACATATCTAGGCAGATGAAACAAAATAAACAGAAAAGTTCAACATCGGACTCCAATTTTAGGGGCAAAGAGGCTCAAAGCATGGAGGAGGACTGTGAGGTCAGAAGTCCTGCACCAAAAGCCCCAAATGAATATACAAGCTGGGTACAGGCCATAGAGGACCTTAAGAAGCAGATAAGAGAAGTGGGGGAAAATTTGGGAAGAGAAATGAAAAAAGATGCAAGAAAAGTATGAAATGACAGTTTCATATGACAGCCTGACTGAGGAAAATAACACCTTAAAAATAGACTCAAATGGCAAAAGAGGCTCAGAAAGGCAATGAGGAGAAGAATGTCTTAAAAAGTAGAATTTGCCAGATGGAAAATGAATGACAAAAGCTCACTGAGGAGATTCATTCCTTCAGAGTTAGACTGGAGCAAATGGAAGCTAGTGACTTTATGAGAAATCAAGATACTATTAAACAGATCCAAACAAATGAAAGAATAGAAGGCAATGTGAAATATCTCATGGGAAAAACCACTGACTTGGAAAATAGATCCAGGAGAGATGATTTAAAATTATTGGACTACCTGAAAGACATGATCAAAGAAAGAACCTAGATATCATCCTTAAAGAAATTCTCAAGGAAAATTGCCCTGATGTTTTAGACCCAGAGGGCAAAATAGAGGTTGAAAGAATCCACTGATCACCTCCTGAAAAAGATCCCCAGAAGAAAACTCCTAGGAATATTATAACCAGGTTCCAGAAGCCCCTGATCAAGGAGAAAATACTACAAGCAGCAGAAACAATTTCAATACTGTGAAAACACAATCAGAATAGCACAGGACCTGGCAGCTTCTACCCTGATGGATAGAAGGGCATGGAATATGATATTCCAGAGGGCAAAAGAGCTGGGAATGAAGCCAAGGGTCACCTACCCAGCAAAACTGAGTATCTTGCTTCAGGGGAAAACATTGTCATTCAGTGGAATAGAGGACTTTCAAGCATTCTTTTTTTTAAAGGTGAATTTTTTATTTTTTTTAATTTTTTTTAAACAAATGCTTTATTAACCCCTGTTTTACATCATACATTTCTGCCAGATTTTGAGTTACAATCATTTTCCCCCCATTATCCCCCTACCCAACCTCCCAGAATTGTAGTCCCACAAGTTACCGCTTCCTCCAATCTGCTCTCTCCCATGCCTTCTCCCATATCACCTTCGACTTTTCCATTAGGGGAAGGTGAGTCTTTGTATCCCAATGCCTGCACATCTTATCTCCCTATTGCAAGCAAAAGAGTATTAATAATAGTATTTATATATATTTGAAACATTTAATGTTACAAACTCGAATTTCAGATCCATTTCCTTCCTCCCTTGTCACCCATTCCCTCTTGGGAGATAAGTAATTCAGTATATGTTGTACATGTCTAATTATGCAAAACATTATCATAGTAGATATATTGTACAAGGCTGCTTTTAATTCCCTCCCACTAATCCCACCCCCCACCTGGTCCATTCCCTACATGATCCTGTCCCTCTTCTATAGTGGGTACTTCCAACCTCCCCTCACCCCAAGGATGCCCTCCCTTCCATCTTCCCTCCTCTCATCCCCCTTCCCCTTATCCTGCTGCAGGTTGAGATACCCCATTTAGTATGTATGTCATTTTCTCCCTGAACCAAATTCAATGTGAATGTTGTTTTGCCTTTTTAGCATTCCTTATTCTCCCCCTCCTTTGCAACCACTTCCCCTACATGGGATAGTTTACCCTATCCTGTCTCTCCCCATCTCCTCTTGCCACCTTCCTCTCTCACCTCATAATTTCATCCCTTGAGTGTCCTCCCTTCCCAACAAATTCAACCTATGCCCTCTATCCATATATAACTGTAACCATATACACACATTCACATGTGTATTCATATGACCACACACCCTTCTTCCATTATTTTCATAGTGAGAAAGATATCATCAATCATAGTTATTGCTTTTCCATATAGGAATGTAAATAGTTCAACTTTGATAAGTTCATTTTGATTTCTTTTCACTGATTACCTTCTCAGGCATCTCTTGCTTCTTCTGTCTGGATGTCAAAATTTCTATTCAATTCTGTTTTTTTCCTCAAGAATGCTTGAAAGTCCTCTATTCCAGTGAATGACCATATTTTCCCCTGAAACAAAATACTCAGTTTTGCTGGGTAGGTGACCCTTGGGTTCATTCCCAGTTCTTTTGCCCTCTAGAATATCATATTCCATGCCCTTCGATACCTCAGTGTAGAAGCTGCCAGGTCCTGGGCTATTCTGATTGTGTTTCCACAATATTGAAATTGTTTCTTCCTGGCTGCTTGTAGTATTTTCTCCTTGATCTGGGGATTCTGGAACCTGGCTATAATATTCCTGGGAGTTTTCTTTTTGGGATCTTTTTCAGGAGGTGATCGGTGGATTCTTTCAACATTCTTTTTGCCCTCTAGATCTAAAACATCAGGGCAGTTTTCCTTGAGAATTTCGTGAAGGGTGATTTCTAGGTTCTTTCTTTGATCATGGCTTTCAGGTAGTTCAATAATTTTTAAATTGTCTCTCCTGGATCTATTTCCCAGGTCAGTGGTTTTTCCCATGAGATATTTCACATTGCCTTGTAATCTTTCATTTGTTTGTATCTGCTTAACACCATCTTTATTTCTCATCAAGTCATTAGCTTCCATTTGCTCCAGTCTAACTCTGAAGGAATGAATTTCCTCAGTGAACTTTTGAGATTCTTTTTCCAACTGGCAAATTCGACTTTTTAAGGCATTCTTCTCCTCATTGCCCTTTTGGGACTCCTTTGCCATTTGAGTCAGTCTATTTGTTAAGGTGTTGTTTTCCTCAGTCAGGTTGTTGACCCTCATTTCATTCTTTTCCTGCATCCTTCTCATTTCTCTTTCCAATTTTCCCTCCACTTCTCTTATTTGATTTTTAAGTCCTTCTTAAGGTCCTCTATGGCCTGCAACCCGCTCATGTTTTCCCCTGGGGCTTTTGGAGCAGGACTTCTGCCCTCACAGTCCTTTTCCAGCTCTATGCCCCCAAAATAGGAGTCTAGGGTTGCATTTTTCTGTTTCCTTTGCCTTAGCATGTTGCCGCTCAATTGCTTGACTTTTGGGCTTGTTGCCGCACTATGGCTTTAAGGCCAGATAGTGGAATTTTCGTCCTGAACGTGTGGGGCACAATTTCCGGTTCTGGCAAGCTGTAAACGCACCCACAACTTCCACCCTAGATCACAATCCAGATCCAGGGAGGTTAAAGCAAGAGCGATTACCCCCAATACTGATCACTGTATCTTCCTACAATTTGCAGGCCAAGAGCTGGAGCTGCCTTTGAAAACTACAAAGTGGTGTGTCTCCTCAGTGGCTTCTAGACCCCAGGGGAGGGAGCTACCACATTCCCCAAATGGTCCCAAAGTCCATATGAGACTAACCTCTTACTTTGTCCTAGGCATGTCTTTGTTGATAATTCTGGAGTCGCCACAGTTCCTGGTGTTCTGGGGTTCCTCCAGCTGGCTGCTGGCCCTGCCGCCCTGGAGCTAAAATCTCGGCTCACGTGGACCTGGGCTCGCCTCTGCTCTCTGCGCACTGTGCGCTGCCAGGTAGCCGACCACTGTGCTGGTTCTTCCTGCAGGGCTGCTGGGCTGTCCTTGGTGGGAGGTTAGCTTCTCTGTGTCGTTCTGTGGGTGCTGCTGCTCCAGAAGTTGTTCAGAGTCCCCTTTTACATATTTTTGTGGGAATCTGGGTGCAGAGTGGCTTGGATGACCTGTTTCTACTCTGCCATCTTGGCTCTGCCCCCCACTTTCAAGCATTCTTGATGAAAAAACCAGAGTTGAATAGAAAATTTGACATTCAGACACAAGAAGCAAGAGATGCTTGAGAAGGTAATGCCGGAAAAGAAATCAAAAGGAACTTATCAAAGTTGGACTATTTACAATCCTACATGGAAAAACAATAAATGTGTTTGATGAAACCTTTCTCATTATGAAAATAATTGAAGAAGGGTTCATGGCATATGTTCACAGGTATACATGGATAGAGGGCACAGGTTGAATTTGATGGGAAGAGATGATTATTTTTTTTGGAGGGCAATTGGGGTTGGGTGACTTGCCCAGGTTCTTGTGGCTGAATTTTTTTGTGTGTGTGTTGGGTGTCTGGGGCTGCATCCAAGCTCGGGTACTTTTGGCTCCGGGGCTGGCTCTCTGCTCACTGCGACATCTAGCCGCCCCAAGGAAGGGATGATTCTTAAGGGGTGAAGTCAAGAGGTGAGAGAGGAAAGTGGCAAGAGGACATGGAGAGAGACAGGGTAGGGCAAACGATCTCATGTAGAAGAGGCAAGGGGAAGTAAGTGCAGGGGAGGGGAAGAACAGGAAGGCAAAAAGGCAAAAGCATATTCTCGTTGAAGTTGGCTCAAGGAGAGAATCACATACATACTAAATGGAATATCTTACCCTCACTCACTCTTCTGAGTAGGGGAAAGGGGAATGAGTGGGGGAGTGATGGAGGGGAGGGCATTCTGGGGGGAGGGGAGGTTGGAAGTGCCCACTGTCAAAGAGGGACAGGATCAAAGTAGGGAATGGACCAGGTGGGAGGTGAGACGGGTGGGAGGGAAATATAAGCAGTCTTTCACAATATCTCTACTATGGTAATGTTTTGCATAGCTATACACGAATTGCTTATCTTCTCAGAGGGAGTGGGTGACAAGGGAAGAAGGGAATGGATCTGAAAGTCGAAGTTTTAAAATTAAATGTTTCATAAGATGTCCAGGCATTGGGGCTCAGATATTCACCTTGTCCTAATGGCAAAGTCGAAGGGGGTATGGGAGAAGACATGGGAGAGAGCAGATTGGATGAGGGGATATCTAGTGGGACTGTTATTCTGGGGTGGTGGGTAGGGAAAAAATGGGGGAAAACATAACTCATAATCTGGTGGAAATGAATGATGCAAACCAGAAGTTAAAAAAGCATTTGTTTAATTAAAAAAAAAGTAATAAAAGAAAAAATAAAAGATAAAAAAAGAAAATATCAATAAAAGATAATCAGGATATTGTATACCAAGTATGAGAAGGAAAAATAACCACGTCATTATAATATTTTGTTAATTTTTAATTAAATCAGTGACTTGCATTGCAAAATATATTTTAACAAGAAAAATATTTCTTTCAATCTCATCTTTTCAGGTGATAATTTTGGGTCACTCTGCTCTTCTCATTAAATCTAAATAAATATAGGGAATACCATAGATGTCAAAGACTGGAAATTTCTCTAAGCATTGAGCAAAAACATGCCCAAGCTTGTGTTATTGATGATTATCTATGTGTTTAATTGAAAACATATCCTATTAAACTCTTCCTTTCTTCTTTTCTAAGGATTATGTTGAGAAATGGACTTTGAAAAAAAAGTATAGACTTGATTACATGACATTAAACACATGTTCTAAGAGGAAAAAAAACAGGGTAAATTATCCTAGACATTTGTCATCCAATATAGAAAATTATTGTGCCTTAACAAAATTTTATCATAAACTTTTCTTTTTTTTTCCCATTTCAGTTGTTCTGTTTTTTCAAGAATTTTATGATGGAGGAAATGACTTATGATCAATATGCTATATCTTTTCATTCTCCCAGTTCGTCCTTGACTTAATGTCTTTCCAAAACCTGGAAGTAAAAAGGGTTTCATATTCAAAGGATTTATTATTCACTTTTTTTTAATTCATGTCTGATATGTTGGGACCCCACCCAAATAACTTAGAAAAAGCATCTTGGTCAGATACAACATTTATATAAGCCAATTTCCTTAGTCAACTTGTAACCTTATTTAAACATAAAAGGAAATATGGTGTTGTGGGAAATGTTTTGATGTCATAACACCTGAGCTCTAGTTACAGGTCTGACACTAGCTGTATAACCTTAACTAAATTATTTAATCTCTCTGACCTTCAGTTTCCTATTTAAGCATAAAATTATTTTTAATTTTCAGTTGGAGAATAATGAAAGCAGAGGAAAGTTACTAACCATTGCTTTGAAGAAAAAGAAAATAGCTTGTCATAGAAAAGAGAGTACAAAACCTAGAGTCAGGAAGTTTGGATAAAAGTAATTCTTGCTAATGAATATTGCTTCTTTTTTTCATTCAAACCATGAAAAAACTGTTACTAGAAGAAACCAAATATTCAGATATCTTCAGAAGATTGTAATACAGGGATGTATTACTTCTAATCAACCAGAAGAAATGGAGAAACAAATCTTTTCCTTATTTACTTATAGTGATTAATGACAATGAGTATGTTGAAATTATAAATATAACAATATAACATTTACTGTATCAGAAAATTAATATATAATACATATATATGTGAATATATTTATATATATTTATATCGTATAAAGATTGGACTTGAAAAACACATATTTCATCAGAGGTACACCAAAAATCCAATGTGATAAAATTGTTTTCCTGATGGAAAATTAAAGATTATGCACCAAAATCTTGTGAATTCATTGTTGAAATAGCAAAAACAAACAAACAATCAAACAAAAAACGTGATTGTAGCAAAATAGGTCATATTAGATATTACCTTTAAAAAACCTGTAAAATGTCGTACATTTTATGATATCAATAAAGTTATCAACCACTTCCCACAATTTATAAATTTGAGAATTGTCCCTTGACCAGTGCCTGAAGCCAAAATCTTAGGAACTAATCATCTTAACATACAAAGCATTTATTGAATCCATTCCCAATAGTTTTGAATCAATCTTTATTCTGCATCATGAGAAGCAATATTTCAGTGAGTTTAATGTTTCTCTGCCTGCAGTGAAGTGAAAGGGAACCAATTACCTAATGTACTAAGGCAACTTTTTTTCATTTCAGGATACCTCATTTTGGATTTTTTTTTAATTTTATTATTATTTTTTTTCATGAAGCCCACATTTGCTTTATTTCAATTTACACTCATTTTTTCCTAAACTTCTATTCTCTTGAGACAGGCAGAAAAAATCTAATAAATGTAAAACTCCATGAGCTCCCCACATAACCACCTCAAATACCCATAAAATATGACTAAATAAACGTTAGAGATGTAGAACCCATAAAGTGACAGAGAGAAACAAATCCCCCTCTGAAGACAGCCCATATAGTGGGCAGGAAGGGTCTATCATAACCCACTGGGAGCAGAGCCCAGCACCATGTGAGCCCATGTTTGTAGCCTCTGGGCGGCCCCAAACTGCCATGGAGAGAGGGGTTTTGGAGAGTGGATCACCAGCAGCTGTGGTGGTTTCCAGAATTCTCAAACCATAAATGTCAAAGGCAAAGTAAAACGTCAGTGGGGACTTTGAGAAAGGGCATCCAGGAGTGTGGCCTACTTCTGACACTGGAGGGAGAAGCATATGAGGGGTGATGCCATGAGCTGTTACAGAGCTCCTTGCCCACATATTGTAGGGGGACCAAGGAACCACTCAGAGAGGTAATCACTCATGCTTTAACCTTCTTAGAATCTGCATTGTTGTGTAGGGTGGAGGTCCTGGCATTTGTGACCAGGTGCTAGAGCCTGTAGAGGCTTCAGAAAGGGCAGTCAAATAATAGCTCCAGTAACTGTGAAAACCCCAGAGATTTAGGAAAAAATTCTCCTCTCTGGAAACAGAGTTCTTCTGTGGAAAAAAACAGAAACAACAACAACAACAAAAACCTCAAAAATTAAGTAACTGAGTGGCAACATGAGAAAGCAAAGGAAGCAAAGCAAGCACAGTAATCCAATTTTGGATTCTTTGTGGGGAGACAAAAAAAAGCATCAAAACATGGAATATCAGGAAGACAACAAAGTCAGAACACCTTCACCAAAATCTTCCAAGAAACATATGAAATGGGTAGAGTCCATAGAGGAGCTTAAACGGATTTTCAAAACCAAATAAGAGAAATGGGGGGAGAATTTGGAAGAGAAATGTAAATGATGCAAGAAAATCATGAAAAGAAAGTCAACAACCTGATAATTTCCCAGATGGAAAAAAAAAATTCTCAAAAGCTCACCTAAGAAAATAATTCCTTCCGAATTAGATTGGAGGAAATGGAAGCTACTTACTTTATTAGAAATCAAGATACTATTAAATAGACCCAAACAAATCAGAAAATATAAGGCAATGTTAAATATGTCACTGGAAGAACAACTGACCAGCAAAATAGATCCAGGAGAGATAATTTAAGAATTACTCGATGACCTGAAACCCAAGATCAAAAAAGGACCTAAAAATCATCCTTCAAGAAATTCTCAAGGAAATTTACCCTGATGTTTCAGATCCAGAGGGTAAATAGAGGTTGAAAAAATTCACCAATCACCTCTTGAAAAAGAACCCTAAAAGGAAACTACTAGGAATATTACAACCAGGTTCTGCACTTCCCAGATCAAGGAAAACATATTACAAGCAGTTAGGAAGAAACAATTTGAATATTGTGGAAACATAATCAAGATAACACAGGATCTGGCAGCTTTTACACTGAGGGATCAAAGGGCTTGTAATATGATATTCCACAGGTAAAAGGAGCTGGGATTAAAACCAAGAATCACCTATGCAGCAAAATTGAGTATCATGTTTCAGGGAAAAATATGATCATTCAGATAAATAGAGGACTTTCAAGCATTCATGATGAAAAAACCATAGCTGAAAAGAAAATTTGACATTCAGATACAAGAAGCAGGAGAAGTGTGCGAAGGTTAACAGTTAAAGAAATCATAAGCAACTTATCAAAATTGAACTATTTACATTCCTACATTGAAAAATGATGATTGTAACCTATGAAACATTTCTAAATATGAGGATATTTGAAGGGAATATAAATGTATATATACATGTATATGTATATGTATGTGTATATATATACACACATGTATGTATGTATGTATGCATATGTATATGCATATATATGTCTGTACATGAGAGTACATGGGAGTATGAAAATATGTGACTGTGTGTATATATGTATACAAGTATACATAGACAGAGGGCACCTGATCAAATGAATAGGAAGGGATGATATTTAAAAGGCAAAATTGAGAGTTGAGAAAGAAATATAATGAAAAGATATGGGGAGAGATCGAATGGGGTAAATTATCTCATATAGAATAGGCAAGGAAAAACTGTTACAATGGAGGGGAAGAACAGGAAAGCCAAAAGGAATGGGTCAACCTTACTCTCATTGAATTTGGCTTTGGGAGGGAGTGACATACACACTAAATAGAGTATCTCACCCCTATTTGGAGAGTAGGGGGAAGGGGATGAGTGGGGGATTATGGAAGAGAGGGCAGGTTGGGGTGGAGGGTAGTAAGAAGGACACACTTTTGAAAAGGGACTGGATCAAAGTAGAGAATAGAGCAAGTTGGGGGGGGGGATGGGATAGGATGGAGGGAAATATATTCAGTCTTTCACAATGTATCCACTATGGAAATATTTTGCATAGCTACAGAAATAAAACCTATATTGTATTGCTTATCTTCGCAGTATGGCTGGGTGATGAGGGATGAAGGGAAATTTTATGGAATTTAAAGTTTTAAAATTAAATGTTTAAAATACACACACACACACACACACATATAGATAGATAGATACATATAGATAGATAGATAGATAGATAGATAGATAGATATAGATATATAGATATATACACACATACATATGTATGTGTGTTAAACATTTGTTTATACATACATATATATGTAATTATATATATGTATATATATATATATATAATTTTTTTTACATGGAACTGGGAAATAAGATATGTAGTCACTCAGGCATGGGGAAATACCTTGCCTTATCTAAAAGTTAGAGGGGGCATGAGGGAGGATATAGGAGAAAGCAGATTTGGGGAGTGGGTATACAGTGGTTATTTTGGGGTGGTAGGTAGGGGAAAGATGGGGAGAAATTTGTAACTCAAAATCCTGTGGAAATTAATCATGCAAACTAAAAATAAACATTAAATTGAATTAAAAACAAGATATTTTTCTAAACTGCTCTCCAGAATGGCCATATCCCTTCAATGTTTCGTTAAAATGCCTGTTTTCCTACAGCCACTCCAACATTTGTCAGTTTCCTCTTTACAAATACAATAAATGTGAGTTGAAACCTCATATTATGTTGGAGTAGAAAAGATGAATGAGCCCTTGTCTTAGCTACCACTGTGCTAGGTCCTACAGGTCATTCCTTGGGGTCTTAATGTTGAACTGGATGGTCCAGCAGGGCTGGGAGGATTTCTCACAATCTGACTTCCAGCAAATTTTAACATATATTCTGTTTGCAGACTTTTGGTCACTCACTGTCCTGAACTTTCCAAACTTACAGGATTGTAGTCCACTCTAGTTTCCATATTCACTGAGAAGAATTCTCTACCCAGAACCATTTAGGCAGAGGTGGGGTGGGAGATGGGAGGAATAGCAGCTATCAGGGATTGATCAGAACCAATTTAACTGTTTTCTGTTCCCCAGCACTGGTGTTCTGCTAAATCTGAAAAAAATGCTTCTCAAGAGGTCCAGAAGTGGGGTCTGTGCTAGAGTTTTCAGTCAACCAGTGAAGCCTTGTTGGCCCAGAGGATCAAAGAGCAACCTTCAACTATCAATCCTCAGGCACGTGGTAGTCAATATCAGAGATGCCTGTTGGAAGCAAACTAATCAATCTTTTTCTATTCATTGTTTGGTTTTATTTCTTTTTACCATTTTTCATCCCATCTAGTACAATTTGCCTTTGTAACTTGACTAATGTCTAATGTGAAAGTATTTGCAGATCCTATACTGGACTATATGCCATTGTGGGGGGTGTGGGGAGGGAAGGAAATTTTGAAACTTAAGGAACTATGGAATCGAATATTGTAAACTAAAAATAAACAAATACAAAAAGATGCAAAGCCCATCTACACTGCATCATGGGCCATCACTTGTCATCTTGCCATTTGTCTTTCCAGTGAACTTGTAAGAATTAGCTATGTGACCTTGGACAGGTTTTTATTTTTCCTCTGCTGTAAAATGGGAAGAAAACTCCAATCTACTGTCTGATCAGTCTGAAAAAGGTACAAATTGATAACACCATTCCTGTAGTGAAAAGTAAGATTGCTATGGGGAGCCACTGACCTGTGGTGAAAGTCCTCTTTTCATGCTCCAGAGGATGGTTTCTGAAGAAATTTTGACTTAGTACATCCTTCATCAATAGAAATCACATCCTTTCTACAATGTTTCATCCTGTACATTTCTCGTCTATGTCCTCTACATAATCATAGAGGATATACCCTTAATAGACTGGAAGTCTTTCTTTGGTGTGTTATTTTTATTTTTGTTTAAACTATCTCACCAGTGCTGTCAGAAGGCTGTCTGTTTTACCTCCTTCATTCAAGAATCATGGTCCAGAGCAGCGTCAGAGTGGAATAGAGGCTGATGCCCTCATTAGGATCATTGGCAGCAGTTACTTTTTTTTTTTTTACTGCAGATCTGTAGCTAAGACCTTTAACACCTTGAGAAACCACCAGAGAGTGTATCTTCAGAGGAAGCAGAAGAGGAAAAGGTGGGGCAGAGACTTCAGGACTCTTGCCCAAGGTGGAGGAGACCACTGATCATCAAGAGACTGTTGCTGAGAAGACATTTCTCTTAATTTTTAAATCTGATTTTATTCTCTCAGTCCTCATCCTCTTTCTTCTCTCTGCAGCATTTGAAAATTTTGACGACCTAGTGTTACTGGTTAACATTTTTTTCTGTTTTCTTTTCCTTTAGGTTTTCCTCCTACCTATTTATTTTTCTTAATCACCTTTGACATCAGCTATGCTATGTCAAATTAAAAGCTATTTTATGAAAATGTTTTCCAGAGTTATAAATCTTGCCAATGCCTTTCTCCTGAGCTCTTGCCAAACACCATAAGCTGCCTTTTGTAATATTCATCTAGATATTCTATAGGAATCTTTGAACAAGTAACCAGAGAAATACACATTATCGTGCTTTCCAGATCTACCCATATTCTAAAATTCTTCACTATTGTTCAGGACACCATTAAGTTTCCAGGCACATGCATCCACAACCTTGTTGTCATCCTCAGTCCCCTGTCTCACTCACTCACTGATGCTTTTTACATACTGGCCTTAGGGTTTCCCCCCCACAGGATGGGTTTGATTGAATCAATCAATTCATCAAAAATGCATTCTATTTAAAGAAACCAGTTTAATCAAATGAGAATATCTTCATTAAATTAATCAGTCAAATGCATTAGACTAGATTTATCTTGGGCTGGAAATTTGTTTTACACCATCTTTTTATGGATTTTGGTGCTCCAGAATTTGTTTACAGTCATTTTTACAGATACGTGGAAGCTTGTAGAGGAAAGTTCTGGTGAATCCTTGCCTTTACTACATGATCTAGGCTCTGTATCCCCCTCAAATTTTTAATATTTTTTCAGTCAAAGTTTGTGCTTCCTTTTCCAAGCTGGATATATTTTTTCTTTCATATTCTCCTTCATCACTCTCATTTATTTTCCCAATTTTTCTTTGACCTCTCTTACTCTATTTTTAATTTTTTTTAGCCCTTCCAAGAAGGTTTTCTGATCTTGAGACAAGTTAATATTTCCTTTTGATCCTTCATATGTAGACATTTTTATATGTTTGTCCTTTTCTGAATTTTTGGTGTGAGCTACCCTCTTGCCATAGTAGCTTTCCATTGTCAGGGCACCTTTGATTTCTGTGAATTGAAAAAAAGTTAAGTTCTTCTCCTGGGACACAAGATGCACAACCCCAAACTTCTTGTCCTGGGCACCAGGGATCTGGTCAATGCCTTTCCACTCCAGGGCCTCAGGCATTCACAGATTGCACCCTGTGCTATGGTTGTTCGGCCTACATGCACATATTTGTTAGGCTGTTAACTTTCTTCTGTGCTGGAGTATGTGGCCTCACAGCTGGCCAGATATTCCACTATCCTGCTAAGCCAGGACCATGGGAGCTCGGTTGCAAATATGCCCTTTGGCTTTTAATTTCCTGTCACTTTAATTTACCATTGTCCATTTTGGATTCTGTTGCACTTTTACCCCAATAAGACAGACATTTCCTGGTGTCCTTCTAAATCCTTTTTTAACTGGAAGATTGTTTTACTCTGTGTTTTGTGACCTCTGTCTCTCCAGAATACATTTAGAGGATTGAGTTAATATTATTTCTAAGGGAAACTGGGAAGAGTGGAAGCAACTTCCTAACTTCACTTAGCCATCTTGGCTCCACTCACATCATGGTGTCTTTTCTTCATGACTCACCATAAGTATCACTTATATGTGAAACCTAAAAAAAGATACACCTTTACTTATTCTCAAGTTATTGTTCCCTCATATAAACGTGAACACCTTGAGGGTAGGGACAGGTTCACTTTTGTTGATCTTTCATGAACCCTTAAGACAGTTCAGGCACATACTACATATATAACTTTTTAAATCATTTCCTTTCCATCCCCAATCCATGCCAAGTTGTGTTACTAATATTATTCTCATATGACCATGACATATTATTTTTCTATTTTACATATTGCCTGACCTCACTTCTAGTTTATATATAGATTCATTTAAATTCTAATTTGTTTACTAAGTTCCCTGTGTACACAAAAGAGGATCTTTAGCTTGTCTTCCTTTCCCTTCTCAATTTCTTTTTTCTTTCACATTTCATTCTTAAGAATTTCCCATCTCTTTTGGGCTGTCTTACTATAATGAATTTAAATATATGAATACTCATTCAATCCTTCTTTCAGTCTTTAGAAATATGATCTCTTAAAATGTGAGATAGGTGTTATTTTCCCTCAGATTTCCACTGTATTAACTCTTTCAGCTGTCCTCTCTGAAGTTTACCAAAATAGGGAAAGAAACTCTCTCCTCCTTTCTGGGTAGAATTAGATCCAGAATAGACTTTTTTCCTTTTTCCTTTTGAAGGGTCATATTATCTTCTTTTTATTAAGTCAAAGGAAAAAAAATACTTATTTCTATGCTTTTATCAATGGTACATATATTAGATACTCAAATAAGTGAAATCCCCATTCTAGATTATGCTTTGGGGACAGGTTTTTAAACCATCTCCCAAACTTGTCAAACATTTCCTTATTCGGAACAGATTTGATAATATTCATTCTGTTTTATACTCCAATAGAATATAGCTTCAATTTTCCTCTCCATTTAACTCTATTCAATACCCTTCATCATGCTTCTCCTTTGATTCCTGTATTTCCTTGCTCAAAAATATCTTCTTAGTATACAACACAATTTGCATCTTTTGAGTGTGTGATACACCATTCTATAGGTATATTCTGAGCACGTGCTTCATCTCACCAAATATCAATTAATCCTATTGGATCAAATATCTCTCCTTTAGGATATAAAATTAATTTTCTCCCTCCCCCCACAGATTTTATTTGGAAATTTTATGACCATCATGTTCCAAAGTTGTTACATTCTGGTCATTATCCTGATTTGTGTATAACTATATTCCTAGAATTTATCATAAAAAAGTACTTTAAGTGTTAAATTAAACAGTATTTTAAAACAGTACTTTAAGGGTAACAGTACTTTAAGTGTAAGCTTAATTTCCTTCCTCCCTTGTGATGCACCCTTACTGGGAAGATAAGCAATTCAATATAGGTTGTATATGTGTAGCTAATGCAAAACATTACCATAGTAGATATATTGTAAAAGACAGATTATATTTCCCTCCTATCTTACCTCCCACTTTTTCTATTCTCTACTTTGATCCTGTCCCTTTGATTTATTTTCTTTTTTGATTTCTTTTACCTATTCACCTTCTCATGCATCTCTTGCTTCTTCTATCTGAATATCAAATTTTCTATTCAATTCTGTTTTTTTTTTCTTCAAGAATAATTGAAAGTCCTCTATTCCACTGAACGACCATATTATCTGCTGAAACATCATACTCAGTTTTGAAGAGTAGGTGATTCTTGGTTTTAATAGCAACTCTTTGACCTCTGGGCTATCCATTCCATGCCCTTAGATCCCTCAGTGTAGAAGCTGCCAGATCCTGTGTTGTCCTGAATGTGTTTCCACAATACTCATATTGTTTCTTCCTACCTACTTGTAGTATTCTCTCCTTGATCTGGGAATTTAGGAACCTGGCTATAATATTCCTAGGAGGATTTTTTGGGTGTGATATTTTTCAGGAGGTGATTGGTGGATTCTTTCAACCTTTATTTTGCCCTCTGGTTCTAAAATATCAAAGCAGTTTTCCTTGAGAATTTCTTGGAGCATGATTTCTATTTTCCTTTTGTGATCATGGCTTTCAGGTTGTCCAATAATTTTTATTTTATTTCTCCTGGATTTATTTCCCAGGTCAGTAGTTTTCCCATGGGAATCCTGTTTCTACTCCACCATCCTGAGTCCCTTCTATTTGGAATCTTATCTCTCATGAATTTCTGGAATCCCTGTTATACTGTACTATGTTATATATATATATATATATATTTATTCCATTCCCCCTTGCATTCTGTTCTTTCATTTGTTTGAAACTGTTTAACAGCATCTTGATTTCTCATAAAGTCAATAGCTTTCATTTGCTACAATCTAATTCTGAAGGAGTGATTCTCCTCAGTGAGCTTTTGAGATTCTTTTTACATCTGGAAAATTGAGATTTTTTAGGGCAGTCTTCTACTCATTTCCTTTTTGAGCCCCTTTTGCCATTTGAGTTAGTCTATTTTCTTTCTTTTTTTTATTTTTCCCAAATTTATTCAATATGAAACATATCTCTACAGTCTTTATTGAGGAGGCTGACCACGTCCACGACCAAATCCATCTCTAAATTGGTATTCTGTTGCTGACCCAGACACAGCCTCAGCCTTCTTGTCAGCACCAGGAGGAGCAGCACTTCATCTGTATGTGTCTCTGTCAGCTTCACCCTGAGTAAGTCGGGCAGGTTGCTCACCCTCCAGACCTTTGGGCCTTGGCCTTTCTGTCTCAGGGCGACTTCTTCGGAGGGTGGCAGGCACAATCTCAGGGGGAAGGTGAAGGTAATCCTGGAGATACTGAATGCCCTCGTTGGTGAGGTACCAGTAGAAATGCCTCCATGCAAACTGTTCCTTAACATAGCCACGAGACTTTAGAGACTGCATGGCCTTCATGACATGGGGATTGGGCACATTCTTGTCTGCCAGCTCAGGGTGCTTTGGCATGTGAACATCCTTCTTGGCTACCATTACTCCCCCCTTAAAAAGGAGTTCATAGATGGCAATTCGGTTCTTCTTGGGCATCAACATCTCGGTGGCGGCGGCGACTGCTGCTCTAGACAGACCCCGGGATAGAAAGGAAAGAGCATCATTAGTCTATTTTCTAAGGTGTTGTTTTTTTCTCATTCAGGCTGTTGAATCTCATTTCATAATTTTCTTTCATCATTCTCATTTCTCTTCCCAATTTTTCTACCATTTCTGTTATTTGCTTCTTTAATGTCCTCTGTGGCCTGTAGCCAGCTCATATTTTCTTTTGAAGCTTTTGGTGCAAGATCTTTGACTTCACTGTCTTCCTCCTGTTCTATGCTTTGATCCTTTTGGTCCCCAAAATAGGAATCTAATGTTGTATTCTTTTATTTCTTTTGCTTCCTTTGCCTGGCCATGTTGCCACTAAATTACTTGACTTTTGGGCTTTTTGCCACAGTAGGACTCTGCCACCAGAGGGAAGAGCTTCTGTTCCAAATGCTGGGCTTTTCTCAACTGCTGGAGGTATTAGTTGGGTGCCCTCTCTGCAGCCTCCACAGGCTATGTCAATCTGGTCACACACCCCAGGACCTACACCCTAGACCACAATCCAGATCTAAGAACATTAAATCTAGAGCAACTACCCCCTCAGACTTGTCACTTGGTGCCCCTATACTCTGCAGGCCAGGAGCTGAAGCAGCCATGTGTGGCTATGGCTGCAAGGCCTAGGCATCTCAGCCTCTTCTCTACTTGGGTTCAAAAGCCAAAACTCTGCCAACTGCTGGATCCCAAGGTCCACACTGCACTGAACTATCAGTTAGTCTTTAGCTTCTATGTGTTGATAATTCTGGAAAGCACCACAGCTGATCCAAAGTCTGTCCAGCTAGTGGTTGGTCAGGCCCACCCTGGGGCTGGAAACTCGGTCTCAAGTGGGCTTCGGGTCAATTCCCAGAGCACTGAGCTGGCTGCTCCCTGGTGGGCTGCCGGGCTGTCCTCAGTGGAAGGTTAGCTTCTCTGTGTCATTTTAGAGGTTCTGTAGCTGCAAGGTTTATTCAGAGTCCCCTTTAACTTGAATTGGGAAAGGTAGAAGTTGGAGCCCCACTTAATTCCTGTTTCTACTCTGCCATCCTGACTCCCTTCTACTTTGTGTATTATCTCTCATGAATTTCTGGAATGCCTGTTATACTATACTTCCATATACATTGTCTCTGCTTTCTCTGGAATCTAGATTCATGTGTATTTCTCTCTCTATTCTTTTGTTTTTGTTTTTGTTTTTGTTTTTTTAAAGCAATTGGGGTTAAGTAACTTGCTCAAGGTTACAGGGCTAGTCATTTGATTTATGCGTGGGTGCTCATTTTCTGAGCCCGGATCTGATCTCGGGTCATCCAAACTCCGAGGCCGGTGCTCTTACTCACTGTGCCACCTAGCCGCCCCTTTAGGGCAATTGGGGTTAAGTAACTTGCCCAAGGTTACACGGCTAGGTTTTTGTTTGTGCGGATTAAGTGTCGGAGGCCGGCTCCGAACTCAGGTCCTTCTGATTCCAGGGCCGGCGCTCTATTCACTGCGCCACCTAGCCCCCCCTTCTCTCTCTATTCTTGATAAAATTATGCTACTTCTTTTTTTAAATATTTTTTTTTATTTTCAAACCAAGATGGCATAGTAAAAGCAGGGACTTGCTTCAGTTCTACCCATCTAAATACTTGTAAAAACTGCTCTAAACAAATTTTAGACGTATATAACCTATAAAATAACAGTGAAACAAATCTCTAGCACAAGACAACCTGGAAGGTTGACAGGAATGGCTTACTACACAAGTTGGTAACAGAGAAAAGTCCAGTATGGGCAGGACAGAATGTTTGGGAGCTGGCCTCAGGTTATTTAATCAATGGCAGCTCTGTCAGTTTCCACACTTCACAACCCATGAATGCCAAAGACAATGTAGAAGGTCAGTGTGAAAACTGTGATATTTGTAAGAGAGTAACATGATCCTGTCCCAGCCCCACAGTGGTGGAGGTGGCAGCAGTAGAAGGAGCCACAGCAGCTGCATAGACAGGACTCTGGGTTCCCAGAAAGTGGATGCATCCAGTGACTGATCAGGGGGGATTTGCAGTGATCCATTTGCTGGTACTGAGGCAGGATTCTCTTTCTTTGCCATGGTTGGATCTGGATGACAGGTCTGGCTAATAATCCTGGGGTGAAGAGGAGTGCTGGTATGGTAAAGCATGTAGAAGCAGAGGACAGGGAATCCACCTCAAATTTTCAAAGTAGAAAAGAGTACTTGGGGTCACACATAGACCAGAAAACAGGACAGGAAAAGAAAAATATCTCTCCTTTGAGCAACACCTCACCATTGAAGAGCTGAAAATTTATAGGTCTATAGATTTATCTCTGAAAACTGCTTCACAAAGCACCTGAAGCTTAGGACAGTATACCTACCTCCATCCCAACACCCACTTGAAGTAGAGCCCCATATTGACAAATAGAAAGTAAAATATATGCCTGAAAAATGAGGAAAGAGCATATAAAAAAATCCTTAGACTAGAAAATTTTACTTTGGTGCAAAGGAAGATTGATACATACAACCAGAATAAGACAACAATGTAAAAGCTCCAATATCAAAAGCCTCCAAGAATAATATGAATCTGTCTCTAGCCTTGGAAAATCTCAGAAGGATTTTGAAAATCAAGAAAGAGAAGTAGAGGAAAACTGGGAGGAGAAATTAGAGTTATGCAAGAAAATCGTGAAAAACAAGAAAATAACTTGCTAAAAGGGACCCAATAAACATCCTGAAGGAATCAAAATCTAAAAGAAAAAAAATGGATTAACTCAAAGATCAAAAGAGGTCCAAAATGCCAATGAGGAAAACAATGATTTAAAAAGCAAAATTGGTCAAATGGAATAGGAAGTCCAAATATTCACTGAAGAAAATAATTTCTTCAAAATTAGATGGAGCAAATGGAAGCCAATGACTTCATGGAAAATGAAGGAATTATAAAATAGAACCAAAAACTGAAGAAAGAGAAGACAATGTGAAAGATTCCAATGGGAAAAATACTGACCTAGAAAATTAATCCAGGAGAGATATTTTAAAAATTTTTGGACTACCTGAAAGTGATTATAACAAAAAGAGTTTAGACATTATCTTTCAAGAAATTATCAAGGAATACTGCCCTGATATTTTAGAAATAGAAGGGAAAATAGGAATTGAAAGAATCCATTAATTGTCTCTTAAATGAGATTCCAAACAGAAAACTCCTAGATATATTGTAGTCAAATTCTGGAGGTCCCAGGTAAAGAAGGAAATTTTGCAAGTATTCAAAAAGAAGGTGCTTGAGTATGGTGGGAACATAATTAGGGTAACGTAAGATCTAGTAGCAAATACATAAAGGGATTGGATGGTCTGGAATATGATATTTCAGATTTCAAAGGACCTAGGTTGAAAACCAAGTATTACCTAAACAGGAAAACTCTCTCTCTCTCTCTCTCTCTCTCTCTCTCTCTCTCTCTCTCTCTCTCTCTCTCTCTCTCTCTCTCTCTCCACATATATAGATAGATAGATAGATAGATAGATAGATAGATATAGATAGATGAATATAGATATAGATATATATTACACAGATAATATCAATAGATATATACACATATTTACATATATATATGGGTGTGTTTATATATACACCTATATGTACATATGTGGGTATCTATGTCTATCTCTATACACACATACATACATGCATGCATAAATATATATACACATTTACGTATGTACATACATGTGTATGCCTGTAGACAGAGAGAACAGGGCAAGTTGAATATGAAGGAATGATATCTAAAATGTAAACTCAAAGGGTGGGAAAGGAATATGGGAGAAGGGAAAGGGAAAGATATAATGGCATATATTATCTCACATGAAAGAGGAAAGTAAAAGCTTTTAAAATGAAGTGTAATAGAGAGGAGATGAGAGAGAATGAGTGAATATTACAATCAACAGATTTTACTTAAGTAGAGAATAACATGTACACTCAATTGGCTATCATACCCCACAAGAATGTAGAGGGGAATGTCTTGAAGGGTTGCATGATAGAAAAGATGGCAGATTGGAGGATGGGGTAATCAGAAGCAAAAACTAGTGAAAAAGGGTCAGGGTCAAAGGAGAAAATATAAATGGGGTGGGACAGGATGGAGGAAGATACAATTAGCCTATCCCGATATGCTTATTATGGAAGTGTATGCGTAACTACAAATGTATATCCTGTGCAGAATTGCTTGACTTCTCAGTTAGGGTGAGTGGGGATGGATGAAGTGAGAGAATATGAAACTCAAAGTTTTAGCAAAAAAATCTTAAAAAATATTTTTACATTCAACTGGAAAAAAGGAATACAGGCAATAGGGTATAGCAATCTACCTTGCCATTCAAAAAAGTAAGAGGGAAGGAAATAAAAGGGTAGTGTGGTGATAGAAGGGAGGCCAAAATTAGGGAACAGATAATCAAAACTGATGCCATCTCTGGGTGGGGGGGTGGGCAAGAGAGATGGGTAGAAAATTTGAAACAAAAAATCCTGTGGAAATGAATGGTGAAAAGTAAAAGTTAATGAGGCAAGTGAAAATGCAACAATGGAGGGGACGAACAGGAAGACAAAAGGGAAGGAGTCAACCTTACTCTCATTGATTTGGCTTAGGGAGGGAATGACATACACACTAAATAGGGTATCTATTTAGTAAAGGGGAAGGGGAAGGGAGAGGGAGCTTGTTAATGGAAGTGAGGGGAGACTGGAGGGCGAGGAAAGTAGGAAATACCCACTTTTGAAAGGGGACAGGATCAAAGTAGAGAATAGAACAAGTGGGGGTGGTGTGATAGGATATCTGGAAACTTATTCAGTCTTCCACAATATATACACTATGGAAATGTTTTCAGTAGCTATTCATGTACAACCTATATTTAATTGCTTATCTGCCCAGTAAAGGTGGGTGACAAGGGAGGAATGGAAATAATCTGGAATCTAAAGTTTTAAATCAAATGTTTATAAATGTGTATACATATTATTATTATTATTAATATTTTATATGGTAACTGGGAAATGAGATATACAGGCACTGGGGCATAGAGATCTACCAAGCCCTACTGGAAAATCAAAAGGGGAATGGGGGAAGATATCGGAGAGAGCAAATTGAGGGAGGGGATATTCAGTGGGAATGCTGTTTTGGGGGTGGTGGGGAGGTTAAATTGGGGAGAAAATTTGAAACTCAAAATCTTGTGGAAATGAATAATGTAAACTAAATAATTAAAAATGAGAGAAATGTGAAAGTTAAAAAATTAACTAATAAAAAATAAGAGAAAAAAGTTTAGTTTCTTTTTTTTTAACAAATGCTTTATTAACTCCTGTTTGACATCATTCATTTCCACCAGATTTTGAGTTATGATTTTTTCCCCATTTTTCCCCTACCCACCCTCCCAGAATAGCAGTCCCACAAGATATCACTTCCTTCCATCCTGCTCTCTCCCATATCTTCTCCCTTACCCCCTTCGACTTTTCCATTAGAGGAAGGTGAATCTCTGTGTCCCAATGCATGCACATCTCATCTCCCAATTACATGTAAAAGACTATTGATAATAGTGTTTATATATATTTTAAACATTTAATTTTAAGAACTCAAATTTCAGATCCATTCCCTTCCTCCCTTGTCACGCATTCCCTCTGGGAAGATAAGTAATTCAGTATGTGTTGTGCATGTATAACTATGCAAAATATTACCATAGTAGATATATTGTACAAGGCAGCTTATAATTCCCTCCCACTCATCCCACCCCCTACCTGGTCCATTCCCTACTTGATCCTGTCCCTCTTCTATAGTGGGTATTTCCAACTTCCCCTCCCACCAAGAATGCCCCCCCATCCATCATCCCTCATCTCATCCCACCTTCCCCCTATCCTGCTGCAGGTTGAGATATCCCATGTAGTATGTATTTCATTCTCTCCCTGAACCAAATTCAATGAGAATGTGGTTTTGCCTTTTTGCCTTCCTGTTCTTCCCCTCCTCTGTAGCCACTTCCCCTTGTTTCTTCTCCATGAGAGAGTTTGCCCTACACTGTCTCACCCCGTCTCCTCTTGCCACTTTCCTCTCTCACCTCATAATTTAACCCCTTACGCATCATCCCTTCCCAACAAATTCAACCTCTGCCCTCTATCCATTTATAACTGTAAACATATATATACACATTCACATATGTATTCATGTGACCATATACCTTTCTTCCATTATTTTAATACTGAGAAAAGTTTCATCAGTCACCGTTATTGTTTTTCCATGTAGGAATGTAAATAGGTCAACTTTGATAAGTTCCTTTTGATTTCTTTTCCCTGATTACCTTCTCAGGTATCTCTTGCTTCTTGTGTCTGGATGTCAAATTTTCTATTCAACTCTGGTTTTTTCCTCAAGAATGCTTGAACGTCCTCTATTCCACTGAATGACCATATTTTCCCCTGAAACAAAATACTCAGTTTTGCTGGGTAGGTGACCCTTGGGTTCATTCTCAGTTCTTTTGCCCTCTGGAATATCATATTCCATGCCCTTCTATCCCTCAGTGTAGAAGCTGCCAGGTCCTGTGCTATTCTGATTGTGTTTCCACAATATTGAAATTTTTCCTTCCTGGCTGCTTGTATATTTTCTCCTTGATCTGAGGATTCTGGAACCTGGCTATATTATTCCTGGGAGTTTTCTTTTTGGGGTCTTTTTCAGGAGGTCATCAGCGAATTCTTTCAACCTCTATTTTGCCCTCTGGGTCTAAAACATCAGGGCAATTTTCCTTCAGAATTACTTGAAGGGTGATTTCTAGGTTCTTTCTTTGATCATGGCTTTCAGGTAGTTCAATAATTTTTAAGTTATCTCTCCTGGATCTATTTTCCAGGTCAGTGGTTTTTCCCATGAGATATTTCACATTGCCTTCAATTCTTTCATTTTTTTTTTTGGATCTGCTTAACAGAGTCTTGATTTCTCATCAAGTCACCAGCTTGCATTTGCTCCAGACTAACTCTCAAGGAATGAATCTCCTCAGTGAGCTTTTGAGATTCTTTTTCCATCTGGCAGATTCGACTTTTTAAGGCATTCTTCTCCTCACTGCCCCCCTGGGCATCCTTTGCCATTTGAGTTAGTCTGTTTTTTAAGGTGTTGTTTTCCTCAGTCAGGCTGTTGACCCTCATTTCATAGTCGTCCTGCATTCTTCTCATTTCTCTTCCCAATTTTTCCTCCACTTCTCTTATTTGATTTTTAAAGTCCTTCTTAAGGTCCTCTATGGCCTGTAACCTGCTCATATTTTCCTTTGGGGCTTTTGGAGCAGGATTTCTGACCTCACAGTCCTCTGACTGTTCCATGCTTTGATCCTCTTTTCCTCCAAAATAGGAGTCTAATGTTTCATTTTTCTTTTTATTTTGTTTCCTTTGCCTTTGCATGACGCCACTTAATTACTTAATTTTTGGGCTTGTTGCCACAGTAGAACTATGCCATCAGACAGAGGAGCATCTGTCCCGAACATGTGGGGGGGGGGGCAACTTCCTTTTCTGGCAAACTGGAAACACAACCCCCGACCTCCCCTTCAGATCACAATCCAGATCCAGGGTGGTCAAAGCAAGAGCGATTATCCATGAGACTGATTGCTGGATCTCCCTACAGTTTGCAGGTCAGGAGCTGGAGCCACTACTGAAAACTGAAAAATGGTGTGTCTCCTCAGTAGCTTCTAGCCCCAGAGGAGGAAGCCGACAGGTTCCCCAAATACTGGTCCCAAAGTCCATAGGGCACTAATCTCTCACTTTGTCCTAGGCAAGTCTGTGTTGACCATTCTGCAATCTCCACAGCTGCTGGTGTTCTGGTGTCCCACCAGCCGGCTGTTGGCCTGGCCACCCTTGGGTTAACACCTCAGGACCTGGGCTCAGCTCTCTGTGTGTTGCGTGCTGTGCTGCAGCATGCAGAGCGCTGTGCTGGCCCTTCCTGCAGGGCTGCTGGGCTGTACTCAGCGGGAGGTTAGATTCTTTTGTGTCGTTCTTTGGGTGCTGGGGCTCCAGAAGTTGTTCAGAGTCCCCTTTTACATAGTTTGGAGGTAATCTGGGGAAAGAGAGCTTTGGAAGTGCTGTTTCTACTCCACCTTCTTGGCTCCGCCCCAAAAAGTTTATTTTCTAAGTGTGCAAAAAGTGATTATTTAAATATTTCTATTTCATCTTATATATTTTGTGAAGAGCTAATATACTGATGTGAAACGTTCTATGTTCCATGATACTTGTTGACACTAGCTTGTCTATTAATGTTAAATAAATAGTCTTATCTTTAAGCTAAACACCACAATAACTTTTATTATTCCTCATGCAACTTGGATTTGAATTACCTTTATTTGACTTTTATTTAATCAAAATGGAGTCTACTTTGCTGAGATTCTTCTCATTATATGGCTTCCAATATTGAACAGAGTGTTGTAGATTTTGCCCGACTTGCAAAATGTTTTAGATTAATGATCTTTCTTGAACATTTTGTAAAACTTAGAGTTTTGAGATTATATTATCTGTTCAGCAGCCAGATCTGATTTTTCTTCATTGAATTAGGTCTGAAGCTCGATTTTTCTTTCTTTTTTTTTCATTGCAATGCAATTAATACTATTCCATTATCTAACGCATATTTATGAAGTTTTTGTTAATGTGTGAGACAGTCAGGTAAATTAAACAACTGAACGACAATACATGACATTGTCATAAATAGTCACTAAATCTTCCAAATTCATCTCTCTGCTTCTTCATCAATGAATAAACCATTAGATTTTTAAATAGAATAATTCCATGAAGAACTGTAGTTGTCTTGAATATGATATAGAAGATGATGAAGTATTATGAAACAGCATGAAAATAGAAACTTACATAGCCAAAGTAGCAAGTGAGAAAATTTTCTCAGACTATAGTATCTTGGATACTATAAGAAACTCAGAAGTAAATAAGGAGATATCATTTACATACACAGAATGAAAATTTACCTAGTTTCCCAATTAATATTAATGTAGCACCATAATTTAAAACATCGATATTTTTTGAAGGAGTTGGTTCTTTCAAAGGCATCTGGTTTTCATTTTGTTTTTTTCCTCACGTGTTCAATGATTCCATTGGATGTACGAAGATATATATATATATATATATATATATAGATAGATAGATAGATAGATAGATAGATAGATAGATAGATTATATATAATATATATAAAACTTATATATATATATATATATATATATATATATATAAGTTTTCCACATTTCTTTTCTTGTTCACTGGTTTGAAATAATTTTTAAAAATTCATTCTCAATATCTTATATGTGTATTTATATCTTGTGGATTTTTATGCTAAATTAAAAATTCTAATACAACTCTTTAATTTTGGATGTGGAATAGTTTTTTACATCTAAGCTTAGCAAAATTAGGAAATTAACATTCTACTAGAATGCATTAGAAATAATTTAAAATTTATCTGAAGTTTTGAATTTTACATAACATTGCATCCCTCCAATGTTATGTCTGAGGAAAAGTTGATGTAATTGCTAAATTGCTAAATTTAATTCTTCAGTGCTGCACATTGTAACCTTTCCAGGAAGTTGATGAAGTTCCTGATTAAAGACCAAATCATTTATTTTAAGGAATAGTCTCTTCACAGTATCAGCTCAGAGCATTTGAACTGGAGGTTTCAAAACCACAGTTTGAAATTTTTCATCTCATCAACTCCCACATCAAAGCAAGGGTCAACTATATTGAGTTTATGAAACAATATACTCCAAACTGTAGCCAAAGAATGAAGAAAAATACAAGTTGAAAAAAAAGTTAAGCAAATATAATTAAAAATCAACCCTCCCCTTGAACTCTTCTAAAGTCCAAAAATAATCCTTTTCCTCTTGAAAATTTATTTGAGAAGATAATCTTCAACATTAAAATTCAAAACACTTTCCAATTGAAATTATTGTTTATATAATTTTAATGGAAATAACAACCCGGCCACCTAAATATTTCAACTTTTGTCTTTCAATTGAATTGACTGGTTTAATTATCTGATGAAAATTATCACTTGTATTTATTTATTTGTTTGTTTCTTCATTTCTTCATTTATTTATTCATTATGTGTGTACTCTACTGGTTGTAATGCCATATTTTAGTAGACATTATGGTGTGCTTTACAGGGTATTTTGGTATATTTTAATAGGTGCTATGAAACAACATGTGTAAATAAAATGTCTTGCTTTTTAAAAATATACTTTATATTTTCCCTTAAGTCACAAGTTTTGTGAGATTGATAATATCCTGAAGGTATTTATACATTTATACATATATTTATTAAATGAATTTTCTGTGATCTTAATAACAGGATTCATTCACAATCTTTATTTGGTCTTGTCTCTCCCCCTAGCCCAAATAATATGGCAAACTATAGCTTCCTAGGGAAGCCTGGGTGTATAACTTTCATCTTCGTTATCCTATCCAAAATCTGTAGTGTAATCTCAACTTTATACTATTCTTTTCATTCTTCTTGATTTTGTATTTCAACTATATAATTAACTACATACATCATTTCAAAGATATTTAATAATACATTAAATTCTTTTTAAAACCTAGTATATGTGGAGTATTCAGGAAGATTAGCAACTCTTGTGAGAGGTTTTTCTGAGTCCTTTTTGGGGCTGCTTACCCAACTTTGGTGTTCACATTTAACCTAACACTCACCTGTGAGTCCAAGATGTTCAGTGGCCACAATCCAGTAAGCTGTCTCTGCAGATAGGCTAAACTAAGTTGAGGGGATCAGAAAAGATTTAAATCAATTGGTGAATTAGAGAAAGGTCTATTTCAACTACGTAAAGACTACTCCTAGTGGAATGGATAGAGGATAACAACTTGTTCCAATGATTATGAAAGTTACTAAAGTCAGAGCTCTTCAGAGTTCATGGTAAGAAAATAAAGATGCCAAGACCATCCACTGCATCTTTGCTGTTCTCAGTCTTAATGATTTTTGTGTTGCCACTGGAGTTCCGTAATTGTGAGAGAGATTGAAATAGAAGATTTGTGCATCTCTTTCTCACTTAAACTACATTCGTGTAAAAGGCAATACATCAGTTATTTGTGATTTCATTGTTCTTATTCAAAAATGAACAATCAATAATAACAACAAACATTGAATACCTATGATGTCTACTGGTGCTATTGTTATTAGTATATTTATCAGTCTTGCCCAATTCTTTATGACCCCATTTTAGGGATTTTTTGGGAAAAGATACTGGAGTGGTTTCCCATTTCCTTCTCATGCTCATTTGACAGGTGAAGAACTGAGGTAAATGGGGCTAAATGACTGGCCTAGGAATCAGGTCTTCATGACTCCGGGTCCTATGTCTTATCCACTGTGCCACCTAGCTGAACATTATATGTCACATGTTGATATAAAAACAAAAATAAAATAACCTTTGCTTTCAAGAACCTTACGTATTATTAAATGGGGATAACACATATTTGTGTTTGGGTGTGTGTTTTTAAGAAATCCATAAAAAACAATTTAGATGAAGACAGCATCAGAATAGTCTCCTTGTAGGAGATGACACAAGTCGAGCTCTAAAAAAATAATAGATTATAAGAGATGGAGATGAGAAGATATTGCAATCCTCGAAAAGAGCTAATATCTGCAATATATGGAAATGAGAAGTGGATGGTCTGGTAGCAGCAGGCAAACTAGTTTCAGAAGAATAGTGACAAAATTTAGGGGAGAAATTCTCAGTAATCTGAGAATGAAAAGCCAAATTTAGACTGTAGTAGGTATTAAAAGACAAAGAGTGGGGATTATATTTTATCCATGAGAAAGTAAGAATGAAACTATTATGATTTATTAAGAAAAGAGATGGTTTTGGGGGGAGCAACCTTGTGGAGAATGAATTAGGGAGGAAATAGTTTAGAGATTTAAAGCTCAATAAGAAAATTATAGTAATATTCTATGGAAGAGATAGTGAGGGCTTGAACAGGCTATCAAGCAAGAAAATCAGTTGTCCTGAGACCTGGATTTATAATTAACTAGACATATAAATAATTTTATTTCTTGGATCTGTGGTTTCCTCAGAAGTATAAAAGGAAATAATTACACTTGAACTACTTGCATAACAGGGCTTTATGAGGAGAAAAACAACAACAACACATGTTTTGAGATTAAGAATATGTTATAAAAATGAACAGTTATTTATTTAAAGCTATTCTTGAGTCTAGACCAAGGGTCATGAAACCACCACCTGCAGTCCTTCCAGCCCTTTATCTATGTTGGTGTAGTCAGCAATCCATGTACCCAAATTTAAAGAATTTCACATTTTCATCACTTCTTTGGATGTCATTTCAAAAGTATCACATTAATATTCATATTTTCCCAACAAAATAGAGGGATATGTTCTTACCAAGAATACACATCACATAGGAATCGTTGATTTACATTTAATTTGAAATAAATAAAAAGGAAGACTAGGGCTCTGAAAATGTGTAATAGAGAGGAACCCCCCTCCCCCAGTCCTTGTTGTACCTAGACAAGAGAAAGATTTTTCCATACGAAATATTCTCCACCAGATTAAATTCAGCACATAAGCAATTCTTTGCTCCACAGGTCATTCTATATTCTGTGAGGAGTCATTTCACAGCAGTTTAAAATTGCTTCTAAACCTTCAATAGAATGCAATAACCATTATTTCCTGTCTTAAATTATTGAATATGAAATAGAATTTCTCAGACTTCCGGGAACCAAGATCGCAGAGTAAGCAGTAAATCCATGGTAACTCTCCCAAATTTGCCATCAAGGAGCAATATAATTGAACCACCAAACAAACCTTGAAACAGCAGATCCATCAAAAGGACATGGTAAAAAATATTTTAGCCCAATAAACATGGAACACCAGCAGGAAAAGACTGTTATAAGGTGAGCACAGTCCAGGATAGGATGCATTCCAGCAAGCCAGTAGTCAGTCTCACTTCGGGAAATCATTGGTAGATCCTGAGCCCCAGGGGAGCAGGGAAACACCAACACTAAGATCCTCATATGTCTCAGCATAAAAAGTGGGCTGGGAAGTCTCTATCTTTGAGAACTGCCACATGCTTCAGCATGGCTTTGGCAAACAGGCAACTTCCAACAGTCACTTCCACATGCTTCAGCATAGCCCTGGGTAGACAGGGACCAGAGCACCATGCAACTCAGTGTATACCCAAAAAAATTCGGAAACATGCCCAAATACTCAGCACATACCAGACATAAGGACTAGGGCTGTGGATCATCCTCAGTTAAGTTGATAGACACCTCTGTCTTCAACTAATGTCAGTCATCCCCCCAGGCACATATGCCACTCACTCAGCACAGCACCTGACATAAAGGACCTCTTGAACCTCAGGGAAACATCAGTGCAACACCAAGTAAAGAGACAGGGTCAGTAGCCACGTGCACAAGAAACCTGAGACAGTGCCCCTACCTTTATGGGAGCAGGATTCAAATTTAAAAGAAAGGGGGAAAAGCCAAAATTAAATCACCAAAATTTACGAAGAAAATAGAAACAGACTATAAAAAAGTCATGATAGGGACAAAGAAGATGAAGACAGAAACTCAGAAGACTACAAATAGGTCAAAACACCTACGGATAAAGCCCCAGAGAAAAAGGGGAAGTGCTCTCAAGCCCCTAAATAACTCATGGAAGATCTCAAAAAGGAACTTTAAATCCTATAAGAGACATAGAAGAAATATTTGAGGGGAGAGGATTCTGGGAAGGTGGTGGAGTAGGTAAGAAAATTCCAAACTCTCCATATTTTCCCCACAAACAAGACAAAATAGAAAATCAGGACAAATGTAGAGTCATGAAAATAAACAAAAATGGGGCAGAGAAATAGTAATCTCTGGACAACTGGAGAAGAAAGGAAGAAAAATTCCAGGACTGCGGTTTGGACCCTGTAGAGTCTAAAGACCTCTATGTTAGTTCTAATGAAATACCAACCAGCAAGTCCTAGGACCAATTATGTTGGGAATTGAATTTGACCTCCATGATAGGAATTGTTACCTACAGGAAGATGTGGGAAGTCAGAAAATGAACAAGGAAATGATGAGAGAACTTCTGCTGATAAGAAATGGCAGACCTACCTATGCTGGGCAAGAAGGAACCAGCACACACCCAGTGAGTGGGGTAAGGATAACTGTGGACATTTACAGAGGGTGGAGTTCTTGGTTTCTGTTCCACTCCAGAGGAGAAATCTGAGGGAAAACCTGAAGCCAGAGGTAGAATCACACATATCCCCAAAGTAGAAATCATCACAACAAGTTGATACAAATACATATTTAAAATGATCAAGCAAAGGAGAAAGAACCCAACTAAAGAAAATAACTAAAGGAATAAAGAAGACCAAGGTCCTTCTTTAGAGGAACAGAAGAGGAACTTTAGAGGAAATAAAGCAATAATATCCACTCCTACTGTCAAAAGGTAACATCAAATAATCACCTGGCCAAAAGCAATTCATAGAACTTTAGGAATTTAAAAATAAAAATAAGAGATTGAGATTTTTTTTTTAAATGAGAACAATCCAATTAAAAGACATAAGGATAAGGAGTAGAGCTTATTAGGGAAAAATTCAGGGGAGACAATCATAAGTTCAGACAAAATTAAAGGTAAAAAAATTCTTTATAAATATTGTATTTATTTTTGAGTTGAGGTTTTTTTCTTTTGTTTATTGCTTTACTTTTAGTTTTCAATATTCAATTCCATAAGTTTTAAAATTTCTCTCCCTCCATATCCTCCTCCCTAAGACAACATGCAGTCTAATATAGGCCCTACATAAACAATCTTATTAGACATAAGGGCTGCACAAAACCTATGAAGCATGGGACAGTACAATCATCCCCACCCGTACCCCCAATGTAAGCAGAACCATACCCTAAAAAGAGTTTGAAAGTAAATTATTTGCCGGGGGACATAAGCAAATTTTAAAATAGAAACAAAATAATAAAAAGAAAAAGATAATGTGAAATATCACATTGAAAAAAACACGGAACTGGAAAATAGATCCAGGACACATAATTTAGAAGTTCTTGGACTATCTGAAAGCCATGATCAAAAGAAGTGTCTACACATCATATTTCAGGAAATTATCGAGGAAAATTGCCTTGATGTTCTAGAACCAGAGCGGAAAATAGATATTGAAAGAATCCACCTTTTTCTCTCCAAAGAGATCCCAAAAGTAAAACTCCTAGGAATATTGTAGCCAAATTCCAGAGTTCCCAGGTCAAGAAGTCAGAAAGAAACAATGCAAGGACTTTGAAAACACAATCAGGAAAACACAAGATATAGCACCTTCTACTGAGGGAGAAGAAAGCTTGGAACACGATATTCTGGAGGACCAAGGAGCTAGGATTCAAACCAAGAAACATCTACCCAGCTAAATTGAGTATAATACTTCAAGGGAAAAAATGATATTCTTTGAAATAAAGGACTTTCAGTGAATCTTTTTTTAAACAAATGCCTTATTAACTTCTGTTTTACATCATTCATTTCCACCAGATTTTGAGTTACAATTACCCCCCCCCTGTTTTTCCCCTACCCACCCTCCCAGAATAGCAGTCCCACAAGATATCACTTCCTCCAATCTGCTCTCTCCTGTATCTTCTCCCATACCACCTTCAACTTCCAATCTTTCACTTGTTTGGATCTGCCCAACAGCATCTTGATTTCTCACAAAGTCACCAGCTTC
The DNA here is from genome assembly GCA_011680675.1 of Gymnobelideus leadbeateri. Taxonomy (NCBI): domain Eukaryota; kingdom Metazoa; phylum Chordata; class Mammalia; order Diprotodontia; family Petauridae; genus Gymnobelideus; species Gymnobelideus leadbeateri. The sequence continues at coordinate 161,726 of WOXC01004891.1, read as the reverse complement.
CATTTGCTCCAGTCCAACTCCGAAGGAAAGAATCTCCTCAGTGAATTCCTGAAATTCCCCTTCCATCTGGCAAATTCGACTTTTCAAGGCATTCTTCTCCTCACTGCCCCCTGGGCCTCCTTTGCCACCTGAGTTAGTCTATTTTTTAAGGTGATGTTTTCCTTAGTCAGGCCTCTGACCATCACTTCATACTTTTCCCTCATCCTTCTCATTTCTCTTTCCAATTCTTCCTCCACCCCTCTTATTTGATTTTTAAAGTACTTCTTAAGGTCCTCTATGGCCTGTAACCCTCTCATGTTTTCCGTTGGGGATTTTGGAGCAGGACCCCCAACCTCAAAGCCCTCCTCCCGTTCTATGCTACAATCCTCCTTGCCCCCAAAGCAGGAGTCCAAGGTTGAATTTTTCTGTTTAATTTGTTTCCTCTGCCCCAGCATGTTGCCACCTAATCACTTGACCCCTGGGCCTGCTGCCACAGTACGGCTCTGCCACCAGACAGGGGAACCTCTCCTGCAAACGTGTGGGGGGACAACATCCTTTTCTGGCAAGCTGGAAACCCATCCATGACCTCCACCCTAGATCACAATACAGATCCAGGGAGGTTAAAGCAAGAGCGATTACCCTCCAAGACTGATCGCTGGATCTCCCTACAGGTAGCAGGCAAGGAGCTGGAGCTGCCTCTGAATACTACAAAATGGCGTGTCTACTCAGTGGCTTCTAGCCCCCAGGGGAGGAAGCCGACTCATTCCCCAAATACTTGTCCCAAATTCCATAGCTCACTAACCTCTCACTTTGTCCTAAGCATGTCTATGTTGATAATTCTGGAATTGCCACAGCTGCTGGTGTTCTGGGGTCCCTCCAGCTGGCTGCTAGCCCTGCAACCCTGGGGCTAAAACCACAACTCAGGCGGGCCTGTGTTTGGCTCCCCGAACCCTGCGAGCTGCACTGCTGGCTCCCAGTGTGCTGCGCTGGTCCTTCCTGCAGGGCTGCTGGGCTGTACTCAGTAGGCTCAGAAGGTTCACTTCTCTGTGTTGTTCTGTGGATGCTGGGGCTCCAGAAGTTGTTCAGAGTCCCCTTTTACATGGCTTGGAAGTGATCTGGGGGAGAGTGGCCTTTCAGTGAATCTTGATGTAAAGAACAGAGCTGGATAGAAAATTTGCATTTCAAATACAAGAATCAAAAGAACCATGGGTAGGTAATCATGAAAGGGAAATCATAAGGGACTTGTTAAATTTGAATTGCTTACATTACTACATGGAAAGATGATATTTGTACCTCATGAGATCTTTCTCATTAATAGGGTAGTTGAAATGAATATATAAATTATACACACACATGCATAAACACATATATACATAAACATAACACACACACATGCCCACACAGGAGTATTCGTGTGTATAAATATTCATTCATTAATATATATGCATTCACACATATATACATTATATATTTGTGTGTGTGTTTATATTTATATTCACACCAAGAGGTCATAGGGTGAGTTGAATATGAAAGGATGATATCTAAAAAATAACATCAATATGTGAGAAAGGAATATATTAAGAGGAGAAAAGGAGATAGAATGGGGCAAATTATCTCCCATAAAAGAGGCAAGAAAAAGCTTTTACAATATAGGAGAAGAGGGGGAGGAGGTAAAAGAGAATGAGTGAGCCCTAACCTCATAAGCTTTGGCTGAAGGAGAGACATACATGCACCCTCATTTGGATGTCTTACCCTACAAGAAAGAAGGGTGGAGTGGGATAAGAGGGAAGATGATAGGCATTTGGAGGGTTTGATGGCAACCTCAAGGAAGTCCCTCCTTTCGTTCTGCCATCTTGCCTCTGCTCCCCTCTCACAATAGTGAGTTCTTATTCCAGCATCTCAGATCTTATGTTTATCAAACAGTGGATTACTCTAATCATTGACTACCATTTTTATGTACCTAATCTTTCCCACTGATCCATCGCTATTTCTTAGCCAGAATAAAATAGTTTTGATGATTGCTCCTTTATAATACAATTTAAAATATGTTATGCTTAGGCCACTAGCATGTATTTTCATTAATTCTCTTGATATTCTAGGCCTTTTGTTCTTCCAAATGAATTATGATATTTTTTTTCTAGCTCTATAAAATGTTATTGATAATTTGATATGGCACTGAACAATTAAATTGATATAGGTAAATTTGACATTTTTATTTTATTAGCTCAGCAACTAATATTTTACTTCTCCCCTAGTTGTTAAGATTTGGATGTATTTGTGTGAAAAGTGTTTTGTAATTGTGTTCATATAGTCCTTGGGCTTGTTTTGGCAGGTAGACTCCCAAATATTTTATAATGTCTACAGTAACTTTAAATGGAATTTTACTTTCTAGCTCTTGCTGTTGGGCTTGTTAGTAATATAGACACATACATATACATATATGTATACACACATATATACATACATGTATACATACACACATAATCACATATGCACACAAACACTAATGACTTATATTTTGTTTATTTTATATCCTGCAATGTTGTAAAGCTAAAATTGTTTTCATCAAAAGAGAAATAGGAATATTACACTATATGTCAGACATATTAATCAACATTATTTTAGACTATTTAAAAGTACTACACAGTTTAAGTTTGGAATTTTGCTTTGGTGTAGGAAATGATGAGTTGTTGGATTTAGAAACATATAGAAAGACTTGGACTTACAAAGAACAATGACGTCCACCTTCAGAGATATGAAACACAAATAAGTGTACTAAAGACTTACATAGATGAATATGAATATATATACATATATATATATATATATGTGTGTGTGTGTGTATGATTATGGATATCTATGTAGATGAATTTATATAAAAGAGTATTAGGCATGCATGTCTATTGTTTTAGGTGTATGTATGTATGTATGTTTGTATATGCAAGCGTCTACACTTGATTTTAGCATTTATGGGGAGGATTAGGGAAGGGAAAAAACAAAGTAAAAGGCTCACAGAAGAAAACAAAATAATAACTACAAGTAAGTACAGGGAAACTAGATACCTATGAAAGAAATGAGTAGTATTTATTACATATAGTTTAATGAAATAGAAATTTATTGCTGTTTGGAATAATTTCATATGTTCTCCTATCCATATAGATATGCTATTTTTTTCCTTTCTTAATTTGTATTTAAATTTTATTATTTAAGTTTATAATGCTTCTTTTTCTTTAGCTATTTTATATTTAAATTTAAAATGAATTATGTTTTCTTAAAAGAAATGAAAATTTGGGAAAAGGAATGTCAGTGATGCAAGAGAATTATGAGGTTGGAGGAAGAGTCAAAAACTTGGAAAAAGAAAACTATTGATTAAAAAGTATAATTGACTAAAAGAAAAAAAAAGACATACAAAACTGCAGTGAAGAAAGCATATGCTTAAGAAGTACAACTGGCCAATTAGAAAAGAAAGAACAAACATCAACTGAGGAAAACCACGCCTTTCAAGTTATAACTTGGCAAGTGGGAGCTAATGATTCTAGGAGACATTAAGAATTAATCAAACAAAATAAAACAATGAAATAACTGAAAAATACATAAAATACTTCGTGGGGCAAACAATTACCCTGGAACAAAATAAAGGAGAAATAGTGTCCAAATCATTGCACTACATGAAAATCATAATCAAAAGGAAGACCTGAAAAGCATATTTTAAGAAATTATAATGGAAAACTGTCATGATATACTAAGGGAGGGCTATATAGGCATTAATGGAATTCCCTGATCACCTTGGTTAAAGAGTTCCAAAACAAAAACTCCAAGGAATGTTATAACCAAATTTTTGAATTATCAGGTCAAGGAAAACATAACAAGGGTAAGAAAGAAACAATTCAAATATCAGCAAGTCACAAAAAGGACTGAATACAATTTAGCGGCTATATAATTAAAAGATCAGTGGTGAAGGAACATGATATTCTAGAAGGTAAAGGGGCTAGTATTACAACCAAGAATCACTTGCCTAGGAAAACTAAGCATAGTATTTCAAGGGGAAAATTGGCCTTTCAATGAAAGAGAAGAATGTCAAGATTTCATATGAAGACTAGAAGTAAACCAAAAAAATTATCTCCCATACCAAGAGAACAGTAAACAGGTAAAAGGGAAAGAAAACATAAGGCATTCAATAGTGCTAAACTGTATACATCCTTACATGGAAGATGACACTTGTAATTTTTTTCTTTTTTTTTGCTTTTTGTAGGTCAATTGGGGTTAAGTAACTTGCTCAAGGTCACACAGCTAGGTTATTTTGTCTGTGTGTGCGTTACGTATCTGAGGCCGGATCCAAATTCAGGTCCTTCTGACTCCAGGGCCAGCACTGTACTCACTGCACCACCTAGCCGCCCCAGACACTTTTAATTCTTAATAATTGTTCCAGTAACAATATAGCTACAAGGGACATCCATAGACATAGGGCACATTAATAATGTGAATTTGAAGGAATGGCAAAAAAATAAGACCTGAGAAAGACAAGTAAGCTCAATGCAGTAGGGGTTGAATTGTTGTACTTTAATTGGCACTAAGCATCAATTACAGTGGAGAGGAAGATTGGATGGTGGATGGCAGGAATCACTTGAACCATAATCTCATTAATATTTGCTCAAAGTGGGAATAATATAGACAATTAGTGGAACATATGAATCAATCTTATCTAATGGAAGTAGGAAGAGAGAAGATTAAGTAAAGATGGCCGTGGGGTGGGATTGACAGAAGGGAGGGCAGATCAGGGGAACTCGTAGAAGTAAAATACTTTTTCAGAGGGAAAGGGTGAAAGTAGATAGGGGACAAACAGAAAGAAAAATAGGATGGAATAAAATACACAATCATTATAAATGTGAATGTCAGTGTGATGAACTCTCCCATGAAAGAGAATCAGATAGCAGAGTGTATCAAATACAAGAATCCTACAATATAATATTAACAAAAATATTTGAAGCAGAAAGACACACACAGAATGAAGGTAAGGGCCTGAAGCAGAATACATTATGCTTCACTTTAAGTTGAAAAAATACAATCAATATCAGAAGGAAAGCAGAGAACTTGGAAACTGTCTTTACAGCAACTTTGTCTGATAAAGGCCTCATCTCTTAAATATATATCTAGAAAGAACTGAGTAAAGTTTATATGAATACAAAAAATTCCCCAAGAGATAAATGATTGAAGGATATGAACAAGCCATTGATTATCCTTGGTTTAATAATCTAATATCTTTGATCAATCTCAAAGTAAATAAAATAGACCTAATTCAAAGAGATAATCAAGGAAACTTCATCTTGCTAAATTATATAACAGACAATGAAAAAATATCAATTCTAAACCTACATGCACCAAGCGGTATAAGAAACCTAATTTTTAGGAGAGAAATACAGGGAGGTATAGGAAGAAACAAACAGGAAAATTATACTAGCGGGGAAACTCAATTAGTAACTCTCAGAAAATAATAGATACAACCAAATATTAAAATAGAAAGAAGTTAAAGAGATTAATAGATTATTAGAAAAGTTAGACATGAGAGAACTTCAGAGATAATTAAATGGAAAGAGTTAAGACATATACTTTTTTTTTTCTCAGAAGCATATAGCACCTATGCAAACTTTACCATGTATTAGGGCATTAAAATCCTCAAAAGTAAACGTAGAAAAGCAAACATGTTAAATATATCTTTGGATGCTATAATACAATAAAATTACATTTAACAAAGGGCAGTGGAAACAGATTAAAAACAAATTGGAAAATAAATTTAATCTCAAAGAATAAATTGGTCAGTGTATAAACCCAGAAGCAGCCTATAATTTCATTAAAGAGGACAACAATGAGAAAACATACTAAAATTTATGATATTTAGCCAAGTAGTAGTTAGGGAAAATATATTTCTCTAAATTCTCCATGTACATACACACACACACACACACACACACACACACACACACACACACACACACATATATATATAGTACATAACTATATCTATCTATATCTCTCTACCTGTATCTGTATCTGTATCTATCTCTATCTATCTATCTATCTATCTATCTATCTATCTATCGATCTATATCTATCTCTATCTCTATCTATATTTACATATATATATATATATATCAACCAAAATTAAAAGAAGAGCAAAAGAAAAAATTAAAAAAAAAAACTTTTGAGCACGAAATTGAAAATCCTGAAAATCACAGGTTTGTTTAATAAGATTGAAAAGAAAATTAACAACAACAACAAAAAAAAAAAAACGACAACAGTAGGTTCAATAAATAAATTATACATTTAAGGAGAGGTTTTATGAGAAAAAAAATGAGAAAAGCAGCTGGTTAATTTGATTAAAAAAAAAAAAAAGAAAGCAGGAGGACTAGTCACAATCGCAGTGTAGAAGGAGAAAATCTCCCCTGTGCTCACCCCAACCACCTGAAATATTTATAAAAATGACTCTAAACAAATCTGAGGGCTACAGAAACTACAAAGTGACAGAGAGAAACAAACTTCCCACTGAAGACAGCCTGAAAGATGGAAAGGAAGGGTCCATTGAAGCCAGCCTATTCCCAGAGGAGCCTGCAGTTTTCGTCTCAAGGTGGCCTGACCAGCTGTGGCTAGAGGGACATTAGGAGAGTAGATCACCAGCCCCTGTGGTGGTTTCCAGAATCATCAACCCCATAGATACCAAAAACTATATGAGAAGTTAGTGAATTTTGTAACCAGTAGTCCAGGAGTGCTGTCCAGCCTCTGTCTTCAGAGAGATAGAATTGGCTGAATAACAGCAGCCACCAGAAAATGTCTGCTTCATAGTTTCTGGCCTACATATTGTAGGGGGACTAAGAAACGATTCTGAGGGGGTGATCGCTCTTGCTTTAACCTGCTTCGATGTGGATTACTGTTTAGGACAGAAGTCCTGTGGTGAGTGACCAGGTAACAGAGCCAGTGGAGGCTTCAGAGAAGGCAGCCATCTAATAGCTCTGGCAGCTGTAAAAACCCCAGCAATTTGGGACAAAGCTCTGCATTGTGGAAGCAGAATTCTTCTGTGGCAAAAAAGATCGAAAGTAACTTAGAGGCTACTTGAGGAAGCAAAGGAAGCAAAGCAAGCACAGAAATCTGACTTTGGATTCCTTTTCAGGGGACAAAAAGAATCAAAAGTCAGCAACATGTTGCACCTTCAGCTCCTGCCCTACAGACTGTAGGGGGACCAAGCAACCAATCAGAAGGGTAATTACACTTCCATTAACTTTCTTGTATCTGGATTTTGGTCTGGGGTGGATGTCCTGGGCTATGTGACCAGCAAACCAGAGTCTGTGGAGGTTTCAGACAGGATAACCAATAAAAACTCTAGCAGCTGAGAAAACCGAAGTATTTGGAATGGAAGCTTCCGTCTCTGGTGGCAGTGACGTACTTTGGAAAAAAGACCAAATGTCAAGTAATTGAGTGGCAACATGACCAGACAAAGGAAGCAAAACAAACAGAAGAATCCAACATTAGCCTCCTATTTCAGGCACCAAAAGGATAAAAGCATGGAACAGGAGGAAGACAGTGAAGTCAGAACTCCTGCAACAAACATTTCAAAGGAAAATATGAGCTAGTTACAGCCTTAGACGACTTTAAGAAGCAGATCAGCTCCAAATTAAATAAAAGGGGACTCTGAACAACTTCTGGAGCCCCAGCACCCACAGAAAGACATAGAGAAGATAACCTTCTGCTGAGGACAGCCCAGCAGCCCTGCAGGAAGGACCAGCACAGCACTCTGGGAGCCGGGAGCTCAGCAGGTGAAGACCTGAGCCCAGGTCCGTGTGAGCCTCAGTTTTAGCCCCAGGGCAGCCGATCCTGCAGCTGGCAGAAGGGACCCCAGAACACCAGCAGCTGTTGTAATTCCAGAATTATTAACAAAGACAGGCCTAGGAAAAAGTGAGAGGTTAGTGCCCTATAGATTTTGGGAGCAGTATTTGGGGAACGCATCGGCTTCCTCCCCTGAGGGCTAGAAGCCGCTGAGGAAACACACCATTTTGTAGTTTCCAGTGGCAGCTCCAGCTCCTGGCCTGCGAAAAGTAGGGAGATCCAGCGATCAGTCTTGGAGGGTAATCGCTCTTGCTTTAACCTCCCTGGATCTGGATTGTGATCTGGGGTGGATGTGGTAGGGCGGGTATCCATCTTGCCAGAAAGTTGTGAAGACTCCAACTTTCGGGACAGAAGCTGCCCTGCCTGATGGCAGAGTCCTACTGTGACAACAAGCCCAAAAGTCAAGTAATTAAGTGGCAGCATGCCAAGGCAAAGGAAACAAAATAAATAGAAAAATTCAACATTAGATTCCTATTTTGGGGTCAAAGAGGATGGAAGCATGGAAGAGGAAGATGACTGAGAGGTCAGAAATCCTGCTCCAAAATCCTGAAAGTCAAATATGAGTGGGTAACAGGCCATAGAGGACCTTAAGAAGGACTTTAAAATCAAATAAGAGAAGTGGAGGAAAAATTGGGAAGATAAATGAGAAGGATGCAGGAAAAGTATGAAATGAGGGTAAACAGCCTGACTGAGGAAAAGAACACCGTAAAAAATAGACTAACTCAAATGGCAAAGGAGGCCCAAAAGGGAAATGAGGTTCAAAGAATGCCTTAAAAAGTCAAATTTGCCAGATGGAAAAAAGAATCTCAACAGCTCACTGAGGAGATTCATTCCTTGAGAGTTAGTCTGGAGCAAATGCAAGCTGGTGACTTGATGAGAAATCAAGATGCTGTTAAGGACATCCAAACAAATGAAAGAATTGAAGGCAATGTGAAATATCTCATGGGAAAAACCACTGACCTGGAAAATATATCCAGGAGAGATAATTTAAAAATTATTATACTACCTGAAAGCCATGATCAAAGAAAGAACCTAGAAATCACCCTTCAAGAAATTCTCAAGGAAAATTTCCCTGATGTTTTAGATCCAGAGGGCAAAATAGAGGTTGAAAGAATCCACTGACGACCTCCTGAAAAAGATCCTAAAATGAACTTCCAAGGAATATTATAGCCAGGTTCCAAAATCCCCAGATCAAGGAGAAAATACTACAAGCAGCCAGGAAGATACAATTTCAATATTGTGGAAACACAATCAGAATAGTACAGGACCTCGCAGCTTCTACACTGAGGGATAGAAGTGCATGGAATATGATATGACAGAAGGCAAAAGAGCTGGGACTGAACTCAGGGGTCGCCTACCCAGCAAAACTGAGTATTCTCTTTCAGGGGAAAATATGGACATTCAGTGGAACAGAGGACTTTCAAACATTCTTGAGGAAAAAAAAAACAGAATTGAATAGAAAATTTGACATCCAGACATAAGAAGCAAAAGATCCCTGAGAACGTAATCAGGGAAAAGAAATCCAAAGGAACTTATCAAAGTTGACCTATTTACATTCCTACATGGAAAAACAATAACTGTGACTGATGAAACCTATCTCATTATAAAAATAATGGAAGAAGGGTGTATGATCATTTGAATACATATGTGAATGTGTGTATATATGTTTAAAGTTATACATGGATAGAGAGCATAAGCTGAATTTCTTGGGAAGGAATGATACTTACAATGTGAAGTTATGAGGTAAGAGAAGAAAGTAGCAAGAGGACATGGGGAGATACATGGTAGGGTAAACTATCTCGTGTAGTAAAAGCAAGGGAAAGTGGCTGTAGGGGAGGGGAAGAATAGGAAGGCAAAAAGGCAAAACCACATTCTCATTGAATCTGGTTCAGGGAGCGAATGACATACATACTTAATGGGATATCTCAAACTGCAGCAGAATAGGTGGAAGGGGAATGAGAAGAGGGATGATGGATGGGAGGGCATGCTTGAGGGGAGGGGAAGTTGGAAGTACCCATTATTGAAGAGGGACAGGATCAAATAGGGAATGGACCAGGTGGGAGGGATATGGGTGGGAGGGAATTATAAGCAGCCTTGTAAAATATATCTACTGTTGTAATATTTTGCATAGCTATACATGTGCAAGACATACTGAATTACTTATGTTCCCAGAGGGAATGGGTGACCAGGGAGGAAGGGAATGGATATGAAATTCGAGGTCTTAATATTTAAATGTTTCAAATATATATATATATATATATATATATATATATATATATATTTAAATGTTTCAAATATATATATATATATATACATACTACTATCAATATTCTTTTACATGTAATTGGGAGATAAGATGTGCATGCATTGGGGCACAGAGATTCACCGTGCTCTAATGGAAAAGTCGAAGGGGGTATGGGAGAAGATATGAGAGAGAGCAGATTGGAGGAAGGGATATTGTGGGGGACTGCTATTCTGGGACAGTGGGTAGGGGAAAATCGGGGAAAAATTGTAACTCAAAATCTGGTGGAAACGAATGATGTAAACCAGAAGTTAATAAAGCATTTGTTTAATTAAAAAAAGAAAAGAAATCGATCAGAGAAGTGGAAGAATAATTAGGAAGAGTAATGAGAGTGATGCAAGAAAATTAAGAAATGAGGGTCAACAGCTAGACTGAGGAAATAATAACTTGAAAATAGAGTAACTCAAATGGCAAAAGAGCCTCAAAAAGGTAGATGAGAGGAGTGCTTTAAACAGCTGAATTTGCCAGATGGAAAAAAAAAAAAAAGAATCTCAAAAGCTCACTGAGGAGAATCATTTCCTCTGATTTACACTGGAGAATAGGGAAGCTAGTGACTTTATGAGAACTCAAGATGCAAACAGATCCAAATAAGTGAAAGAATAGAAGGCAATGTGAAATCTCTCATCAGAAAAACCACTGACCTGGAAAATAGATCTAGGAGACATGATTTAAAATTATTGGACTACCTGAAAAGCACAATCAAAGAAAGAACCCAGAAATTATCTTCCAAGAAATTCTAAGTTAAAACTGCCCTGATGTTTAAGACCAGGAGGCAAATTATAGGTTGAAGTAATCCACCAATCAGCTCCTGAAAAAAAAGATCCTGAAAAGAAAAATCCTAGGAATATTATACTTAGTTTCCAAAATTCCCAGATCAAGGAGAGAATATTACAAGTAGCAAGGAAGAAACAATATGAATATTGTAAAAATGCAATCAGGACAACATAGGATCTGGCAGCTTCTACACTGAGGGATTGAAGGGCCTGAAATATGATATTCTGTATGTCAAAGGAGCTGGGGTTAAAATGAAGAATCACCTATTCACCCAAACTGAGTATCATGTTTCAGGAGAAAATATGGACATTCAGTGGAATAGAGGACTTTCAATTATTCTTGAAGAAAAAAACAGAGTTGAAGAGAAAATTTGACATTCAGATACAAGAAGCAAGAGAATCATGAGAAGATAATCTGGGAAAAGAAATCATAAGAAACTTATCAAATTTGAACTATTTACATTCCTACATGGAAAAGTGATAATTGTAACTGATGAAAATTTTCTCAGTATGAAAATAGTTAAAGGGAATATGAATGTGTACATATATATATATATATATATATATATACATTTACATATATATGTATATATGCACATGTATATGTATATACATTTATGTATATATGCACATATATACATACATATACATATATACATATATATTTTTATTAATGCTATATTACATATAATTGGCAAATAAGAGGAGAAGATATCCTAAGGGACTGCTATTTTAGAGAGGTGTGTAGAGGAAAATTGGGGAGAAAATTTGACACCAAAATGTATTGGAAATGAAGTAAACCTGAAATTAATAAAATTTATAATAAAGTAAAATGACAAAAGGAGCTCAAAAAGATAATTAGGCTAAGTATGCCTTAAAAAGCCAAATTTGCCATATGGAAAAAAGAATCTCAAAATCTCAGTGAAGAGAATAATTGCTTTAGAATTAGACTGGAGGTAATGATATTTAGTGACTTCTTTAGAAATCAAGATACAATTAGAGAGAGAGAGAGAGAGAGAGACAGAGAGAGACAGAGAGAGAGAGAGAGAGAGAGAGAGAGAGACAGAGACAGAGACAGAGACAGAGAGAAGGCAATGTGAAGTATCTTGAAGGAAAAACCACTGACCTATAATAAAAAATCCAGGAGAGATAATTTAAAAAAAATATTATATTACCAGGGAGCCATTATAAAAAAAAAAAAAACAAAAAACAAAAAACAACCTAGAAATCATCCTTCAAAAAATACTCAAGGAAAATTGCCCTGATGTTTTAGAACCAAAGGATAAAATAGAAATTGAAGGAATCTAACAATCACCTCTTGAAAAAGAAAAGTCCGAGGAATGAAGAATATTATAAACATGCTCTAGAGTTCCCAGATCAAGGAGAGAGTATTATAAGCAGGCAAGAACAAACAATTTGAATATTTTGGAAACACAATCAGGATAACACAGGATGTGTCCATATTTTCTCCTGAAACATGATACTCAGTTTGGGTGCATAGGTGATTCTTCATTTTAACCCCAGCTCCTTTGACATACAGAATATCATATTACATTGAGGGATTGAAGGACTTGTAATATGACATTCCAGAGATCAAAGGAACTGGGATTAAAACCGAGAATTTCCTCCCCAGTAAATTGAGTCTCATGTTTCAGGGGAAAATATAGGCATTCTATGAAATACTGGAATTTCAAACATTATTTTTTTTTTGCTTTTTGGAGGGCAATTGGGGTTATGTACCTTGCCCAAGGTCACACGGCTAGGTTTTTGTTTGTGTATGTTAAGTGTCTGAGGCCGGATCCGACCTCAGGTCTTTCTGACTCCAGGGCCAGCGCTCTACTCACTGCAACACCTAGCTGCCCCAATCTCAAACATTCTTGATGAAAAAACCAGAGCTAAATAGAAAAACTGACATTCAGATACAAGAAACAAGAGAAGCATGAGAAAGTAAAAAGGGAATAGAAATAAAAAGAAACTTACCAAACTTGAGCCATTTATGTTCCTACGTGAAAAAAAAAAATAATAATTGTAACTCATGAAACTTTCTTCAGTATTAGAATAGTTGAAGGGAATATAAATGCGTGTTTGTGTGTGTGTGTGTGTTTGTATGTATGTGATGTATGTGTGTATATGTGTATGTATGTGTGTGCGTGTGTGTGTGTATACATATATATATATGTATGTCTATATAGAAGGGTATATGGGAACATGAATAGATATGTGAGTGTGTGTATATATTTGTATAGGTATACATAGACAGAGATGACAAAAACAATTGAATAGGAAGAGGTGATACTTAGAATGTGGAATTAAGAGAAGAGAGAGGAGATAATGAGAGGACATGGGGTGAGAGAGAATGCAATAATTTATCCGATATAGGAGAGGCAAGGGAAAACTGTTATAATGGAGGGGAAGAACAAGAAGGTAAATGGGAATGGGTCAAATGTATTCTCTTTGAACTTAGCTTAGGGAGGGAAATACATATACACTAAAAACGGTATCTTGCCCCACAGGAATATAGTGGGGAAAGGGATGAGAGGGAAGATGATGGAAGGGAGGAAGGTTGCAGGGGGCGGGGGAGTGAAGTTGGAAACACACACTTTTGAAAATGGACAAAGTCAAAGTAGAGAATAACACAAGACAGGGATGGGATAGGATGGAGAGAAATATAATAAATCTTTCACAATATATCCACTACAGAAATGTTTTGCATAGATACACATGTACCACCTATATTGAATTGCTTATTTTCTGAGTAAGAGTGGGTGATGAGGGAAGGGAGAAAATGTGGAATTAAAAGTTTTAAAATCAAATATTTAAAATACATATATTTTATACGCAACTGGGAAATAAGATATATAGGCACTGGGGTATAGAGATCCATCTTGTGCTGCTGGAAAGTCAGAGGGGAATGGAGGAGGATATAGGATAGAGCAGATCGGGGTACAGGGTATACAGTGGGATCGCTGTCTTGGCGGGGTGGGTAGGGGAAAGATCTGGAGAAAATTTTAACTCAATATCTTGTGGAAATTAATGATGTAAAATAAAAATAAACATAAAAATTAATTTAAAATGCTAAGAGAAAACCAATTATGCACTATCATATTGAAAAGGGTAAAATCACAACAAAAGAAGAAGAAATTGGAGCATGCATTTGGGAAATATTTTGGGTAATTTTATGTTAATAAACCTTATAATCTTAGAAAAATAAATGAATATTTAGGAAATAGATCAGGAATAGAACACCTCAATTATACCTTCTTAGTAAAATTGAACAAACCGTTAATGAACTCTCCAAGAAAAAATTCCCCAGGTAAGATGCTTTTTCAGGTGAATTCTACAAAAAACTTAAACAACATTAGATTATATCACAATAGTATCAACTAGGGGAGAGGAGTCAAGATGGCAGAGTAGTAACAGCATTTCCATGCAGCTGCAGTTGTACCACTTTTAAATTTATGAAAAAGGGGACTCTGAACATGCTCTGGATCTATAGAAACCACAAAATGAAACAGAGAAGCTAGTCTCCCTCAGAAGACAGCTTTGCAGGGAGTGGACAGCACAGCACTCTGGGAGTGGAACCCAAGACTTAATTGAGTCAGAGGTTTTAGCCCCAGGGCAGCTGAATCAGAAGCCAGCTGGACCAAGTACAGAACATCAGCATCTGTGACCTTTTCCAGAATTACCAACACATAGAAGCCATGGACAAAGCAAGAGGTTAGTGCAGTATGGACTTTGGGACTCATTAATTCAGAAAGCACATCTGCCTTTTTACCTGGGGGCAAAAAGCCACTGAGATGCTTCAGCACAGCAGCTGTGAAATGGTAGTGTCAGCTCTTAGCCTGGGAACTATAGATGGACCAAACATTCAGTCCTGGGGTTAATCACTCAACATTCTTGGATCTGGATTGAGGTCTGGGGTGGAGGCCTTGGAGTGTGTGACCAGCTTGCCAGAGTGTGGAGAAACTACAGAGAGAGCATCCAGTAGCTGAGAAAACCCCACCGTCTGGGAAAGAAGCTTCCCAGGCTGGTGGCAGAGTCCTACTTTAGCAAAAAGCCCGAAAGCCCAAATTGAGTGGAGACATGCCTAGGCAAAGGAAACAAAATAAACAGAAAAATTCAACATTAGAGTCCTATTTTGGGGGCAAAGATGATGGAAGCATGGGACAGGAGGATGGCTATGAGGTCAGAAAGCCTGCACCAAAAGCCCCAAATGAATATTCTAGCTGGTTACAAGCCATAGATTACTTTAAGGGGCAGATTAGAGAAGTGGAGGAAAAATTGGGAAGATAAATGAAAAAGATGCAAGAAAAGTGTGAAATGAGAGTCAACAGCATGACTGAGGAACATAACACCTTAAAAATAGACTAACCCAAAGGAAAAAGAGGCTCAAAAAGGCAGTGAGGAGAAGAAAGCCGTAAAAAGATGAATTTGCCAGATGGAAAAAAGAATCTCAAAAGCTCACTGAAAAGATGCATTCCTTTGGAGTTAGACTGGAGTAAATGGAAGCTAGTGATTTTATTAGAAATGAAGATGCTGTTAAACAGATCCAAACAACTGAAAGAATAGAAGGCAATGTGAAATATCTCATGGGGAAAACCACTGACCTGGAAAATAGATCCAGGAGAGATAATTTAAAAATTATTGGACTACCTGAAAGCCAGGATTAAAGAAAGAACCTAGAAATCACCCTTCAAGAAATTCTGAAGAAAAAATGCCCTGATGTTTTAGACCCAGAGCAAAACAGAGTTTGAAAAAAACTCCACTGATCACCATCTGAAATAGATCCCAAAAAGAAAAATCCCAGGAATATAATAGAAAGTTCCAAGAATCCCCAGATCAAGGAGAAAATATTCCAAGCAGCAAGGAAGAAACAATTTCAATATTGTGGAAACACAATGAGAATAGCACAGGACCTGGCAGCTTCTAAACTGAGGGATTGAAGGGCAAGGACATGATGTTCCAGAGGGCAAAAGAGCTGGGAATGAAGCCATGGGTCACTTACCCAGCAAAATTAAATATTTTTTTTTCAGGGGAAATATTTCCATTCAGCGGAATAGAGGACTTTCAAGCATTCTTGAGGAAAAAAACCAGAGTTGAATAGAAAATTTTACATCAAGACACAAGAAGCAAAAGATGCCTAAGAAGGTAATCAGGGAAAAGAAATCAAAAGAAACTTATCAAAGTTGACCTATTTACATTCCTACATGGAAAAACAATAACTGTGACTTATGAAGCCTTTTTCAGTATGAAAATAATTGAAGAAGGTTATATGGGCATATGAATACCTATGTGTATGTGTGTTTATATGTGTACAGTTATACATAGATAGAGGGCATAGGTTGAATTTGTGGGGAAGGGATGATTTTTAAAGGGTGAAATTATGAGGTGAGAGAGGAAAGTGGCAAGAGGAGATGGGGAGAGACAGCGTAGGGTAAACTATCTCATGTAGAAGAAGCAAGGGGACATGGCTACAGGGGAGAGGAAGAACAAGAAGGCAAAAATGCAAAACCATATTGTCATTAAATTTGACTCAGGAAGAGAATGACATATATACTAAATGGGATATCTCAACCTGCAGCAGAGTAGGGGGGAACAGGGATGAGAGGGTGGATTATGGAGGGGAGGGCAATCTGGAGAGAGGGGAGGTTGGAAATACCCACTATCGAAGAGTGAGAGTATCAAAGTAGGGAATGGATCAGTTGTGGGGTGTGTTGGGTGGGAGGCATTTTTAAGCAGCCTTTTACAATATATCTAATATGGTAATGTTTTGCATAGCTATACATGTTCAACACATACTGAATTAATTATCTTCCCAGAGGGAATGGGTGACAAGGGAGGAAAGGGATGGATCTGGAATTTGAGGTCTTAAAATTAAATGTTATGGGGCGGGGTGGAGCCAAGATGGCAGAGTAGAAACAGCTCTTCCAAGCCACTCTGGCCCCAGATTCCCCCAAAACTATGTAAAAGGGGACTCTGAACAACTTCTGGAGCCCCAGCACCCAGAGAACGACACAGAGAAGCTAACCTCTCACTGAGGAAAGCCCAGCAACCCTCCATGAAGGACCAGTGCAGAGGTCTGGGAGCCGACAGCTTGCAGAGTGCAGGGAGCCGAGCCAAGCGGAGCCCAGGTCCGCATGAGCCGAGGTTTAAGCCTGAGGGCTGCAGGCCCAGCAGCCAGCTGGAGGGACCCCAGGACACCAGCAGCTGTGGTGATTCCAGAATTATCATCATAGGCATGCCGAGGACAAAGTGAGATGTTAGTGCACTATGGACTTTGGGACCAGTATTTGGGGAATCCGTCGACTTCCTCCCCTGGAGGCTAGAAGCCACTGAGGAGATGCACCATTTTGTAGTTTTCAGAGGCAGCTCTAGCTCCTGGCCTGCTAACTGTAGGGGGATCCAGTGAGCAGTCTTGGGAGATAATTGCGCTTGCTTTACCCTCCCTGGATCTGGATTGTGATCTGGGGTGGATGTCATGGGTGGGTTTCCAGCTTGCCAGAAACAGAAGTTGCCCTCCCACAATTTCAGTACGAAAATTCACCTATATGTTGGCAGAGCCTTATTGTGGCAACAAGCCCAAAAGTCAAGTGGCAACATGCCAAGGCAAAGGAAATGAATTAAACAGAAAAATGCAACCTCAGACTCCTACTTTGGGGGCCAAGAAGATCGAAGCTTAGAGCGAGAAGAGGACTATGAGGTCAGAAGTCATGCTCCAAAAGGCCCAGGGGAAAATATGCGTGGGTTGCAGGCCATAGGGGACCTTCAGAAGGACTTTCAAAATCAAATAAGAAAAGTGGAGGAAAAACTGGAAAGAGAAATGAGAAGAATGCAGGACAACTATGAAATGAGGGTCAACAGCCTGACTGAGGAAAACAACACCTTAAAAAACAGACTAACTCAAATGGCAAAGAAATCCCAAAAGGGCAATGAGGAGAAGCATGCCTTAAAAAGTCAAATTTGCCAGATGGATAAAGAATCTCAAAAGGTAACTGAGGAGATTCATTCCTTTAGAGTTAGACTGGAGCATATGGAAGCTAATGACTTTATGAGAAATTAAGATGCTGGTAAGCAAATCCAAAAAAATGAAAGATTAGAAGGCAATGTGAAATATCTCATGGGAAAAACCACTGACCTGGAAAATAGATCCAGGAGAGACAATTTAGAAATTATTGACCTACCGAAAGCCAGGATCAAAGAAAGAACCTAGAAATCACTCTTCAAGAAATTCTCAAGAAAAATTTCCCTTATGTTTTAGATCCAGAGGGCAAAATAGAGGTTGAAAGAAACCACGGATCATGTCCTGAAAAAGAAAGGAAAACTCCCCAGAATATTATAGCCAGGTTCCAGAATCCCCAAATCAAGGAGAAAATACTACAAGCAGCCAGGAAGATACAATTTCAATATTATGGAAACACAATCAGAATGACACAGGACCTGGCAGCTTCTACACTGAGGGACTGAAGAGCAGGGAATATGGTATTCCAGAGGGCAAAAGAGCTGGGAATGAACCCAAGGGTCACCTACCCAGAAAAACTGAGTATTTTGTTTCAGGAGAAAATATGGTCATTCTGTGTAATAGAGGACTTTCAAGCGAAAAAATCAGAATTGAATAGAAAATTTGACATCCAGACATAAGAAGCAAGAGATGCCTGAGAAGGTAATCAGGGAATAGAAATCAAAAGCAACTTATCAAAATTGAGCTATATACATTCCTGTATGGAAAAACAATAAGTGTGACTGAGGAAATCTGTCTCACCATGAAAATAAGGGCAGAATGGTGTATGGTCATGTGAATACATATGTGAGTGGTTATATGGATAGGAGGCATAAGTTGAATTTCTTGGGAAGGGAGTATACTGAAGGGGTGTATTTGTGAGGTGAGAGAGGAAAGTGGCAAGAGGAGAGGGGGATAGACAAGGTAGGCCAAACTATATCATGTAGAAGAAGCAAGGGGAAGTGGTTGCAAGGGAGGGCAAGAATAGGAAGGCAAAAAGGCAAAACCATATTCTCATTGAATTTAGTTCAGAGAGAGAATGAAATAAATACTAAATGGGATATCTCAACCTGCGGCAGAATAGAGGGAAGGGGATTAGAGGAGGGATGATGGATAGGAGGGCATCCTTGGGGGGAGGAGGGGAGGTTGGAAGTACCCACTAAATAAGAGGGACAGGATCATGTAGGGAATGGACCAGGTGGGGGCTGGGTTGAGTGGGAGGGAATTATAAGCAGCCTGGTACAGTATATCTACCATGGTAATGTTTTGCATAGCTAGACATGTACAACATATACTGAATTACTTATCTTCCCAGAGTGATTGCGTGACAAAGGAGGAAGGAAATGAATCTGAAATTAAATTAATTAAATTAAGGCTTTAGATTAAATGTTTCAAATATATATATATATATATATATATATATATATATATGTATATATATATATATATATATATATATAAATACTATTATTAATACTCTTTTGCTTGTAATTGGGAAATAAGATATGCAGGCATTGGGACACAAAGATTCACCTTCCTCTCATGGAAAAGTCAAAGGGGGCATGGGAGAAGATATGGGAGAGGGCAGATTGGAGGAAGCGATATCTTGTGGGACCGCTATTCTGGGAGAGTGGGCAGGGGAAAAACAGGGGGGGGGGGGTAATTGTAACTCAAAATCTGGCAGAAA
Organism: Gymnobelideus leadbeateri; assembly: GCA_011680675.1. Taxonomy (NCBI): domain Eukaryota; kingdom Metazoa; phylum Chordata; class Mammalia; order Diprotodontia; family Petauridae; genus Gymnobelideus; species Gymnobelideus leadbeateri. Next base: position 142,113 of record WOXC01004891.1, on the reverse strand, counting down.
TGAATAATGTAAAACAATGTAATAAAGCATTTGTAAAAAAAAATGAGTGCTTACACCAGAAGCTAAGGTCTTTGTAATTATAAGACAACTTTAAAAACCATTGATTAATTAATTTATTTTAGTTACCAACCCTCATTCCCGTAAAATTATGACTTCCAAAATTTCTTCCCATTATCCCACCCAAAGATGGTGCAAAATCTATTATAAACGTTCCATATAAATCCATATTAAAACTATTTTTACAGTAGTCTTGTTGCAAAGAAGAATTAAAAACAATAGGAGGAACCATAAGAAAGAAGAAAAAGGAAAAAAGAGGGAAAAACTGTATGCCTCAATCTGCATTCAGAGTTAATAGTTCTTTTTTCTGGTTATGGACAGTATTTTCTATCATGAGTCTTTTGAAGTTGTCTTTGCACTACTAAGAATTTGTACATCTATCAAAGGCTGCCATTTTACAATGTTCCTGTAACTCTGATAAGAATCTTTCTGGTTCTGCTTAATTACCTCAGCATCAGTTCATGAAAGTTGTAACAGGATTTTCTGATGTCCCCCAGGTCATCATTTGTAACAGCAAAATAGATTTTTATTACATCTATACACCACAAATTGATCAGCCAATACTGAACTGAAGGATAGCTTGTCAATTTCTAATACTTGACCTCCACAAAAAAATGAAAATAAAACTGCTACAAATATTTTTGTACATAAAGGTGTTTTTACTATTTTTATTATTTCTTTGGAATGCAGTCCTAAAAGAGTCATTTCAGGGTCAAATGATATTCAGAGTTTTATAGCTCTTTGGGCATAGCTACAAATTACAGACAGGTTGGATCAGTTCATAGATTCAGCAACAATTCATTAGTGTACCAATTTTTTTTTTTCTTTTTGAAGGGCAATTGGGGTGAAGTAACTTCCCCAAGGTTACATGGCTAGGTGTTGTTGTTGTTGTTGTTGTTTATTTATGTTTGCGTTAAATGTCTGAGGTCAGATCCGTACTCAGCTTCTTCTGACTCCAGGGCCAATGCTCTACTCATTGCACCACCTAGCCACGCCTACCATTTTTTTTTTTTGTGTGGGGAGCGAATATTTAATTGGATGAAGTGATTTGTACAACTATACCTGCTGAAGGTGAGTAAGAGATGTGCCCCCTAAAAGTTACAGTATAATAAAATCCAAGAAATAAAATGGGATGTAGAGGCCACCCAATGTGACTAACCTGTGAACAAGAGCACCCTCCCTCAAAAGAGCCTCAACAAGGGTCCACAAACCCTCTTTTCACAGACCTTAAGTAGAAAAATAAAGAGCATGGATAAGCTACATTGGTGGAGGAATGATTGAACAAATTGCATGTTTTGTCCAAAATGGCATTGTAGAACCGATAATCAACGTTTGTTTTTTTTGGTTTTTTTTGTTTTTTTTTTTGCAAAATACAGCAAAATTGTCAAGGTTATTATGGAAAAACAATTTCAAATAATTCTCTGGCTGCTGAAAAACTTAATGAAACAGAAAGACTGTGTGTCCTTATTTGAAGGTTGAGTAGTACAACATAGAATTGAAGCTCTCCTGTCACAAGGCTTCCTCAAGCTTAATTGAAAAGTAATTCTTAGAAGAGGAATAAGATCAAAATGTCATGACAGAATCTACCTCTGATGGGCAGAACTTCTAGATCTCAAAATTACATACATGGCATCTTTAACATTTAGATTTTTTCCAAATTATTTCTATTTTTTTTTTTTTACATTTGAAACATTATATTTTTAAAGCAATTGGGGTTAAGTAACTTGCTCAAGGTTACACGGATAGTCATTATTTATGCGTGGGTGCTCATTTTCTGAGCCCGGATCTGATCTTGGGTCATCCCAACTCCGAGGCCAGCGCTCTTACTCACTGCGCCACCTAGCCGCCCCTTTAGGGCAACTGGGGTTAAGTAACTTGCCCAAGGTTACACCGCTAGGTTTTTTGTTTGTGTGGATTAAGTGTCGGAGGCCGGCTCCGAACTCAGGTCCTTCTGATTCCAGGGCCGGCGCTCTATTCACTGCGCCACCTAGCTGCCCTGAAACATTTAATTTTAAAACTTTGAATTTCAGATTCATTCCTTTACTTTCTTGTCACCCACTCCCTCTGGGAAGATAACTGATTCAGTTAAGTGTTGTACATGTATAGCTATGCAAATCATTACCATAGTAGATATATAGTAAGACACTGCTTGTATTTCCCTCCCACCCATCCCACCCCTGATATGGTCCATTGCATACTTTGATGTTTTCCCTCTTCAGTAAAAAAAAAATCCCTCCATCATGTCCCATCCCCCACTTATACTATTTTCTCCTTTTATGATTTTCTCCCTTTTCAAAACTGCTACTCCAGCTCAAGAAGCAGAGCCAAGATGGTAGAGTAAAAGCAGGAACTTTCATCACATCCCACTCTGAGCACCCCTAATACTTGTAAAAGAACAAATTTTGGAGCTACAGAACCCAAAAAGGGACAGAACCACATTTCCTGCTGAAAGCAGCCTCTCAGGCCAACAGCAAGGGTCTATCACACCAAACTGAGTGCCGACAGAAGTTCTGCATTTGCTACATCAGCCCAGTCCTGCAGCAGAATCCTTAACCCATGGTACTGAATGGCCAGAGCAGACTTCAGGAGAGAGAATCACTAGCAAATGTGGAGTTTTCCAGACTTCTCAACCCATAGCCAACAGAGAAAAAGTAAAAGGCCAGGGCAGTACTCTGTTGGAACTGGGTGATGGAAGAGCATGATCTGGCTCCAGCCCTGGGAAAAGAGGTGGCATAGGGGAAGCAGCTGCTCCCTCTGAAGTTCCTAGCCTACAAAAAATAGGAGGACCAACAAACAATTCAGAAGAAAATCACACGTGTGGTGACCTGCTTGCATATGGGTCAAATCTTGGGCAGTGGTCCTGGAGTGAGAAATGGCATTGTGTCAGATTTTATGAGGGTGGTAGAGAGGGGATCCTCCCCAGACATCTAACAACATTGGAAAATATGCAAACAATTTGGGACATGGCTCTCTCCACAGTGGAAGCAGAGTTTTACTTTGGCAAATAGCTCAAAAGTTAAGTAATTGGTTTGCAAGGTGAGGAAGCAGAGGAAATGCACTGAGACAATTGAATAATTCTGATGGGGGAGAATGGTCAAAACGTGGAACCAGAAGAAGCCAAAAAAAAAAAATCAATATATATTATATAAATCATACATGTACACACACACATATATATACATATATGTATAAATGTGTATATATATATATGAATACTACATACACACACACACACACACACACACACACACACACACACACACATATATATATATATATATATATATATATATATATATATATATATATATATATATATATATATAAAATTCTTACAGGCCATGGAGGAATGCAAGAAGGATTTGGAAAATGAAGTAAGAGAGGTGGAGGAAATATTGGAAAAGAAATGAGAATGATGCAAGAAAATCATGAAAATTGAGACCACAAGCTGCTAAAGGATACCGCCAAAAATACTGAAAAAAATAACACCTTAAAAATAGACTAACTCAAATGGCAAAATAGTTCCAAAAAGCCAGTGAGGAGAATGCCTTAAAAAGGCAAATTTGCTTCATGGAAAAAGGAATTTAAAAATTCACAGAATAAAAGAATATCTTCTAAATCAGATTGGAGCAAACGAAAGCTAATGACTTCATGAGAAATCAAGATACTACAAAACTAATCCAAAGAAATGAAAAAAAAAAATAGAAAGCAATGTGAAATATCTTATTGGAAAAACCACTGACCCTGAAAATAGATCCAGACTACCTGAGAGCCATGAGACAAAAACAGACTAGACATCACCTTTCAAGAAATTCTCAAACAAATTTGCCTAGATATTCTAGAATCAGGGGCCAAAGTAGATATAGAAAAAATTCCCCAATTCCCTATTGAAAAAAGATACCAAAACAAAAACTACTAAGGATATTATAGCCAAATTACACTTCCCAGGTCAAGGAGAAATTAATACACACCATCAGGAAGAAACAATTAGAGTATTGTGGAAACATAATTAGGATAACACAAGATCTAGCAGCTTCCACATTAAGGGATCTAAGGCCTTGGAATATGATATTCCAGAGAAAAAAGGAAGTAGGATTAAAACCAAGAATCACCTACCCAGCAAAACTGAGTATAATGCTTCAGGGGATAATGTGGTTATTCAATGAAATAGAGGACTTTCATGTATTTTTGATGAAAAAAACATCTGAACAGGAAATTTGAATTTTAGATACAAGAAGCATTAGAAGCACGAGAAGGTTAACCAGAAAAATAAATCATAAGGAACTTATTAAATGTGAACTATTCACATTCCTACATGGAAAAATGATAATCATAACTCATGATTTTCTTTTTTAGTATGAGGATAGATGAAGGAAACATAACTGTATTTATGTGTGTATATATATATATATAGATATATATGTGTGTATATGTGTGTATATATATATATATATATATAGACAGAGGACACAGGATCATATGAAGAGAAAATGATGATATCTAAAAAAATTAAAGTTCAGAGAGAAAAATTATGGGAGAAAAGCAAATGGAGATATAGAATTGGGTAAATTTTATCATATAAAATTGCAAAAGAAAACTGTTAAAATAGAATGGAAGTGCAGGAAGGTGAGTGGGAATGGTTCAGCTTGAATCTCATTAAATTTGGCTCAAGGAAGAATTGATATGCAAACTCATTTGCGTATCTTATCATATAGGAATGTAGGAGGAAAAGGTATATGGGGGGGGGCAATTGTAGGGAGTGCAGATTGGTAAAGATGATAGTTAGAAGCACATACTTTTGAACAGGGTAAGGGTCAAAGTAGAAAATAGAATAAGTGGGGGGGTTAGATATGATGGATGGACATATAGTTTGTCTTTCAGAATATAACTACTATGGGGACATTTTGTGTAACTACTACTTGACTTTTGGGCTTGTTGCCACAGTAGAACTCTGCCACCAGACAGTGGAGCTTTGTCCTGAACGTGTGGGGGTACAACTTCCATTTCTGCCAAGCTGGTAACCTACCCCATGATCTCCCCCCCAGACCGCAATCCAGATGCTGAGAGGTTAAATCAAGAGCGATTACCCCCCCCCCCCGCCAGAGTCTTATCGCTGGATCTCCCTACAGTTCACAGGTTAGGAGCTGGAGCTGCCACTGAAAATTTCAAAATGGCGTGTCTCCTCAGTGGCTTTTAGCCCCCAGGGGAGGAAGCCAACGCATTCCCCAAATACTGGTCCCAAAATCCATAGGGTACTAACCTCTCACTTTGTCCTAGGCATGTCTCTGTTGACCATTCTGGAATCGCCACAGCTGCTGGGGTTCTGGGGTCCTTCCAGACAGCTCATGCATGCTTGGGCTCAGCTCTCCTCATGCTGCACACTGTGTTGCCAGGCCCCAGAGTGCTGCACTTGTCCTTACTGCATGGTGGCTGCTCTGTCCTCGGTGGGAGGTTGCTTTCTCTGTGTCCTTCTGTGGGTGCTGGGGCTCCAGAAGTTGTTCAGAGACACCTTTTACATAGTTTGGAGGTGATCTGGGGGGAGAGTGCCTTGGACATGCTGTTTCTACTTTGCCATCTTGGCTCTGCCCCTCCTAGATCAAACATCTTAAACCTCATACCAAGATAAAGTCAAAATGCTTACATTATTTAGATGTAAAGGTTCATACTATAAACAAATTAGGCAAGCAAGGAATAGTTTACTTGACAGAAGGGGAAGGGAAGAATTTTTGACCAAACAAGAGATAGAGGACATTAGGAAATCCACAAAGAATTATTTTGGTTAAATTAAATTGAAAACATTTTGCAGAAACAAAATCAATGCAACCAAGATTTGTATGGAAGTTGAAAGCTGGGAAAACAATATAGAACCAGTGTCTCTGATATCTAATTTCTAGATTATTTCTTAAATATATACTGAGCTCAAGAAAATTTATAAGAATACAAGTTATTCCTCAATTGAGGAATTGTGAGAGGACATCAACAGGCAGTTTTCAGAGGGATAAATTAAAATTATTTATACTCATGTGACAAAAGTGCTCTAAATCACTATTGATTAGACAAATCAAAAGTTCTCTGAAGTATCACATCACACATATCATATTTGGTGGCAATATGAAGTTAGTTGGGTGTTGTCATAACCCAACATGGCAAAACAGGAAAATTAAAAAAGCTGTAGAATATGTGGGAAAATGAGAACACTAAAGCTTTTGTGTTGGATTGAGTAGTGCTCCAACCATTGTGGAGAGCAATTTCGAACTATGCCCACATGACAAAGAAAAACTGCATGCCCTTTGACCCAGAAATACCACATATAGGGCTGAATCCCAATGTGAGTATAAAATGGGAAAAGAACCCACATGTATAAAAATATTTAAATAAGCTCCTTTTGTACCAGTCAATTACTGCAAAATTAGAGGATACTTGTCACATGGGAATTGATGAACAAATCATGATAAATGAATGTAATGGAATATTATTGTTCCATAAAAAATATGAACAGGAGGACTTTAGAAAAATTTGAAACAATCATACAAACTGCTGCTGAAATAAGTGAGCAGAAACACAGAATAATTTACACAGTAAAAGCAACTTTGTTAAATGAACAACAGTGATAGACTTCACCCTTTTCAGCATTGCAATTATCTAAAAACATTAAAATAGGCTTATGATTGAAAATGATATCTGCAAGCAGAGAAAGAAGTTTTGAGTCTGAATAGAGAGTCAATCCTACTATTTTCAGTCTCCTTTCTCTCTCGTGGTTTTTACCTTTTGTTGTGTTTCTTCTTTCACAATGAGATGAACGTAGAAATATATCCAATATAATTGTCCTTCTTAGGAAAGGGGTAAGCCATGGAGGAGAGAGGAAAAGGAATGGGGAACTTTAAAAACTCAAAATCTTGGGGCGGCTAGGTGGCGCAGTGAATAGAGCGCCGGCCCTGGAATCAGAAGGACCTGAGTTCGGAGCCGGCCTCCGACACTTAATCCACACAAACAAAAAAACCTAGCCATGTAACCTTGGGCAAGTTACTTAACCCCAATTGCCCTAAAGGGGCGGCTAGGTGGTGCAGTGAGTAAGAGCACTGGCCTCGGAGTTGGGATGACCCGAGATCAGATCCGGCCTCAGAAAATGAGCACACACGCATAAATAATGACTAGCCGTGTAACCTTGAGAAAGTTACTTAACCCCGATTGCTTAAAAAAAAAATAAAATTAAAAATAAAATTAAATTAAATTAAAAACTCAAAATCTTATAAAAGTGAATGCTGAACGTTAAATATAAATAATTATATAATTATTTAAAATAAAAGTTTTCATGTGGAGCCCATATACCCACCATGTACATAACTTTGCTGCAGAAAGAAAACACCCAATTAACTTAACTTGATTTTTTATGCTTTGCAACCAAGGTCCTCTATATTCATTTAGTGTAGCTAGAAACAGTTGATAGAGTGCCAAACCTAGAGTCAGGAGGAGTCATTTTCTTTCTTTTTTTTATTTAAACAAATGCTTTATTAACTTCTGTTTTACATCATTCATTTCTTCAAAATTTTGAGTTACAATAATTCCCTCCCCTATTTTTCCCCTACCCACACACCCAGAACAGCAGTCCCACAAGACATCGCTTCCTCCAATCAGCTCTCTCCCATATCCTCTCCCACACCCCCTTCGACCTCTCCATTAGAGGAAGGTGAATCTTTGTGTCTCAATACCTGCACATCTTATCTCCAAATTACAAGAAAAAGAGCATTAATAATAGTATTTATATATATTTGAAACATTTAATCTTAAGAGCTTGAATTTCAGATTCATTTCCTTCCTCCCTTTTCACCCATTCCCTCTGGGGAGATAAGTAAATCAGTATATGTTGTGTATGTCTAGCTATGGAAAACATTATCATAGTAAATATATTGTACAAGGCTGCTTATAATTCCCTCCCACTCATCCCACCCCCCACCTGGTCCATTCCCCACTTGATCCAGTCCCTCTTCCATAGTGGGTACCTCCAACCTCCCCTCCCCCCACAAAGGATGCCCTCCTATCCATCATCCCTCCTCTCATCCCCCTTCCCCACATTCTGCTGTAGGTTGATATGTCCCACCTAGTGTGTATGTCTTTCTCTCGCTGAAACAAATTCAATGAGAGTGTGGTTTCGCCTTTTTTCCTTCCTTTTTTTCCCCTCCCCTGCAACCTTCCCCCTGCTTCCTCGACATGAGATAGTTTACCCCACCCTGTCTCTCCCCATCTCCTCTGGCCCCTTTCCTCTCTCACCTCACAACTTCACCCCTTAAGCATCCTCCCTTCCCAACAAATTCAAACTATGCCCTCTATTGATATATAACTGTAACCATTCACATATGTATTCGCATGACCATACACCCTTCTTCCATTATTTTCATGGTGAGAAAGATTTCCTCAGTCAAAGTTATTGTTTTTCCATATAGGGATGTAAATAGTTCAACTTTGATTTCTTTTCCCTGATTACCTTCGAAAACATCTCTTGCTTCTTGCATCTGCATGTCAAATTTTCTATTCAATTCTGTTTCTTTTTTTTCCTCAAGAGTGCTAGAAAGTCCTCTATTCCACTGAATGACCATATTTTCCCTGAAACAAAATACTCAGTTTTCCTGGGTAGGTGACCCTTGGGTTCAGTCCCAGCTCTTTTGCCCTCTGGAATATCATATTCCATGCACTTCTATCCCTCAGAGTAGAAGCTGCCAGGTCCTGTGCCATTCTGATTGTGTTTCCACAATATTGAAATTGTTTCTTCCTGGCTGCTTGGAGTATTTTCTGCCTGATCTGGGGATTCTGGAACCTGGCTATAATATTCCTTGGAGTTTCCTTTTGGGGGTCTTTTTCAGGAGGTGATCTGTGTATTCTTTCAACCTCTATTTTGCCCTCTGGATCTAAAACATCAGGGAAGTTTTCCTTGAGAATTTCTTGAAGGGTGATTTCTAGGTTCTTTCTTTGATCCTGGCTTTCGGGTAGTCCAATAATTTTTAAATTGTCTCTCCTGGATCTATTTCCCAGGTCAGTGGTTTTTCCCATGAGATATTTCACATCGCCTTCAATCTTTCATTTTTTGGATTTGCTTAACTGCATTTTGATTTCTCATGAAGTCATTAGCTTCCATTTGCTCCAGTCTAACTCTGAAGGAATGAGTCTCCTCAGTGAGCTTTTGAGATTCTTTTTCCATCTGGCAAATTTGATTTTTTAAGGCATTCTTCTCATCATTGCCCTTTCTGGCTTCCTTTGCCATTTGTGTTAGTCTATTTTTAAGGTTTTGTTTTCCTAAGTCAGACTGTTGACCCTCATTTAATACTTTTCCTGCATCCTTCTCATTTCTCTTTCCAGTTTTTCCTCCACTTCTCTTCTTTGATTTTTTAAAGTCCTTTTTAAGGTCCTCTATGTCCTGCAACCCGTTCATGTTTTCCCCTGGGGCTTTTGCAGCCGGACTTCTGACCTCACAGTCCTCTTCTCGCTCTAAGCTTCGATCTTCTTTGCCCCCAATGTAGGAGTCTAAGGTTGCATTTTTCTGTTTAATTTGTTTCCTTTGCCTTGGCATGTTGCCACTAAATTACTTTACTTTTGGGCTTGTTGCCACAATAAGGCTCTGGCGAATTATAGGGGAATTTTCTTCCTGAACATGTGGGGGGGCAACTTCTGTTTCTGGCAAGCTGGAACCCACACATGTCCTCCACACCAGATCACAATCCGGATCCAGGGAGGGTAAAGCAAGAGCAATTACCCCCAAAACTGATAGCTGGATCTCCCTACAGTTAGCAGGCCAGGAGCTGGAGCTGCCTCTGAAAACTACAAAATGGCGTGTCTCCTCAACAGCCTGTAGCCCACAGAGGAGGAAGCAGAAGAGTTCCGCAAATACTGGTCCCAAATTCCAAAGGTCACTAACCTCTCACTTTGTCCTAGGCATGTCTTTGTTGACAATTCTGGAATCTCAACAGCTGCTGGGGTTCTGTGGTCCCTCCAGCCAGCTGCTGGCCCTGCTGCCCTGGGGCTAAAACTGTGACTCAGGCGGACTGGACCTGTGCTCTGCTCCCCATGTTCTGTGTGCTGTGCGCTGTTGGCTCCCAGACCACTGCTCTGGTCCTTCCTGCATGGCTGCTGGGCTGTCCTGAGTGGGATGTTAGCTTCTCTGTGTCATTCTGTGGGTGCTGGGGCTCCAGAAGTTGTTCAGAGTCCCATTTTACATAGTTTGGAGGTAATCTGGGGGAAGAGTGGCTTGGATGCACTGTTTCTACTCAGCCATCTTGGCTCTGCCCCCAGGAGGAGTCATTTTCATGAATTCAAATCTAGTCTTCAATACTTAGGATCTCTGTGACCCTTGGAAAGTCATTTAGCTCTGTTTACCTCAAATTTCACATCTGTAAAATGAGGTGCAGAAGGAAATAGCAAAACACTCCTGAATCTTTTCCATGAAAACCCCAAATGGGGTCATAAAGTATTGGATAGTAGTGAAACAACTTAACAGCCACCACAACAATGTCAAAATATATTTTGAATTGAACCTGGGATCCATTCTTTTCAGTTTCATTACCTTTTCTTTGTTTGTTCTTAATAAAATAGTACATTTTATTAAATACTTTTTAGATCTTTCCAAAATTAGAAGCCATTGTTAACCTGGTTTAAACAAAGCTCATTCTACACCATTAAGTAATGTGATGTTTAAGATGAATTCATGGCACTGGACATCCCATCATAGGAGATAAAAAGGTTCATAAAAGCAAAATATTGTCAAGAATCCTATACTGAATCCTAAGGGCCATTGTCTTGAATGTTCTTGCACAGAAAATCCTGGCCTGAGATTTTTCAAAACTGTTAATTGTACATTATTATTTTTATGAATTTTTTCTGCTAAAAGATTAAATCTATTCTATGGAGTATTTATTTCTTTATTCATTAAGACCTTATTTTGTGAGGGTGGAGCCAAAATGGTGGAGTAAAAGCAGGGAATTGTTGAGTTCTTCCCCCACCACTTCCAAATACTTGTAGAAAATACTCTAAACAAATTCTATAGCAGCAGAACCCACAGATGATAAAGTGAAACAAATTTCCTACCCAAGACAAGCTAGAAGGCCTACAGAAAATGTCCATTGCATCAGACTGTGGGAGGAACATAGTTCAACATGGGCTGTATCAGCAGAAACTGAGCCCTTTCACACCTGGAGCAGGGCTTAGGACTGAGTCACAGGTAGTTGTGGCAGTTTCCAAACTTCTCAACCCACAAGTGCCAAAGATAATTTAGAAGCTCAATAGAAAAGGTTTGTCATACTTGGGTGAAAGAAAAGCACAGTCCAGCCCCAGCCATGGAGTGATGGAAGTAGCAGATGCTACTTCTCAACCTCTCTGACAGTAGGGATTGGCGGGGGGGGGGGGGGGGAGCATTAGAGGGGGATTGAAGTGATCTCTTTGATGGTGATGAGACAGGATTCCCTTGCTTTGCCTGTGCTTGGATCTGGGTTACAACACTGAATGGCAGTGCTTTGGTGAGGGGCAGTGCCTTTGGCAGTGGTAGAGAAGGAATTATCCTCACAGTTCTAAGGTAGAAAAGAGTGCTTGTGATTACTCACAGACCAGAGCATAGGCTGAGACAGGGGTAATTACCTCTTATTTGATCCTACCACCTGGGAAGAATTGAAAATTTATAGGACCCTAGAAGTGTCTCTGAAGACAGCTACACAAATCTACTGAAGCTTAAGACAGTAGACCTCCACAATAGAAGCAGAGCCCAAGATCAATAGAGAGTTAAAAAGGAAAATTTTATCTTGTTTAGTTCTTTATTCATTAAAATATCATCTTCTGTAAAAAAATATCATAAATTAGTATCACTCTGAGCTCTCAAATAAATAACAATTGAGAACAGAATAATAAAATGACATAAGAAGAGGTGAAAATGTAGATACTGTTAAACACAGTATAGAAAGTTACTGCAAAATTTTCACAAGTATATTTTCAGAAATCTGAATCCATGTAAATTGTGGGTGAACTAAATTTTCTACTTAGATTATAATTTTATATTTAGTTCTTTCATATAGAAAATATCTGTTACCATCATGGTCATTTTCTAGAGAATATTATGGATAAAAACCAAATATTAAAAACCATCTTGGAAATGAACTGCTATAAAATGTCTAATAAGGCTGATAACATTTATAATGATACCAGCTGTTGAATTCCTCCAGATATACGTAATTAATGGCAGTTAGTGTTCACCTGCAGATTCCCCATCTGCTCTTTTAGCATATACAGTATTTCACTTTTATTGTCAAAGTAAAATCTCTGTACCATACTACTAGTCTAAATTCAATGAAACTTTGAAATTAAGAGAACTTCAAGAACAAATATAGGGAGTATGTATATTGGGCCCTAGAAATTGTAATTAATATGTATGAATATAAGTAAATAAAGTAAATAGATAACATAGCATCTGTAAGCTACAATGCTGATTTAGAGATTGAAGACCTATTTTCAAATTCTGATTTGACTATTATCTGTGTGTCATTGGTCACTTCATCACTTTGGGCCTCAGTTTCATCATTTAGGGTATGAAGAGATTGGACTTAATACCCAATAGAGTTGCTCTACCTCTAATGCATGTCTATGGTTATCAGAGTTTTGTTTGGTTTTAAAAATAGGCAATTCAACAAATATCTATTAAACAGTCTATTAGTTGTTGGACTCCCTAATAAGAATATACATAAAAGTATAAAAAACTGTCCTATAATTTGTGATTTGGTGAAAAAGTCTTTACTTGTGTTAATCATCATTCTACCCTTCTACCTTTCAATGATTTATGAACCATATGAAATTTTCTATTTAGGAGGGATATGCAGTTATTTGGAGAAAAAAAAAGTCTTATTTCCCTCAAACATATTACTATTCAATATTCCAGTGTATTCAGTCCTACCACTGAAGTTTCATTCATTTGAAAAAAGACATTTTTCTCCAAAATTTTCATAAATTACAAATTATTCTTTGAAGTTTACCCTAACTTTAGTAGTTCAAAATAGCAATTCTCGCATCACAGTTGTTAACCACTATCACCAATGAAGACTAAAGTGTTAGAATATACTGTATTCTTTTAGTTAATTTATTTCTTTTTAGTTTTCAACATTCAGTTCAGTAAATTTTAAATTTTCTTCCCCTCTCTAACTTTGATCAGACTCCCTATTTCTTTTTCTGGATATGGATGACATTTTTCATGATGAGTCTTTTGAAATTGTTTTATGTCCTTGCATTACTGAGAAGAGCTAAGTCTGTCAATGTTGGTAATTGCACAATGAGGCTGGTACTGTGTGCAGTGTTCTCCTGACTTTGCTCAACATCAATTTATATGTGTCTTTCCAGGTTTTTCTGAATTCTGCCTATTTGTAATTTCTTGTAGTAAAATAATATTCCATTACTTTCATGTACTACAATCTGTTCAATGATTCCCCAATTGATAGGCATAGCCTTAATTTCCAATTCTTGCCTACCAGAAAAAAAGAGTTGCTATAGGGGTGGCTAGGTGGCACAGTGAGTAAGAGCCCCAACATCAGAGTTGGGATGATCTGAGATCAAATCTGGCCTCAGAAAATGAGCACCCACACATAAATAATGACTAGCCATGTAACGTTGAGCAAGTTACTTAACCCCAATCATTTAAAAAAAAAAGAGTTGCTATAAATATTTCTGCACATGTGGGTCCTTTCCCCATTTTTATGACCTCTTCAACATATGACACTAAAAGTGGTATTGTTAGGTCCAGAGGTAGGGATGTGATTACAGCCCCTTGGACATAATTCCAAATTGTTCCCCAGAATTGTTGGATCAATTCACAACTCCACCAAATAAGAACTATTGCTCTAATTTCTCCATATCTTTTCCAACATTTATCATTTCCTATTCTGTGATGTAAGCTGATCTCATAGGTTTGAAGTGGTATCAAAAAGTTGTTTTGATTTGCATTTCTCTAATCAATAGTGGTTTAGAACTTATTTCATATTTCTATAAATATCCTTAATTTTTTCTCAGACATTTTTTTTGAGATTTGTTTTTAAACACTTTGAGTTCCATATCCTCTGCCTTTGTCTCTCCCTACTCACCTCCATTGAAAAGATAAGAGATTCAATTTATGTTATACATGTGTAGTTACACAAAACATTTCTACAATAGTAAAATTTTGAAAGATTAATACGATTTCTCTCAATCCTATCCTGGCATCTCCTTATTCTATTTTCTCCTTTGACTCCATCCTTTTTCAAAAAAAGTTTCCTTCTGACTACACCCAACCCAAATCTGACCTTCCATCATTACACCTTCATATTCCCTCCCACCTACTTTGTGCAGTGTAAAATATCAAATGGTGAGTGTATGTTATTTCTAATGAAGTGAAATTCAATGAGAGAAAGGCTGAATCATTCCATTTCAACTACTCTCATTCCCTTGTACTAAGAATCAATAAATGGAGTCAATCGTTCTTCCTTGAACTACCCACATGGCCTTGTCATTTTTTATTCACTTCTTCAAATCACAGTAAGTGCTGGACACTGCATAGCCCATGGCAATTGACACCACCTCAGGATCCATAGGAACTGAGAAAAAAAGGTCCACACTAGAGATGGCATTTACAAGCAGAAAGAGCTCCAAAAATCAAAAGTCACAGGGTAAGGGAGTTTTTTTTTTTTTTTTAAGCAATTGGGGTTAACTAACTTGCCCAAAATTAAAAGCCAGTAATTTTTCTGTGGGTGTTAAGTATCTGAGGCCAGAACTGATCCAGGGTCCTCCTGACTCTGGGGCCAGCACTCTTACTGCACCACATAGCTGCCTCTTAAGGGAAAATTTTCAATCAATTCTTAGTCATCCTATTCCACCAGACTGACACAGGGATTTTTAAAGTTTTTTTTTTTTTTCCACTATGGGTCAAATGCATAGGGTACAGTTCATAGAACAGGAACAATATTTTCAACTATTAAAGAAAGTAGTGAAAGAAAGAGAGTTTTTTTTTTTATTATGAAGGAACAGTTAGAAGAATTTTATTTAGTGTGATTAGAACATTGTAGTCCTGGGTTTCCAAAGGGTGTTGTAATACAGCGGTAAATGGAAGAAAACAGATAACTGAGAAAATTGGAAAAGAAGGAACCCCACATTTCCCAATTTCTGCTTCCCCCCTATGGAAAATATTAAAGATATGTTTAACATCAGGAATGAAAGTGCCAAAAGTGGCAGAAATGATTAGGTGTAATGCAGCTGTCTTTATACAGTATTTATAACAAGTTAAAAAGTATACAAAATATATATCAGGATAAAAATTAGAAAAAAGAAATTTGCATGAAAAATGTGAACAGAATTCTTAAAGTTTAAGGGCTCACTTTCCTCCAATCCAACTCTGGCCAAGTTTGACTGTGGGAAAGGTTGTTAAAAAATAATAATGATAAAAATAATAAAAAGTAAAAATGGATGGGAAGCTGGGTGATGCAGTGAGTAGAGCTTCGGCCCTGGAGACAGAAGGAACTGAGTTCAGATCCAGCCTCAGACATTTAATGCACAGAAAAACAAAAACCTAGTGGCGTGACCTTGGGCAAGATCTTAACCCCAATTGCCCTCCAAAAAAGCAAAAAAAAAAGTGTGTGTGTGGGGGGGGATTTTTCCCCCTCAGATTAAAGAGGCAGACTAACAAGCATTTAACTATTTTCTTGCCTCATCCAAAAAGAGAAAAGTGGTGTGTATTAGGATGCAACCAAAGATTAATTTCATTTGGCACTATGGCAAAATTATAACATATAAAGGTCTGAAAAACTTCAGAAGTAAAAGGCTTTAACTCTAGCTAGTACAATGTGGAAAATTGGCAACACTGGATTTTGTCAAGCTTCTCCATACTGTACCTGGATGTTAAAAGCCTTTTGCTTTCATAGCAAACAAACAAACAAATAAACAAATAAATGAATGAATGAATGAATGAACAAACACACAAATAAACAAACCAATAAAGAAACAAAAAAACCAAGGAAAGAATGAACTAATGAATGAACAAATGAATAGATAGATAGATAGATAGATAGATAGATAGATAGATAAACATCACTGAAGTTCACAGTATAGGTTAAATCAGCTGAAAACTTTCTCTAAAATTCTCTCATCACTACAAAAGAGAGTGTTAAATAATTAGGATACCTAGATCTTAAATCTCCCTCTTGTGTATAGTGCACCAGCCCTGGGGTCAGGAGGACCTGAGTTCAAATGCAGACTTATACACTTAACACACAAAAACTAGCTGTGTGTCCTTGGGCAAGTCACTAAACTCCAATTGTCCTCCAAAAAAAAAATCCCTCTCCTCAATCTAGATAAAGGGAGGATACAGGATAAAGGGCTCTGCAGACAATAGCCCTGGGGTCAAAGCACGTTGCCCCACTTCTATTAGCAACTAGAATCTACAATTCAGACTTTGCAACTCTAAAAAGAGGAGAAAAAAGCTCTGAAATGGGGAGTAAAAAACATAACTTCTCTATCAATAAATTTTTCATGTGATGATCTGGAAATTCAATTAATATCATAATGTTATTGTGTTCTTCCTGAGTTGTGGTACAAATTTTATTATATGCTAAAGATTGGAAAAAAAAATTTAGCCAGAAATAAAATTAAACAAAAAAATAAACAAAAATAAACAAAATTTTATTTGATTTTTGTTAAAACTAAAAAGACAGAGGAAAGAATTTGGTGTAGAAACAGTCATGATTACTTTATCAGTTCTGCTAAACCCTGACTTATAATGTTTATATCTGCCATATAGGAAACCAGGTAGATACAAATTTACCTGTAGTTACAAAAGGAGGTTAGTCCCTTCCCCCTCAAGTCTAGAGGGTACCTCTACACAATTGTATTAACTTCTTTCATCCTAGATCAGATTAATCAAAGAGAGTTCCACCTTTCCCCCACACTTGCAAACTTGATCTTCCCCTACTGGGCAAAGGAAGGAGGTGGAAGAGACTTCATCTCTCCTGAGGGCCTGGCTGTTCTGAGCCCTGCTACTGATAAGAATACAGTAGTTGGCTTCACTGGATAGGACAACCCATACGTTTTATCAGTGATAAAATATGATCCAGGAATAAAACTGATTTCATCTGATGTTTAATGTTTTTGCTACAGCTAAAAATAATTTGGCTGTCACTTATGGAACTTGTAAAATTGATCATTTAAGTGTCTCAATGTTAAAAGCTACAGTTGTTAATTGATTACTGTATATGAAAAGAGGAAACTAGGTAAAAACTTTATTATATTACTCCTGCATGAAACAAACATTTGTTGCCATAGTGTGGCCTGGCACCAGACAGAAACTTTAGCCCCAAATGTTTGAGGGGTTCACCTTCAATTTTTGGCAAGCTGCAAACCGACCCACTACCTCCTCCCCAGATCACAATCCAGATCCAGGGAGGTTACAGCAAGAACAATTACACCCCAAGACTGATTGCTGGATCTCCATACAGTTGGCAGGCCAGGAGCTGGAGCTGCCTCTGAAAACTGCAAAATGGCATGTCTCCTCAGTGGCTTCTAGGGCCCAGTTGAGGAAGCCGATGCATTCCCCAAATACTGGTCCGAAAGTCCATAGGGCACTAACCTCTCAGTTTGTCTTAGGCATGTCTATGTTGATAATTCTGGAGCTGCCACAGCTGCTGGTATTCTGGGGTCCCTCAAGCCGGCTGCTGGCCCTGCCGCCCTGTGGCTAATACCATGACTCAGGGCTTCCCACACACTGAGCACTGCGCTGCCAGAGCTGGGCTGGTCCTTCCTGCAGGGCTCCTGGGCTGTCCTCAGCGGGAGGTTAGCTTCTCTGTGTTGTTCTGTGGGTGCTGGGGCTCCAGAAGTTGTTCAGAGTCCCCTTTTACATGGTTTGGACTTGATCTGGGGGATGAGTGGCTTGTCCATGCTGTTTCTACTCCACCATCTTCGACTTTCAAGCATTCTTGATGAAAAAAAAGGAGTTGAATAGAAAACTTGACATTCAGATACAAGAAGCATGAAAAGATAAACAGGGAAAATAAATCAGGAAAGTTATCAAAGTTGAATGATTATATTAATATATGGAAAATTATAATGTGTACAGTAGCTTTAAATGGAATTTCTCTTCCTATACCTTTTTTGGCTTCTTTAGAAATACAAAGGAATGCCAAAATTTCTGTGAGTTTATTTTATATCCTGAAACTTTGCTAAATTAATTTATTATATCAAATACTTATTTTACTTCATTCTCTACCATGCCATTTGCAAAGAGTGATAGCTTAGTCTCTTCTTTCCCTATTATAATTCCTTCATTTGTGTTTCTTCTCTTTTTGCTACAATTAATAATTTTAGCACCAAATTTAATAGCAAGGGCAATAGTGGACATCCTTGTTTCACCCCTAATTTTCCCAATTCTAGTTTTTAACAAATTGTTTTCCTCAGTTAGCTTTTATACCTCCTTTTTCCATTTGGCAAATTTTACTTTTTAAGGAGTTATTTCATTTTTTTCCTTTTTGTCAATTGTACTTTTTAAAATAATTGATGAGTTTTTTTTTTCTTTTATCTCTCCAGTTTGACTACTAATATCTTTCTTTACCTCTTCCAAGAATTCCTTTTGAGTTTGAGAGTGGTTCATGATCCCTTTCAACATTTTAGTTGTGGGGGTAGTGTCAGTGTTTTCCTTTTCTGAATTTGTATTTTTGTCTTCCCTGTCCCAGTAGTATGAATGTATGTTCTTTGCTTTACTCACTTCCTTTTTGCTCATTTTGATTTGCTTTTCCTTTTCTTTTTTTTCTTTTGTAGGACAGGTGGGGTTAAGGGACATTCCCAAGGTCACACAGCTAGAAAGGATTAAGTATGTGAGGCCACATTTGAACTCAGGTCTTCTTGACTTCAGAGTCAGTGTTCTATTCACTGCATCATTTAGCTGCCCATGATTACCTTTTTCTGTAGCTTACCTGTAACTTACCTTTTTTCTGTAGCTTAACTGGTGCTGAACTGGATTTTTCTGCTGTCTGCTGATGCCAGCTTATGTCTTTCTGACATTTCCCTTCCATTATCTTGAAGTTTACAGCATGGGATGTGGGGGAGTGTAGGGCCAATGCAATTTTTACAGCACCCACAATCATGATAAATATACTAATTGTGACTATAAACATTCGTGTATGGTAATGATCACAACATATAACAGGATTTCCACATAGAGGACAAACATTTATTAAGACATGAGAATATCAAATCCCAAAACCAGTAAACTGATTCCTTCATAGTAGCAAAG
Source organism: Gymnobelideus leadbeateri (assembly GCA_011680675.1). Lineage (NCBI taxonomy): Eukaryota > Metazoa > Chordata > Mammalia > Diprotodontia > Petauridae > Gymnobelideus > Gymnobelideus leadbeateri. The sequence continues at coordinate 122,789 of WOXC01004891.1, read as the reverse complement.
AAGTTAATAAGTCATCACAACACAGAGAGTCAAAGCATCTTTTAACGTTCCCACAAACCAATATAATACCAATATTTACTCACAAACCTGGCCAACTCCTTACTGGAGCATTCCTTCTCTCTCTCCACCTCACTGGCTCTGATTCCCCACTTCCTGTGGCCTCTGCTCAATCCTTCAACAAAATTCTCCCACAACAGGCTCCATGTAACTGAATTCAGGCTATTGGGGGGGGGGGGGAGTTTACTTTTTAAGCAGGTAAAGTCTTCAATTTCCCCTATGCTTCTTAAAGGGTGGAGAAGATCTTCAAATTTCCATCTCCATCACAGGGAATGGTTGTCTGGATACTGTAAGTCTCCTCCTCCCCTAGTGTTGCACTAGAGCATGGGTAGTTCAACTCCTTGTACATGCCTGACCATACTGGTGTCTGCCAATTACCCTGACTGTGTAAAGGCACACTGGGGTCCTGGTTTTGACACTTGCAGATCCAAAAACCTGAGGCTCAGGATTTTCTGCTAGTCTGCTGTGGTGGGACTTGCTAGGTTGCCTCCCTTCCTGTGCTAGTAGCTTTTAAGCAGAGCAAAAGGGACCTTTCCTGTTAATCCCCTTGCCTCCTGCATTAAAAAAAAAAAACCAACAAAAGAAAAACTGTTGTGTTAATATAGCTGATCCCTGTACTAGTTGAATCTTTTCAACTTTGTAGGGGAACTTTGATTCCACTAGCATAAATTTTGAGAACTCAGAGTCCTTTCCTCCCCTCTCCCTTTTCTATTCACTATTGTCTTTCAGTGTTCAGATTAGAAGTCAAATGGAACATAAAGTCTTTTTCAGATCCCCCAGATGCTAGTGTCTTTCCACTAAATCATTGTAGATTTTGTTGATTTTTAAGCAACTTATTTATATTTTATATGTACATGTATTCCTCTCTCTTTTACCTTCAAAAAAGTAGACTTCTAGATGACAGGGGGATTTTAAATTTGATTTTACAGTCTCTGTGATAATTCATACAACTTAATAAATAGTTTTGGTTGATTTATTCCCTCTAGTTTGTGTTCCGCTACAACTAAGCACTACCATGACTACTTATATTTCTTTGGTACTCATTTTATCTGGAGGATTCATTTGGTGTTAAGGGTGGACCAGCACCTCTGATATGACAGCTTGTCAAATGCTTCTAAGGACTTCTCATGCACCTTTTGTGTCTAAACAGTGACTCATCTCTCACCAGTGAGTCTGACAAAGAATGAGTCTGGTGACTTTGTTCAACTCTGCCTTGCTTAAGTCCAGTGCTCGTGCAAGTAAAGCCATCATTCCGTGATGACTCTTCTCTGCTTTGAAAGTGAATGACTAACAACAGTTTATTTATCTGTATACATGCTGTTGCCATGCCCTCAGGAAAAAAAAAAAATTAAGCCCCATGAAGAAAAGGAGTATTTACTTTTTTTGTTGATTTCTAGCACCTTGCATAGAGACAAGCTCCCTTTGGTCACTCCTGTATAAACTATTTTATTTTCTTCCTCTTTGTATACCATACTAAATGTTCTTAAAAAAACAAAACAAAACCAAATTAAAAAAAAATTGTCTTATACTCTGAGTTTCTTTTCTAATAGAGGTAATGGAAATTCCCTCTACCCCTAAATGTTTCCCTCTTTTAAGAACATTCACTTCCAGTGAAAGAGGACAGTATGGGTCATAGAACAATTGATTTGTACATGAATCTAACTGAGCTATGCAGGGAAACCTTTGGAGAGAGTCTCAGAGTAAATTAGGGAACTTCAGTTTGAGTCAGCTTTTTCACATAATATCTGTATATATCTGCAAGTTACTTATCTTCTGTGGGCCTTAGGTCTCTTATATTTAAAATGAGAGTGTGGGGTGAAATAAAGAGGCACATGCCTGTATTCATTGATGCCAGGGAGGCAGAGGTTGAGATAGTAGGCAAATATCTTGGGCACAGGAGTTTTGAATTGGAGTAGATTAAACCAGATTCATCTAAAGTCCAACAACAATAGGAGGAGACCCCAAGAATTGGGCTACCAAGTTTTATTTTTTTTAATTAAACAAATGCTTTATTAACTTCTGGTTTACATCATTCATTTCCACCAGAATATGAGTTACATTTTCCCCTATTTTCCCTACCCACCACCCCAGAATAGCAGTCCCACTAGATATCCCCTCATCCAATCTGCTCTCTCCCATAACTTCTCCCATACCCCCTTCGACTTTGCCATTAGGGCAAAGTGAATCACTGAGCCCCACTGTCTGGACATCTTACGAAACATTTAATTTTAAAACTTCGATTTTCAGATCCTTTCCCTTTCTCCCTTGTCACCCACTCCCTCTGAGAAGATAAGCAATTCAGTATGTGTTGTACATGTATATCTATGCAAAACATTACCATAGTAGATATATTGTAAAAGACTGCTTATATTTCCCTCCCACCTGTCTCACCTTCCACCTGGTCATTTCCCTACTTTGATCCTGTCCCTCTTTGATAGTGGGTACTTCTAACCTCCCCTCCCCCCAGAATGCCCTCCCCTCCATCATCCCCCCTCTCATCCCCCTTGCCCCTACTCAGCAGAGTGACTGAGGGTAAGATATTCCATTTATTATGTATGTGATTCTCTCCTTGATCCAACTTCAATGAGAATATGCTTTTGCCTTTTTGCCTTCCTGTTCTTCCCCTCCCCTGCAACTACTTCCCCTTGCCTCTTCTACATGAGATAGTTTGCCCTACCCTGTCTCTCTCCATCTCCTCTTGCCACTTTCCTCTCTCACCTCTTGATTTCACCCCTTAAGAAACATCCCTTCCTTGGGGCAGCTAGGTGGTGCAGGGAGCAGAGAGCCAGACCCGGAGCCAGAAGGACCTGAGCTCGGATCCGGCCCCAGACACCCAACACACAAACAAAAACAAAGCCACGGGAACCTGGGCAAGTCACCCAACCCCAATTGCCCTCCAAAAAAAATTATCATCCCTTCCCATATAATTCAACCTGTTCCCTCTATCCATGTATACCTGTGAACATATGCCATGTACCCTTCTTCAATTATTTTCATAATGAGAAAGGTTTCATCAAACACAGTTATTGTTTTTCCATGTAGGACTGTAAATAGTCCAACTTTGATAAGTCCCTTTTGATTTCTTTTCCTTGATTGCCTTCTCAAGCATCTCTTGCTTCTTGTGTCTGAATGTCAAATTTTCTATTCAACTCTGGTTTTTTCATCAAGAATGCTTCAAAGTACTCTATTCCACTGAATGACCATATTTTCCCCTCAAACAAGATACTCAGTTTGCTGGGTAGGTGATCCTTGGGTTCATTCCCAGCTCTTTTGCCCTCTGGAACATAATATTCCATGCCCTTCTATCCCTCAATGTAGAAGCTGCCAGGTCCTGTGCTATTCTGATTGTGTTTCCACAATATTGAAATTGTTTCTTCCTGGCTCCTTGGAGTATTTTCTCCTTGATCTGGGGATTCTGGAACCTGGTTATAATATTCCTGGGAGTTTTCTTTTGGGGATCTTTTTCAGGAGGCCATCTGTGGATTCTTTCAACCTCTATTTTGCCCTCTGGGTCTAAAACATCTGGGCAATTTTCCTTGAGAATTTCTTCAAGGATGATTTCTAGTTTCTTTCTTTGATCATGGCTTTCAGGTAGTCCAATAATTTTTTAAATTATCTCTCCTGGATATATTTTCCAGGTCAATGGTTTTTCCCATGGGATATTTCACATTGCCTTCTGTTTTTTCATTTGTTTGGATCTGTTTAATAGTATCTTGATTTCTCATAAAGTCACTAGCTTCCAGTTGCTCCAGTCTAACTCTGAAGGAATGAATCTCCTCAGTGAGCTTTTGAGATTCTTTTTCCATCTGGCAAATTCGACTTTTTAAGGCATTCTTCTCCTCATTGCCTTTCTGAGCCTCTTTTGCCATTTGAGTTAGTCTATTTTTTAAGGTGTTATTTTCCTCAGTCAGGCTGTTGACTGTCATTTCATACTTTTCTTGCATCTTTTTCATTTCTCTTCCCAAATTTCCCCCCACTTCTCTTATCTGCTTCTTAAGGTCCTCTATGGCCTGTAGCCAGCTTGTATTTTCATTTGGGGCTTTTGGTGCAGGAGTTCTGACCTCACAGTCCTCCTCCATGCTTTGAGCCTCTTTGCCCCTAAAATAGGAGTCCAATGTTGAACTTTTCTGTTTATTTTGTTTCGTTTGCCTAGATAAGTTGCCACTTAATTACTTGATTTTTGGGCTTGTTGCCACTGTAGGACTCTGCCACCAAACAGGGGAGCTTCCACCCAAATGTGGGGTCTTCACAACTTCTGCCAGTTGGGTGGCCTCTGTAAAGCCTCCACCCACTCTGGCAAGTTGGATACCTCCCCGAAACTTCCCCCCCAGACCACAATCCTGATCCGGGCAGTTTAAAGCAAAAGAGATTAACCCCCAGACTCATTGCTGGATCTTCCTACAGTTCCCAGACCAGGAGCTAGAGCCACTACTGAAGCTGCAAAATGGCTTCTGTGCAGCTGTTTCTTCAGCAGCTTTTTGCCCCCAGGGGAGGAAGCCACGTGTTCCCTAAATACTCGTCCCAAATTCCATAGGGCACTAACCTCTCACTTTGTCCTAGGCACATCTGTGCTGATAATTCTGGAATCGCCACACTTGCTGGTGTTCTGGGGTTCCACCAGCTGGCTGAAGGCCCGGCCGCCCTGGTGCTTAAACCGCGGACCTGGGTTCTGCTCTGTGGGCTGTGCTGTCAGTTCCCAGAGCGCTGTGCTGCCTGCTGTCAGAGAGCTGCACTGGCCGCTCCCTGCAGGGCTGGTGGGCTGTCCCCAGCAGGAGGTTAGCTTCTCTGTGCCGTTCTGTGGGTTTTGTGGCTCCAGAAGTTGTTCGGAGCTCCCTTTCACATTGTTTGAAATTTGTGTGGGGCAGAGCACATTGGAAATGCTGTTTCTACTCTGCCATCTTGGCTGCCCCCCCCCCCCAAGTTTTTTAGAGATGGCTAAAAAAAAAAGACCAGAACAGAAAGACAGCATGACAAAGGTCTCATTTCCATCCTGTGCAAGACAAGTAGTTTCAATCTCAATCTTAAAAATACATAATATTATAATAACAACATATATATTTAAGTGTATATGTGTGTACATGTATACACACACATACAAATGTGTTACAAAATAAAATGAAGGGTAGTTAAGTGGTACAGTAGATAGAGAAGCAAACATAAAATCATGAAGACTAGAGTTCTAATCCAGACTTACTGACCACTTACTAACTCTGTGACCCTGGGCAAGTCACTTAATCCTGCTTACCTCAGTTTCCTCACCTGTAAAATGAATTTGAGCAGGAATTAGCAGATCACTCGAATATTTTTGTCAATATTGCCAAATTTTGCCAATAAAAACCCAAATAGAGTCAAGCATAATTCAAAATAACTGAAAACATATATAATGATATGATATGATATGATATATGATGTGATATGATATATACATATTATACAATATGATATGATAAGCTAAAATACAATAATTAGACAAAATTACCTTTACATTATTTCCCAACTCCATATCTCCAAAAATGGTTTAATATGTAATCTGAGTTTTAATTTTCTCATTTGCAAAATGGAGGTCTTGGTTTCAATTATTTTTAAGAATTTTTTTCCAGATCATAACCTATCATTCTGAGTTTTAATCAACCAAAGTAACTAGTTTGGACAAACCATGGCATTTTGTAATTCTTATCAAGAAAATCTAATAAAAAATGCAACTACATTTCCTTAGATACTTAATTCCATGGAGTAATGACATTTTACTTCAAATAAAAAATATTTCTACATAGAATAATGAGAAATGTATTTATTATGTTCAACTTTAGGTGAAATAGAAAATAGAAAAAACGTTATTTTGCGCTACAAAAAATAAGTGAAACTGCTTCTAGGCATTTACATCAAGCTTGGAATTAATTTTTCCTTAGAGGATTTGGTTCTAGAGTTTTCAATCTCTTCTTATTATTTGGTTCTAGAGTTTTCAATTGCTTCTTATGAATCATTTAAGGATCTGGTAATCTCTATGGCATTTTTTTTCTCAGTTGCTAAATTATCGCTTAGCCAGAGTTCTTTTCTTCAATTTCCTTAAAACAAATTAATTTTATTTTCTTACTTCTGCACAATTTTAGCTATTCCAGTGAAGGATATATGCATGTTCCCATTAGAGCTTTCTTTAAGGTTGGATCTTTGTAGTTCAAAATCCTGACTAATTATCTGACACTTTGCAAGGTCTGTCAAAAGAGTTCTCAAGATTTAAGTTACTCATTCTTTGCCTTTTCAACTATTATTCCCTTTATGTTTCAACCTTTCAAATTTTTTAATTGAACTTTTTCATAGGTGTTTCTTTTTCTTCCTTTCTTTATTTGATATTATATTCATCCCATTTACATGTCAAATGCAATTTTAACATTAATTTTAAAAACTTTGAATTCTGATTTACCTACCTTCTCCACCTGCCCCCGCATTGAGATGGCAAGCAATTTGATATAAAGCATACATGTGTAGTCACGCAAAAAAATTGTCATGATAGTCATGCCATCAAAAAAAAGTTAAGAAAATCCTCAAGAAAAATAAAGCAAAAAATGTATGCTTCAATTTATATTTAGACATCATCTGTTCTTTGCCTGTGAATAGATAGCATTTTATTTGTTCTTCCCTCTTTAAATGCTTTATTAACTTCTGGTTTACATCATTCATTTCCTCCAGGTTTTGAGTTAAAATGTTTTTTCCCCATTTTTCCCCTACCCACCACCCCAAAACAGGAGTCCCGCAGGCTATCCCCTCATCCAATCTGCCCTTTCCCATATCCCCTTTGATTTTTCTATTAGGGCAAGGTGGATCTCTGTGCCCCAGTGAATAATATAAATAAAATAAATATCTTATTTCCCAATTATATGTAAAATAGTAATAATAATAGTATTTTTATATATTTAAGACATTTGATTTTAAAACCTTAAATTTCTAATTAATTCCCTTCCGAACTTGCACCCATTCTTGCTGGGAAGATAAGCAATTCAGTATATGTTGTACATATACAGCTATGCAAAACATTACCATAGTAGATATATTGTGAAAGACTGGATGTATTTCCCTCCCACTTATCCCACTACCACTTGGTCCATTCCCTACTTTGATCCTGTCCCTTTTTCAAATGTGTGTGCTTCCATCCTCCCTCCCTCCCAGCATGCCCTCCTTTCCATCATCCCCCCTCTCACGCCCTCCCCCCTAACCTCCTGTAGGGTGATATATCCCATTTGGCTTGTATCTCATTCTCTCCCTGAGCCAAATTCAATGAGAATGTGGTTTTGACTTTTTGCTTTCCTATTCTTCCCTCCCTTGCAACCATTTCCCCTTCCCTCTTCTATATGATACTGTTTACCCCTTGTACATGTGTAGCTAGGCAAAACGTTACCATAGTAGATGTATTGTAAAAGGCTGACTGTATTTCCCTCTCTCCTATCCCACCTCCCACTTGGTCTATTCGCTACTTTGATCCTATTCCTTTTCAAAAGTGGGTGCTTCCAACTTCCCTCTCACCTTCCCTTCCATCATCCCCCCTCTCATCCCCTTCCCCCTACTCTCCGGTAGGGTGAGACATCCTATTTAGTATGTATGTCATTCTCTCCCTGAGCCAAATTCAATGAGAATAAGCTTTTGCCATTTTGCCTTCTGTTCTTCCCCTCCCCTGTAATCATTTCTGCTTACCTCTTCTATATGAGGTAGTTAACCCCATTCTGTCTCTCCCCATTCCTCTCTCACCTCTTAATTTCACCTTTTAGGAGTCATCCCTTCCTATTAAATTTGACCTGTGCCCTTCTTTCTATGTTTACCTGAAAACATATATGCACATTCACATATATATTTAAATGCCCATATACCGTTCTTCAACTATTTTCATACTGAGAAAAGTTGCATCAGTTGCTGTTATTGTTTTGCCATGTAGAAATATAAACTGTTCAAATTTGATAAGTTCATTATGAATCCTTGACCTGTTTACCTTCTCAAGCATCTCACGTTTTTTCCTCAAGAATTCTTGAAAGTCCTCTATTCCACTGAATGACCACATTTTCCCCTTAAACAAGAAATTCAGTTTTGCTGGGAAGGTGATTCTTGGTTTTAATCACAGCTCCTTTGCCCTCCAGAATATCATATACCATGCCCTTCAATTCCTCAGTGTAGAAGCTGCCAGATCCTATACTATCCTGATTGTATTTCCACAATATTGAAATTGTTTCTTCCTGGCTGCTTATAATATTTTCTCCTTGATCTGGGAATTCTGGAACCTGGCTATAATATTCCTAGGAGTTTTCTTTTTGGGATCTTATTTCAGGAGGTTATCAGTGGATTCTTTCAACAACTAGGTGCCTCTAGTTCTAGAACATCAGGACAATTTTTCTTGAAAATTTCTTGAAGGATGATTTATAGGTTCTTTCTTTGATCAATGCTTTCAGGTAGACCAATGATTTTTTAATTATCTCTCCTGGATGTATTTTCCTGGTCAGTGATTTTTACCATGAGATATTTCACATTGCCTTCTATTCTTTCATTTGTTTGTATCTGTATCTTGATTTCTCATACAGTCACCAGCTTCCATTTGCTCCAGTCTAATTCTGTAGGAATGATTCTCCTCAGTGAGCTTTTGAAATTCTTTTTCCATCTGGCAAATTAGACTTTTTAAGGCATTCTTCTCCTCTTTGGCTTTTCAAGCCTCTTTTGCCATTTTAGTTAGGCTATTTTTTAAGGTTTTATTTTCCTCAGTCAGGTGGTTTAATCTCATTTCATACTTTTCTTGCATCTTTTTCATTTCTCTTCCCAATTTTTTCCCTACTTCTCTTATCTGTTTCTTTTTTTTTTTTTTTTTTTAAGCAATTGGGGTTAAGTAACTTGCTCAAGGTTACACGGCTAGTCATTATTTATGCGTGGGTGCTCATTTTCTGAGGCCAGATCTGATCTTGGGTCATCCCAACTCAGAGGAGGGCTCTCTTACTCACTGCGCCACCTAGCCGCCCCTTTAGGGCAATTGGGGTTAAGTAACTTTCCCAAGTTTACACGGCTAGGTTTTTTTGTTTTGTGTGGATTAAGTGTCGGAGGCCAGCTCCGAACTCAGGTCCTTCTGACTCCAGGGCCGGCGCTCTATTCACTGCGCCACCTAGCTGCCCTTCTTATCTGATTCTTAAGGTACCTCACACTGAGAGGATCAGCAGCAAACTAGCAATTCATTATTTGGTCATGATAGCCAATAAAAGAAACAAACAAAAAAGATACCACAATTTCCTCTGTTCTCTATGTCATATCCCCATTTAATGTAGCAATGTTGTCAGAGGAATGAGGAAAATATTTTAACAGCTTGTAAAAATTAATTACTATTGATTTGTCCAAATGTGCAATCTTTTTTGCAATGACCTTTTTGTATAAATACTATAGGAGGAATTGAATCATCTCAGTCTTTTCATTCTCTTAATAAAAGCAGTTCAGAAAAGGAATCTTCCATCTGTTATGGAAGCATCGTTCACAGATTGTCTTTGGAAAGGACAGTACAATTAGTTTGCTGAAATAATTTTCTCACCTCCAAGGGCAAAAAAGCAGAACATAATTCCTTGAGGGAACATTTGCTAATGATACATATTTTTTTGAAAAGACCCCTATGTAAACAATTTCATCTTGGAGACCAACAACTATTGAAATGACTGAAGGGATAGAGAATTTCTATGTAGAAGTTTATAAGAATCTCCACATTAAATCATGACACACTTTGTCATTTAATTTTCATTGTCAAAGTGAATATAGTTGAAGACAGAAAACAAACAAGAAATGTTTGAAATATCCTAATAAGAAATAAGAAAAAAAATAAATTTTATAATACTTTCCAGTATACATGAATATTTTCTTGATGAAAAGGGGGGTGACAATTAGTAGATGCTGCTACATATGAACACTGAATAAAATCACCAAAAATAAACACATATATTACAAGAGCAAGAATATTATTTATTACTGATTCAGGAGTCATTTTGAATCAATTGCCTCTGTTCCATCTTGCTACAAACTTGTAGAGCAAATATCCAACTTAATACAAAGGTGTAATAATGAATAATTGTGAGAAAAGAAAACAGATTCTACAAGTTAAAACAATTCCAACAGCACTCATTTAAATGTGTTATTGATGGGTAGAGAAAAGGACACTGACAACAATTATAGCAATTTAATATAGAAGTTTAACCAATATAAATCAATTATCATAATGAAGAGTAAAAAAAGCCTAGGAATTACAGTATTTAGAAAATATCTGACCTACTTGACAAGCAGAGATATATAAATGTCACAGGTAAAAACAGCTTAGAATATAAATTAATTTTCTGTCAAAATAATAATTATTAATTGAAATAATTAGTATTTGTCTATAAAAATGTTATTACTTTCATGGATCCATGGATAACATTAAGTATATTATCATCAGTACTCCCCTTTACCTTCCTAGATAATTGACAGGGAATCACTCGTTGGTACCCCATTATTTTGTATAGCAAAGGATTGTGGTTAGGTCAAACCTACAGAAATTTTAGAGGTTTAAATAATATTACTCTTTGGAATCATATTCCTTATCCCTACTTAGTGAAATCTTGGAGAAGATGTTTTAGTAAAAAATGTCAATAAAATGTGTATAATTTACTGCAGTGTGAAAAGGATAATAAATTCTTTACCCATAAGATATGCCCCGAAAGATATCTACTTCTCTATGGACTTTGAAAAGTCCGGACTACTTCTAGATTTGAAACCTTGATTTTTTTTTTAATTTTAATATCAGTAATACAGTAACAATCCATATTTCTCACTGAATCATGCAACATTATTTTAAAAGCAACTTTGAGTCACTAAGCAATTTTCACTATTATAAACACCCCAGATTGTCTATAAAGGACCCAGGAAGGGAGATCCTATCTGCTTCCAGACAAACAATTGAAATTGAAGTATATGTAAAATGAGATTTTAAATATATATGTATAAATGCATATATATACATATGAATACATATACACATAAATTATTCATATTATTCTGAACAAAAGTAATTAAAAACATTTCCATAATATATTAGAATAGGGAAGAAAAGATGATTGCTCATGAAACTGCAAATCTATTATGAACAAATTGCTATTCCTTTTAAATATATAATGAATTAATCATGTACCATTATTTTTTTTCTTTGTTTCTTCACTCCTCTCCCATCCTACAATGACTATTTGTGTATCTTATATTATCCATAATTCATCAATATTGTTGGATGCAAATAGCATCTTCATTCATAGGTCCTTTGTAGGTAGTTTGGGTATTTATAATAGATAAAATGACTTAGTCATTCTGAGTTGCTCTTTTTATTTTCAAATCCTTTCTTAACTTCTGGTTTTCTGGTTTACATCATTCATTTCTGCAAGATTTTGAGTTACAATTTTTTTCTCCATTTTTAGCCTAACCACCACACCAGAATAGCATTCCCACTGGATATACCCTCATCCAATCTTATCTCTCCCGTGTCTTCTCCCATACTCTCTTTGACTTTTCCAGTAGGGCAAGGTGAATCTCCGTGCCCATATATTTGTATATCTTATTTCCCAATTTTATGTAAAATAGTATTAATAGTAGTATTTATATATTTTAAAATTTTTGATTTTAAGACATTGAATTCCAGTTTCAATCCCTTCCTCCCTTGTCACCCACCCTTAAGCAGAAGATAAGTAATTCAGCACATGATGTACATATTAGCTATGCAAAACATTACCATATTAGATATATTGTAAAAAACTGAATATATTTCAATCCCTCATATCCCACCTCCCACCTGGTCCACTCCCCACTTTGATCCTGTCCCTTTTCAAAAGTTGGTGCTTCCAAATTCCCTCCCCACTAGCCTGCCTTCCCTTCCACCTGGCCCACTCTAATCCCCTTCCCTCTTACACTCCTGTAGGGTGAGATCCCTATTTGGTATGTATGTCATTCTCTCACTGAGAAAAATTCAATGAGAATAAAGTTTTACCTTTTTGCCTTTCTGTTCTTCCACACTCATGCATCCATTTTTCCTTGCCTCTTTTATATGAGATATTTTACCCCATTCTGTCTCTCCCCATGTCCTCTCGTCATATTCCTCTCTCACCGTGTTATTTCACCTTTTCCGAATAATCCATTCCTATTAAATTCCAACTGAGCCCTCTATCTTTGTATACATGTAAACATATATACAAATATTCACATAAGTATTCATGAGCCCATATACACTTCCTATAAATATTTTCATACTGAGAAAGTTTTCATTAGTTAGAGTTATCATTTTTCCATGTAGGAATGTAAATAGTTAAACTTTGATAAGTTCATTATTATTTCTTTTCCCTCTTTACCTGATCATACTTCTCTTGCTTCTTATATATGAATGTCAAATTTTTTATGCAATTCTGTTTTTTTTTTTTCCCTCAAGAATGCTGGAAAATCCTCTATTACACTGAATGACCATATTTTCCCCTGAAACATGATACTCAGTTTTGCTGGGTAGTTAATTCTTGGTTTTAATCCCAGCTCCTTAGCACTCCAGAATGTCATATACCATGCCCTTTTATCCATCAGTGTAGAAGATGCCAGATCCTGTGCTATCCTGATTATGTTTCCATAATATTGAAATTGTTTCTTCCTGGCTGCTTGTAATATTCTCTCCTTCATCTGGGAATTCTGGAACCTGGCTACAATATTCCTAGGTGTTTTCTTTTGTTGATATTTTTGAGGAGGTGATCAGTAGATTCTTTCAAACTTTGTTTTCCCTCCTGTTCTAAAACATCAGGGCTATTATCCTTGAGAGTTTCTTGAAGGTTGATTTCTAGGTTCTTTCTATGATCATGGTTTTCAAGTAGTCAAATATTATTTAAATTATCACTCCTGTATCTATTTTCCAGGTAAGTGGTTTTTCCCATGAGATATTTCACATTGTCATATATTCTTTCATTTGTTTGGATCTGCTTAATAGCATCTTGATTTCTCATGAGTTCACTAGCTTCAATTTGCTCCAGTCTAATTCTGAAGGAATGATTCTCCTCAGTGGACCTTTGAGATTCTTTTTTCCATCTCACAAAATCACCTTCTTATGGCATTCTGCTCCTCATTGCCTTTTTGAGACCCTTTTACCATTTGAGTTAGTCTATATTTTAAGGTTTTATTTTTCTCAGTCATGCTATTGATTCTCATTTAATACTTTTCTTGCATCATTCTCATTTCTCTTCCCAATTTTTCTCCCACTTTGCTTATCTGCTTCTTAAGGTCCTGTATGGCCTGGAAACAGCTCATATTTTCATTTGGGGCTTTTGGTGCAGGATTTTTGACCTCACAGTCTTCCTCCTGCCCCATGCTTTGATCCTCTTTGCCCCCACATAGGAGTTTAATGTTGCAGTTTTCTTTTTTTTCTTTTTCTTTTATTTTTTTAAACAAATGCTTTATTAACATCTGTTTTACATCATTCATTTCCGCCAGATTTTGAGTTACAATCATTTCCCCCCCATTATTCCCCTACCCAACCTCCCAGAATAGTAGTCCCACAAGATATTGGTTCCTCCAATCTGCTCTCTCCCATACCTTCTCCCATACCCCCATCGACTTTTCCATTAGAGGAAGGTGAAACTTTGTGTCCCAATGCCTGCACATCTTATCTCCCTATTACAAGCAAAAGAGTATTAATAATAGTATTTATATATATTTGAAATATTTAATGTTACGACCTCGAATTTCAGATCCATTTCCTTCCTCCTTTGTCACCCATTCCCTCTGGGGAGATAAGTAATTCAGTATATGTTGTACATGTCTAGCTATGCAAAACATTATCATAGTAGATATATTGTACAAGGCTGCTTAAAATTCCCTCCCACTCATCCCACCCCCCACCTGGTCCATTCCCTACATGATCCTGTCCCTCTTCTATAGTGGGTACTTCCAACCTCCCCTCACCCCAAGGATGCCCTCCCATCCATCATCCCTCCTCTCACCCCCTTCCACCTATCCTGCTGCAGGTTGAGATATCCCATTTAGTATGTATGTCATTTTCTCCCTGAACCAAATTCAATGTGAATGTGGTTTTGCCTTTTTAGCCTTCCTTATTCTCCCCCTCCTTTGCAACCACTTCCCCTTGCTTCTTCTACATGGGATAGTTTATCCTATCCTGTCTCTCCCCATCTCCTCTTGCCACCTTTCTCTCTCACCCCATAATTTCATCCCTTCAGCATTCTCCCTTCCCAACAAATTCAACCTATGCCCCTATCCATATGTAACTGTAACCATATACACACACATTCACATATGTATTCATATGACCACACACCCTTCTTCCATTATTTTCATAGTGAGAAAGATATCATCAGTCACAGTTATTGCTTTTCCATATAGGAATGTAAATAGTTCAACTTTGATAAGTTCCTTTTGATTTCTTTTCCTTGATTACCTTCTCAGGCAACTCTTACTTCTTTAGTCTGGATGTCAAATTTTCTATTCAGCTCTGGTTTTTTCCTCAAGAATACTTGAAAGTCCTCTATTCCACTGAATGCCCATATTTTCCCCTGAAACAAAATACTCAGTTTTGCTCAGTAGGTGACCCTTGGGTTCATTCCCAGTTCTTTTGCCCTCTGGAATATCATATTCCATGCCCTTCGATACCTCAGTGTAGAAGCTGCCAGGTCCTGGGCTATTCTGATTGTTTTTCCACAATATTGAAATTGTTTCTTCCTGGCCGCTTGTAGTATTTTCTCCTTGATCTGGGGATTCTGGAACCTGGCTATAACATTTCTGGGAGTTTTCTTTTTGGGATCTTTTTCAGGAGGTGATCTGTGGATTCTTTCAACCTCTATTTTGCCCTCTGGATCTAAAACATCAGGGCAGTTTTCCTTGAGAATTTCTTGAAGGGTGATTTCTAGGTTCTTTCTTTGATCATGGCTTTCAGGTAGTCCAATAATTTTTAAATTGTCTCTCCTGGATCTATTTTCCAGGTCAGTGGTTTTTCCCATGAGATATTTCACATTGCCTTCTAATCTTTCTTTGTTTGGATCTGCTTAACAGCATCTTGATTTCTCATAAAGTCATTAGCTTCCATTTGCTCCAGTCTAACTCTGAAGGAATGAATCTCCTCAGTGAACTTTTGAGATTCTTTTTCCATCTGGCAAATTCGACTTTTTAAGGCATTCTTCTCCTCATTGCCCTTTTGGGCCTCCTTTGCCATTTGAGTTAGTCTATTTTTTAAGGTGTTGTTTTCCTCACTCAGGCTGTTGACCCTCATTTCATACTTTTCCTGCATCCTTCTCATTTCTCTTTCTAATTTTTCCTCCACTTCTCTTATTTGATTTTTAAAGTCCTTCTTAAGGTCCTCTATGGCCTGCAACCCACTCATGTTTTCCCCTGGGGCTTTTGGAGCAGGACTTCTGACCTCACAGTCCTTTTCCCCCTCTATGCCCCCAAAATAAGAGTCTAGGGTTGCATTTTTCTGTTTCCTTTGCCTTGGCATGTTGCCACTTAATTGCTTGACTTTTGGGCTTGTTGCCACACTAGGGCTTTAAGGCCAGCTTGAGGAATTTTCGTCCCGAACGTGTGGGCGGGGGCAACTTCCGTTTCTGGCAAGCTGTAAACCCTCCCACAACTTCCACCCTAGATCACAATCCAGATCCAGGGAGGTTAAAGCAAGAGCGATTACCCCCCAAGACTGATCGCTGGATCTCCCCACGATTTGTAGGCTGGGAGCCAGAGCTGCCTCTGAAGAGTACAAAATGGCATTTGTCCTCAGCGGCTTCTAGCCCCCAGGGGACTCATTCCCTAATACCAGTCCCAAAGTCCATAGGACACTAACCTCTTACTTTGTCCTAGGCATGTCTATGTTGATAATTCTGGAGTCGCCACACCTCCTGGTGTTCTGGGGTTCCTCCAGGTGGCTGCTGGCCCTGCCGCCCTGGGGCTAAAACCTCAGCTCACGCGGACCTGGGCTCGGCCCGACTCGGCTCCTGCGCTCTGCGCTTTCCGCACTGCCGGCTCCCAGACCGCTGTGCTGGTCCTTCCTGCAGGCCTGCTGGGCTGTCCTCAGCGGGAGCTTAGCTTCTCTGTGTTGTTCTGTGGGTGCTGGGGCTCCCGAAGTTGTTCAGAGTCCCGTTTTATATCGTTTGGTGGGAATCTGGGGGCAGAGTCGCTTGGATGATCTGTTTCTACTCTGCCATCTTGGCTCCGCCCCCCTGCATTTTTCTTTATATTTTGTTTCCTTTGCCTAGGCTTGTTGCCACTCAATTAGTTGACTTTTGGGCTTGTTTCCACAGTAGGATTCTGCCACTAGCCAGGAAAACTTCTGTCCCATATCCTGGGATTTTCCCAATTGCTAGAGGATTAGTTGGGTGCCCTCTCTGAAGCCTCCACGTGCTCTGACATGCTAGTCACACACCCTAAGGCCTCCAACCCAGACCACAGTCCAGATCTGGGAAGTTTAAAGCAAGAGCAATTAACCCCCTACACACACCTCAGACTGGTAGCTGGATCCCCCTACAGTTCCCAGGCCAGAAACTGAAGCTGCAACATGGCAGCAGCTGTGTCCTTGCTCCTCAGAGGCTTCTCGCCCCCAGGGAGAGGCTCATGTGCTCCCAAGTACGGGTCTCAAAGTCCATAATTCACTGACTTCTCACTTTGTCCTTGGCATCTATGTGTTTATAGTTCTTGAAATGCCATACCTGCTGCTGTTCTGGAGTCCCTCCAGTTGTTTGCTGGTCCAGCCACAATGGGGCCAAAACCTCTGACTCACACAAGCCTGGACTTGGTTCCCAGAGTGCTGTGCTGGCCTCTCCCTGACACAGTGTCGGGCTGTCCTCAGAGGGAGCTTAGATTCTGTGTGACATTTTGTGGGTTCTGTAGCTGTAGATTTTGTTTGGAGTCCCATTTTATATAAATTGGAAGGGGTGGTGGTTGGAGATGTATGGAAATGCTTTTTCTATTCTGCCATCTTGACTCCACTCCGCCTAAGTTGATGCCAGTATTTTCTTTGTTCTGCTCATTTCACTATTTATTATTTATTTAAGCCTATCTGCTTTTTTCTACAATCATTATTCAGAAAGCAGGAAATTTATCTGGCACATAAGTTAAGTTTTATTAAGTCAATAAGCAGTTATCAAGCACCTACTATGTGTCAGTCACTATGCTGTAGTGACAAGGTAAGGCAACTTCAAAAGGTCAGAATACCAGCATAGTAATTCTCCATTTTATTCAATGACAAATTAAGGTAAAACTTTCACAGGACTGAGAAAATCAAAATACAGCATACACCAAGTGTAATTCAATAATTTCCAAGTATTGCTCCACCCCGGGGCAGTACATTCATATAATCTGTCACAGAGCACAAAAATAGTCAAGTTTCCCATCCCTAGATCACAACTGAATTACAATTATCATCACTTAATGCCAAGCACAATCTCAAAAGGGGCAGTGGAGAGCACAAAGTCCATCTACCCCTGAGCTACAGCAAGGTTAAGATATTCTCACAGCATTTTGTAACCAAAGAGAGGTCTTTTCTTCATCTTGACTAAAGGCAGGTTCTCATCAATCTCTGTTCCTGAGGAGACAAACCTTAACAAAGCCAAAACATACTTTGAAAGTGTCCTTATCAATTCATTCTCTGCCTGCAGAACAGTCCCTCTACCCATGAAATTGTCAGCAAGATCCTCTTCCTAGATTTTTGTAAACATATAAAAAGAAAATCCTTCTTTAGGGCTTCTGAACTAAAACCAAGGTTCCAAGACCTCTGCAACAACAGCACAGTCTTTCACCAACAGACGAATATAGCAAACAACATCAAAACAGAGAGAGGCATCACAATAGTGTCTCCTCAGTCCTTGGCAGCTCCGGATGCCAGCTCTCAAAAGTCCTGGGCATATCAAACTGCTCTTCAGCAATCTTTCTCTCTTTCAGCCTCCATGATGCTGCTTCCATAAATTCTTCTGCTGCTCCCTCTGCTTGGGCCTTATCTCTACTTTTGCCTCTGTAGATCCACCACACCATCTCCTCCCAGTTTAGCCCTCTCTTTTCACGTCAATAATTCCATCCCACGAGTGGGATTCAGAAGTGCTGAGTTTCGAAAATCAATCCAGGGGTGGCTAGGTGGTGCAGTGAGTAGAGTGTTGGCCCTGGAGTCAGAAGGACCTGAGTTCGGATTCGGCCTCAGAAACTTAACGCACACACAAACAAAAACCTAGCCATGTGACCTTGGGCAAGTTACTTAACCCCAATTGCCCTCCAAAAAGCAAAAAAAAAAAAAAAAATCAATCCAAAAATGAAGCTAATACAGGGAGATCTTTAAATTCTATTACTATTAAATATGATAAGTACAGGTTCGAGAAAGGCAAAAAAACAAAAAACAAAAAAACAGACCTTACTCTCAATATTAAAAGGGAAACAACCATATAAATGATTATATACAATGGAAATACCCAAATGATAAATTAGAGTTAGAAAGAAAGGTCTTAATTTTAAGGAGGACCAGGAAATATTTCTTGGAGGTGAAATTTTTATTGAGACTTGAAAGTGAGAGGTAGAAATAAAGAGGGGAGAATCACAAGAAAGACATTGTAATTGACATCTTTTCTTCTGACTCCACATTGCCACTCTTTGCACAGTCCAGAGTCAGGTACGCATAAACTTTTTTTCCCTTTTTCCTTTTATTTTCTGGTTTTCTGTTTCAATTTACATAGTTTAAGTTTGTTTCCTTTTCCATTGTTCCCTTACCCACAACAATTCTCATCTGAGTCTCCCTGCCCTTTTCGTGTTGCCAACTTTGGTCTTTTGAGTTTAATGTATTATTACACTAAACTCTCTCTTTTTTTTCCATACACACACCAACACACACACACACACACACACACACACAAACACACACATACACACATTCACATATATACAACACCTTTTGTTGGATTTACATAATAATTAAATCATATGTGCCTCTCTCCTTGTTTCTTCTTTTTGTTTGGACACTATTGTAGTAAGTTCCAATTATGTGAAAATACTAAGTTCTTTATGCTTCTTCCTTATGTCCTCCCAATCTTGAAGCTTGCAATATAAATAAAATGACCATGTAATCCTGATTATTTTTCATTCTTCTGTCTTTAAGATGTGTAACAGTAATGTTATTCTGAAAGACCATGCCCTTTCTCCTCTATTAGAATCTAACCACATCATCATCCTTTACTAATTCAGTACCTTTAAAATTTTTTTGGTTTCTTTTATCTAACATGTTTTTTTTTTTCATTTAAATTATATTTGTAGGGGTGGCTAGGTGGCGCAGTGAATAGAGCGCCGGCCCTGGAATCAGAAGGACCTGAGTTCGGAGCTGGCCTCAGACACTTAATCCGCACAAACAAAAACCTAGCCCTGTAACCTCGGGCAAGTTACTTAACCCCAATTGCCCTAAAGGGGCAGCTAGGTGGCGCAGTGAGTAAGAGCGCCGGCCTCGGAGTTTGGATGACCCGAGATTAGATCCGGCCTCAGAAAATGAGCACCCACGCATAAATCAAATGACTAGCCGTGTAACCTTGAGCAAGTTAATTAACCCCAATTGCTTTAAAAAAAAAAGTAAATTATATTTGGGAAAAGAAGGGGAGGCAATACAACACAGCAAAGACAGAATTTTACCTGAACTTTCTCAGAAGATTCTTATACTCTTATTAATATATATGAAAGTAGGTTACTAGAATTACCACCCCTCCTCCCCCATCAATTACCACTTTATCAATTCTTCCATGTGCACATAAAATAATATACATAAAATACTCTTTTAAGCTGTTCCTGAATTGTTTTATTTTTTACATTCATATCATTTTCAGTTTTATTCAATCTTATTAATAAATTACCCAATTATTGATAAGAATCTTACACATGCATTTTACAATTTATATCTATAAAAAGGAAACAGTCTGTTCTTATGGATCCCTTAGAATTAATTTTTCTCATATGGATTAAATTTCTCTTATGCTGAATTTTCTATTAATTTCAGGAAATTTTTAGATCTGACTTTATTTCAGTGTAAACTGTTTTGTAATAGTGTTCCTATAGTTGTGTGTTTGTCTTGCCAGGTAGACTCCAAATCATTGAATATTTAATAATACAGTAAGTTTGAATGAAATTTTCTATTTCTTATAGTTGGCCTTTGTTACTAATATATAGAAATGAAAATGATTCATGGGGGTTTATTTTGAATCCTGCTTCTTTGCTAAAGTTGTTTAATCTTCTCTGTCTCTCTCTCTGTCTCTGTCTCTGTCTCTCTCTCTCTCTCTCTCTCTCTCTCTGTCTCTCTGTCTCTCTGTCTCTCTCTCTCTCTCTCTCTCTCTCTCTCTCTCTCTCTCTCTCTCTCTCTCTCTCTGTCTCTCTCTCTCTCTCTCATGTTTTAGTTTACATCATTCATTTCCACAAGATTTTGAATTACAAATTTTCTCATCGTTTTTCCCTTACCCACCACCCCAAAAAAGCAAGCCCACTTAATATGTGGTCCTTCCCCCATCTTCCTGCATCCCACCTCCAAATTTCCAGTAGGGCATGGTGGATCTCTATGCCCAGCTGTCTGTATATCTTATATATCTTATTTCCCAGTTGCATGTAAAATTATATATATATATATATATATATATATATACACATACACACACACAAATATATGTATGTATATATGTATGCATGTATGTATGTATATATATATTTATGAGTATATGTGTGTATATTTATATGTATATGTGTGTTTCTGTGTATACAAACATTTGATTATAAAACTTTGAATTATAGAATCATTTCCTGTCTCCCTTGTTACCCACCATGACTGGGAAGATAAGCAATTCAATATAAGTTGCACATGTGTAGCTATACAAAACATTTCCATAGTTCATATATTGTGAAAGACTGACTATGTTTCCTTCAATCCTTTCACACCACCCACTGGTTCTGTTCTCTCCTTTGTTCCTGTCCTTTTTCAAAAGTAGGTGTTTCCAACTTTCCTTACCCCAGCATGCCCTCTCTTCCATCATCTCTTCTCTACTCCCCTTCTCCCCTACACTCCTGTAGGGTGAGATACCCCTTTTAGTGTGTATGTCATTCCCTCCCTAAGCCAAATTCAATGAGATCAAGGTTGACTCATTCCCTTTTGCCTTCTGTTCTTCCCCTCCACTGTAACAGTTATCCCTTGCCTCTTCTACATGAGATAATTTTCCCCATTCTGTCTCTCCCCATATCCTCTTTTTATATAGTTGAATTACTTCATAATTTTACTTTGTAAGTATTATCCCTTCCTATTCAATTGGTCCTGTGCCCTCTGAATATGTATACCTGTATACATATATACACAATTACATATATATATATATATATTCATATGCCCATAAACATATATATGTATATATATGTATATATATACATACATACACACATATACACACCTTCTATTCTCTTCAACAATTTTTATAGTGAGTAAAGCTTCATGACTTACAATTATCTTATGAATGTAATTAGTTTAGCTTTAATAAGTTCCTTATGATTTATTTTTTACTGTTTACCTTCTCATGCTTCTCTTACTTCTTTTATCTAGGTGTTGAATTTTCTATTCAATTCTGTTCTTTTAATAAGTATGATTGAAAGTCCACTATTCCATTCAATATCCATATATTCCCCTAAAACATGATACTCAGTTTTGCTGGGTAGGTAATTCTTGGTTTTAATACCAGCTCCTTTGACCTCCAGAATATCATATTCCAAGCCCTTCAGTCCCTCAGTGTAGACGGTGACATATTCTGTGTTATCCTGATAGTGTTTCCACAATATTCAAATTGTTTCTTCCTGTCTGCTTGTAACATTTTCTCCTTGATCTGGGAACTCTGGAGCCTGGCTATAATATTCCTAGGAGTTTTCTTTTTGGGATCCTTTTCAGGAGGTGATCTGAGGATTTTTTCAATCTCTATTTTGTCCTCTAGTTCTAAAACCTCGGGGCAATTTTCCTTGAAAATTTCTTGAAGGATGATTTCTAGGTCCATTTTTTGATCATGTCTTTCAGGTAGTCCAATAATTTTTAAAATTATCTCTCCTGGGTCTACTTTCCAATTCAGTGGTTTTCCCAATGAGATATTTCATATTGCTTTCATTTGTTTGGATCTGCTTAAAAGTATCTTGATTTCTCATAAAGTCACTAGCATCCATTTGCTCCTATATGATTCTGCAGATATGATATTTTTCAGTGAACTTTTGAGATTCTGTTTCCATCTGGCAAATTCAGCTTTTTAAGGATTCCTTCTCCTCATTGCCTTTTTGCACATATTTTGCCAGTTGAGTTATTTTATTTTTAAGGTGTTATTTTCTTCAGTCAGGTTGTTGACTCTCGTTTCATAATTTTCTTGCATCATTCTCATTTCCCTTCCCGATTTTTTCCCACTTCTCTTATTTGGCTTTCAAATTCTTTTTAAGTTCCTCTATGGCTTGTAACTATCTCATATTTTTTTTCTTGAAAGCTTTTCATGAAGGAATTTTGACTTCTCTGTCTTTCTCCTTTTCCATGCTTTGATACTTTTTTTCCCCCAAAGTAGGAGTCTAATATCAGATTGCTCTGCTTGCTTTGCTTTCTTTCCACTCCATTACTTGACTTTTAATCTTTTAAGCCACAGTAGCACTCTGCTAACAGAGAGGGAACCTTTTTTTATAGGTTGCTGGGGTTTTTGCAGCTGCTGTCACTATTAGTTGATGCCCTCTCTGAAGCCTCCATGTCCTCTGGCACACTGGTCATTCACCCTAGGACCTCCACCCTAGGCATCAATCCATATCCAAGCTAGTTAAAGCAGGAGCAATCCCCCCTCAGACTGGTTGCTTGATCACTGTGCAATCTGCAGGTCAGCAGCTATGAAGAAGCCATGTGGTGGTGGCATCACAGCTAGGGCCTTAGCCACTTCTCCCTCCAGGGTATAAAGACTGGAACACACTCCCTCATTCCCAGTCTCCAAAGTCCACAGGGTGCTGACTTCTCACTTTTTCCTTAGCATCTATGGGTTGATGATTCTTGAAACAGCCATAGGTGCTGTTGATCTTAAGTCCCTCCAGCTGGCAGCTGTTTGTGACTGCCAAGAGGCTAAAAGCTCTGGTTCACATGGGGCCGGGATGGGCTGCCAGAGTGCTGTGCTGTCCCCTTCTTGCCGGGCTGCTGTACAGTCTTTAGGGAGAAGTTAGCTTCTCTTTCATTTTGTGTGTTCTGTAGCTTCATAGATTGTGTAGTTATTTTTAATATGAATTGGAGGAACTGAAAGTGGGAGCCATGTGGAAATGCTTTTTCTACTCTGCCATCTTCACTCTGCCCCCCTAAAGTTGTTTATTCTTTCAAGTATTTTTTCTTCTTTTTTCTCTAGGATTCTTTAAATATATCATCATATTATCTGCAAAGAATGATAGCTTGATTTCTTCTTTGTCTCTCCTAATTTCTTATTGTTCTCTTACAGCTAAATTTAACTTTACATTAACTTTTTCTAGTACAATATTGTATAACAGTAACAATAGTAGAAAATCGTGTTTCACCCAGATCTTGTTTGAAATGCTTTCAGCTTATTTCCATTACATAAGATACTTGTTTATTGTTTTTGGCAGTTGCTACTTTATATTTTAAGGAAGATTCTAGTTATTCCTATGCTCTCTGTTATTTTAATATGAATAGATGTTTTATTTTGTCAGAAGCTTTTTCTTCATCTATTGAGGTACTCATATGTTTTCTGTTACATTTTGGTTGATATCATTAGTTGTGCTGACAGCATTCCTAATACTGAACTAGTCCTGTGATCTTGTTATGAATCTTACCTGGTCAAAGAGTATTATCCTCTTGGAAAGTTTTTATAATCTCTTTGGTCATATTTTACTTAGCATTTTGCATCTATATTTATTAGGGACATAATATATAATTTCATTCTCTTTTATTCCTCTTCTTGGTTTACATATAAGTGCTATAGTTCTATCACAAAAAAGAATTTGGTAGTACTACTTCCTCATCTATTTTCCCAAATAGTCTTTATTGCAGTGGAATTTTTTTTAATGTTTGGTAGAATCTATTCAAAAATCCATCAGGCCATGGATATTTTTCCCCTAGGGATGTTGGTGATAGTTTGTTCAATTTCTTCTTCTGACATCAGGTTATCAAAGGACTGTTTTCCTATTCTATTAATCTGCACAATTTATATATTTTTGGTAAATATTGATCTGTTTAACTAACAATTGTCAGACTTATTGTTATAATTAGGCAAAATAGCTCCTAATTATTGTTTTAATTTCCTCTTCATTGATGGTGAACTTAAGTTTTTCATTTTTAATACTGGTAATTTGTTTTCCTTCTTTCTTTTTTTAATCAAATTAATTGAATGTTTATCCATTTTATTTGCTTTTTTTCTAAAACAAGTTTTTTGTTTTATTAGTTAAATAATTTTCTCAAACATTTTATTATTTATCTTATATTTCAGAATTTCTAATTTGGTATATAATTGGGGATTTGTACGTTTAATGTCTGTGTCTTTCCATCCTATATTTGTCCTCTGTTAAATGTTTTTCTCTCTCTTCTCTCCCTTTCCTCACTAGAGTTTTGCTTTTGACCAATTCTTGCCTCACTTTGCCCTTTCCTACAAAAACCCAATTCTTTTTCTTTCTCCTTTCCCTTTCTCCTTTTTTTTTTTTCTTTTTGGAGGGGGAAGGTAAGGCAATTGGGCTTAAGTTACTTGCCCAAGGTCACTCAGCTGTTTTTTTGTGTTAAGTTTCTGAGGCTGGATTTGAACTCAGGTCCTCCTGACACTAGGACCAGTGCTCTATTCACAGTGCCACCTAGCCACCCCTAATGTTCTACTTTCTATAGGGTAATTTAGATTTCTATATCTAACTGTTTATTTTATTTTTTCTTACAGTTAAAACTAATGGCAGTAAGGTTCAAACCATGATCATCAGGGCCAGCTAGGTGAGCAGTGGATAGAATATTGGCCCTGAAGTCAGGAGAACCTGAGTTCAAATCTGGGCCCTCACCAGTCATTTACTAACTGTGTGAACCTGGATAAGTTACTTAACCCCATTTGCTTCGCCAAAACAAAACAAAACAAAACAAAACAAAAAAAACAATGTTCATTTCCCTCTACTGTAATAGGTCATTGTGCTTCATAAGATATAATTTACCCTTATCTACTTCCTTCTTTTCTCCTTTCTGAACATAATTTATTTTCACCTCTTAATCAGATTTTATCATCAGATGAAAATAAACTTATATCCATGTCCTCCATCAATACATAGCACTTCTAAATGCCATAATATATCAGAATAAAGACACAGTTCTCAAGAGTTACAAGTATCATCTTTCCCATGTAGAAATGTAAACAGTTTGCCCTTATTAAATAAATAGCATGTTTCCTTATTTGGTTTTCTTTCCTATTAACCTTTTCATGCCTCTGTTGTGTCTTGTATTTGAAGAGCAACGTTTCTGTTCAACTCTACTCTTTTCATTATGAAAAATTGAAGTTCCTCATTTCACTGAATGCACAACTTCTCTCCAGAAAGATTAGGCTTAGTTATGTTGGGAAGTTGATCCTTGGTTGTAACCCAAATTATTTTGCTTTTAGAATATCATATTCCATGCTCACTAAATTTTAAATGAAGAAATTGCAAGTTTCTTTGTAATCCTGGCTATAATCCCACTCTATTTATTATTTTTTTTTTCTTTCTGGCCATTCGGAATATTTTCTCCTTGACTACATGTTATTGCCTTCTTAAAATAAATACAATGAGAAGAAAGATGTCTCATTCTCTTTCATCTCCCTGTTCTTCCCCTCCATTATCTTCTCTTGCCTCTTTTATACAAGATAATTTACCTTAATCTAACTCTCCCTTTTTCCTTTGCTCAATTAATTCCTCTCTCATCTCTTAATTTCAATTTTTAGATATTAACCCTCCATAACCAACTCACCCTGTGCCCTCTGTCTATGTATACATGAACATACATATGCCCACAATCATATACATACCTATATACATATACACCCTCCTTTACATACATGTGCATAAACACACAGACACACACATATGTGTGTGTGTGTGTGTGTATATGTATATGTATATATATGTATGTATACACATACATACACACATATTCGCTTCAACTATCCTCATACTGAGAAAATATTGAGTTATAATGATAATCTTCCATGTAGGAACATAAATAGTTCAACTTTGATAAGTTCTTTGTTATTTCTTTTTCCTGTTTACCCTCTCATGCTTCTCTTTTACAAAGTTTTTTTTGTTTTTTTCTATTGCCATATTATTCTTATTCTGGATATTTACTTTCAGTTATATATATATATATATATATATATATATATATATTTAGTAAGAATCAAAAATTTCCTTTGTAAGAAAATATCTATCATCACATTATTGGGGGGGGGTTAACTAGCTTACTTTAATCAAACAAACATATATTACCTAGTACAGTGGGAAAAGGTTAG
Source organism: Gymnobelideus leadbeateri (assembly GCA_011680675.1). Taxonomy (NCBI): domain Eukaryota; kingdom Metazoa; phylum Chordata; class Mammalia; order Diprotodontia; family Petauridae; genus Gymnobelideus; species Gymnobelideus leadbeateri. The sequence goes on along the minus strand of WOXC01004891.1, from coordinate 96,228 downwards.
CATCCCGAACTTCAGAGTATACAGATCAAACATACAGGCTTCCAAACAGTCGAACCATTATCAATACCAAAATCACAGTTACCAGAGAGGGAAACATCAACATATGGGTTTTCAAAGCGGGGCCCTCTCAACAGCTGCTCAGAGTCTGATCTAGTCAAATCACACAACATTTCTCAAAGTGAGCCCCAAACAAAGGCTCACATCAGGAATGATATAGCCTTCTCCTGGGTCAGAGAATGTAAACACATTTTTGACCCACGGCCCAATCACACAGCATAAAGGTGTGGTCATTCCTGAAAGCGGAGCCTCCTACCAGAGGCTCCATGTGACCATATTCAGCCTATTAGGGGGCAGAGTATATTTTCAAATTAAAGAAGGTTCTCAGAGTCACTTAAGCTAATCAAAGGACCTAGGGGCAGGGAAGATCTTCAAATATGCATTTCCATTACATTCAGCTCCAAGATCTTTCATGCCCATAGCATACATAATTTACATTTGAATTAGCACTAAACCATCTCTTAGGTCATATTTTCCTGGTACATAAGAAAATCACAACATAATTTCAAAGTACAATAGTCCAAGTCTTCCACTAATGGGGCAACTGTTAACTCAGTCACTTATCAGTAAAATCATAAAATAGTCACTCAAGTTAACTCAATCAGTCACATCAGTAATTTCAAAGTACATAGTCAAAATCTTCCCCTCATGGGGCAAAGTCTTGATTAACTCAATTAATCACTTATCAGTAGTTTCAAAGTACATGGTCAAAGTCTTCCACTCATGGGGCAAAGTCTTGTTTAACTCAATTAGTCTCTTATCAGTAACAATATGTCAAAGTATTCAGAGTACAATCAGTCACTTATTCCATAGTCTTACTAAGTATGCCCATGGTATACACAATTTACATTTCAATTAGCACTAACCATCCCTTAAGCCATACTTTCAAGGTACATATAAAGGTACCAAAGTGGCCACTGGGCTTTAAACACAAAATACGAAGCATTACCATATCAATTCAAAACGAGAGTCCAAATAAAGTTCTCTTGGGAGGAGGGGTGTGTCCTTCCCATAACACTGCTCCAGGCCCTGCTTCCAAGTACAGAGAGGGGGCTGGGCAAGAAAACCAAGGTGGGGTCCTTGGGGGTCCATGGCACTTCACACCACCCACCATAGTCACAAGTCCATACTACCCCTGGGTCCCAAACTATGGGATGCAGCCAGGAAAAAAAAAAAAAAAAACATTCTTTGCCCCTGCTTTGCCACACAGTCCTTATCTTGTCCTGTGGCTGAATTCTAGACATCTGGCTTCCTTCTCCTCCAGAAGAAGGCAGCAGCTCCTGGCTTCTCCACAGGTCTCCATGCAGACAGCTCACCATTCCTGCTCTCAGCTCAGCGAAGTAAGCATGCAGGCCATTCTTCCCTCCTCGTCCATGGCTCCACAGAGTCACAGCTACCACAACTTGTTCAGGGGGAAAAGGTCAGCCACCAGAACTTCAGAGTATACAGACAGATTAAACAGACAGGCTTGCAAACTGTCCAACCATTAGCAATAACAAAATCACAATTACCAGAGAGGGAAGCATCAACATCTGGGTTTTCAAAGCCAGGGGGCTCTCAACAGCTGCCCGGAGTCTCATCTGGTCAAATCACACAACACTTCTCAAAGTATTCCCTTTTTCATCACATTCTTAAAGGGACTGAGTTGAGTATGATATTTTGTCTTTATTTTGTGTTTAACAGATTGTAATAAAAAACAAACAAAAAAACAAAACAAAACAACTAAGCTAGCTCTTTTGTATATTATTTTGTTTTCCTCTATGCATAAAGGCAGAAAATCATTTTTTTTTTATAAAGCAATTGGGGTTAAGTAACTTGCTCAAGGTTACATGGCTAGTCATTATTTATGCGTGGGTGCTTGATTTCTGAGGCCGGATCTGATCTCGGGTCATCCAAACTCCGAGGCCGGCACTCTTACTCACTGCTCCACCTAGTCGCCCCTTTAGGGCAATTGGGGTTAAGTAACTTGCCCGAGGTTACAGGGCTAGGTTTTTGTTTGTGCGGATTAAGTGTTGGAGGCCGGCTCCGAACTCAGGTCCTTCTGATTCCAGGGCCGAAGCTCTATTCACTGCGCCACCTAGCCGCCCCAGAAAATCATTTTTTAAGAGATAACATTTAATCAAAAGAGATTTTCATTGCAAATCCATGGACTTTTCACTGCCTTAGCCTATAATATAAACAAATATTTTTTTAAATGCATTGTTCTTCAAAATTGAATTTTTTTTTTATGAATATATGTTACACTCCTGTTCTTATATATATTCCTATCCCTATTCCCTCACCCTCTTATTACTTTATAATGTTTGAAGATTTTGATATCATTCTAGATACATATGTGTTGTTCCTTCTTTAACCCATTCCTGATGAAAGTAAGGTGCCAAAACTACAAGCTCTCCTCCTCCAACTTATCCCACTGTATTAGTTCCTTCTCTTGCTTATCATTAGTATAAGATAAATATTCTTTTTACCTGCTACTGGATAGTTTACTTTTTAGTATGACATCATGCTCCAATCTTTCCTTCAAAGTATCCAATTAAATTACTAATGACAATCAGACATATGATTGTCATTTGTTCATATAAAAAAGCAAGCAGTTTTCCTATTTGAGTCCATTGTAATTAATCTTTAATTATTACCTTATATTTCTCTTGGTTCTTGTACATCAACTGTTTTTATTGATTTCAATTTTTATTTTGTTTTTGCATGAAAATCCTGAAAGTTTGGCAATATATTGAAAGACATTTTTTCTCTTTCAGGATTATGCTTAGCTTTGCTGGTTATGGTATTTTCCCCTTCAGTTCCAGTTCTGTTCTTCAATGCTTAGTGTCCTAAGAATTGTGGTGTTTTAGTACCAACACTGCTAGAAGATTCTAATTGTGGCTCTAACACATTTGGGTTTTTTTCTTGCTGCTAATAATATTTTCTCCTTGAGCTGGGATTTTCAAAATTTAAATAAAATATTCCTATATATTTTCCTTGTAAGGTAGTAGTGATCAGTGGATTTCTTTTTAATTTCTACTTTCCCCTCTTTTTCTAATACTGCAGGACAAATTTCAATAATAATTTTTTGTGTTGAAAATTTATTTTGACAATTTCTCTAAATTTATTATTTATTTTGCTTTAGCTTTTTGGATGCAGGAAGGCAGGGTCATTGTGGTCAAGTGGCTTGCCCAAGGTCACATGGCTATCAAGTGTTAAATGATTGAGGCCGAATTTGAACTCAGGTCCTCCTGATTCCACAGACCATACTCTATTCCCCATTCTATACCTCAATTTATATTAAAGTCTTTTTTTAAGTTCCTCTACCAATAATTTTTGGGCCAGTGACCATTATATTTTGGCTTGAATACCCTCCTTTGAAGAACCCTGGTCTTCTCTATTCCCAAAGGAACTTTCTATAGTTCAGTGCTTTCTCCTTTGACTGCTCATTTTTCTTTTTTATTTGGTGCAGTTTACTATTGTAATCACTTCTACTCCCAGGGCATGGGGTATGGTGCCTTTGACCTCAGATTCTCTTCCAGTAACCCCTTTAGCCAAAATCAAAAAACTACACCACCCTGCAAGTGCCCCACTGATTCTGCCCTAACTGGGCATGTGTTAGTTCTTTATCACTCAGGGCCACATCTAGTCATCGTGCTTGGCCTTGCTTCCCTTATTAGCAGAGGTTACTTCAATCTTCCTCACCCCCACCCCAACTCACATACCTAACTCACCACACCTTCTGGGACATGAAACTTCCTGTGACTGGGTCCAAGGCTACCTATCAATCCAGCTAGCCCCAGGCTTAGTTTGCTGTTTTGTGGGACTATCCTGGAGATGTTTACCCTTCACCAGGACCAAATTTGGGTCCTGAATTTTTTTTTTTCTGATCTTATCTGGTTGTCCCAGGAGGATCACTTTTTTACCTCAGCTCTCATTTATTTTTACGACTCTATGTTTGTTTTTATGCACTATTTTGTCTTGTTTATGGGGAAATCTCAAGAACTTGGAATCCTGGCCTACTCTTCCATATTCCTAGGACCCTCTCCACTCTTTTGCTTTCAAAAATTACTTTCCAAAAGGAGACCTTAGGGGTTTCTTCCTTCTCCAAAGGTAAAGATTGAAGATAAGTTCAATTCCCAGATATATTTTTTTCTCAAATCCTTCCTTGGATGTATTTTATATTTTCTTTGAAATTAAGTATCTTTTATTTTTCCACTGAAGAATCTTTCATAGATTTTGTTCTTTTCTTGTCGTAGTTTTTTTGCCTCATGTTTCTTTCTTGATATCCCTAGTTCCCTTCAAGTCTTATAATTCATGCCACCTCCTATATGTGGCATTCTTTGTCCTCTGCCATGCCATTTGAAACTATTGACCCCTAGCATGCCAAACTTTGTAATTACTTGGTATAGGCTTTGTATTTACTGAATGCTACATATTTTGCGTCTCCTAAGAAGCATTTATGCTTCTTAAAGGCAGATATTATTTCCTTTTTGTCTCTTTTCTCCATTGTCCAGTATTATACCTTATAGAGAAGTAGTAATTGAACAATTAGTGAATTAAATTTGCTTCTATGTCACATATAAAGAACCAAAATAATGAATTGTTTAAAATCCTCTATAAATAGTACCCTCTCTGTTTTGGCAAGCATCATTCTATCTCTCAAAAAAAAAAAAGGCCTCTCAATAACCTTTAGGTCTTCACTGTTGCAGTTAATGCAACAAAGCAGAACCAAGAAAGATGAGAAGGAAGAGAAGACTGAACTATCTGTCATAGAAACTAAGAATAATTAATGCTGAACAAAGTTTCACTGTTTGTGGGTTTACATAATTCTGTTTGAGGTTACTTTGTGAAATCTGACATATTCCCTTATGATATTTAGACACACTTTTTTTTTTCACTGAGCATAATTTTCCCACAAGAGTAAATTTAGCTCTGACCAGAAACTAAAAATAATATGCAGGCTAAAGTCCTAGAGAAAGTTCGTCCGCAGATCGTGTTCTTATCTTCTTTAGAGACAGATAAATTGTAATAGTGATAAATTTTGGTGTTCCTTTTCTCAGTTACTTGTGCAAATGATCTTCGACGAACTAAATGGAACTCTGTGTGGCTAACTAAGGGCACATGGAATTGAATTTTTCCCCTATCTTGTAGCAGGAAATTACCCCAGATTGTTTATCTTCCTAGCAATTTCAGCCTGTGAAACACTGACATAAAACTACCTCATACAAAATTTTAAAACTATCTATTATTAAGAAAAAACACATGATATAGTTTGCACTTCTTCAAACTATAGCAATTTTTGTCTGAGAAGTAAAACAACTGATATAAAAAAAAATCACATTGTACTTTTGGAACAAAAAGTTTTGTATTTGTTGTTCTTTATTTAGACTTCAAATAAAAAGCAAATGGTGTGGCTCATGACTTGGGGATTGCTTTTTTTCACCTACTTTTAGTTGCTTATATCATTTGCATTCAAAACATTCTACTTTCTGTACCTAACTCTAATGTTTTCCATGAATGAATTGTAGCCAAGCACCATCCTATACAGAAATATTACACAATTCCCTTGAATACATATATCTCCAGCAGGAGGATCGAAATCTTTCATAAATGTGGGGAGTCTTAATCCATCCATTCATTTCTTTTTTTTTTTTCCTTTGGAGGGCAATTGGGGTTAAGTAACTTGCCCAAGGTCACACGGCTAGGTTTTTGTTTGTGTGTGCATTAAGTGTCTGAGGCCAGATCGGAACTCAGGCCCTTCTGACTCCAGGGCCGATGCTCTATTCACTGGACCACCTAGCCGCTCCCATCCATTCATTTCTAAGTAGGATTAGGATTTATTCAACATTCTACATTCCACGGTACGTTCCTAAATAACTTGTCTAGTTTGATGTAGCCCAGCAGAGATTTAGATTGCTATGGAATGGTTCTCTCTCTCTCTCTCTCTCTCTCTCTCTCTCTCTCTCTCTCTGTCTCTCTGTCTCTGTCTCTCTGTCTCTCTCTCAGACTGAGAAAGCAGAAATGACACAAATTCCTTTTTATCCTCATCCATTTTAGAAGTTGAATGTTGGGGGAAATATTTAATCATAAATTGTTATTGATTGATATATTGATTGTCAATGAATTTTTAGTAATTTTAGACTCTAGTTTTAACTGAATTATAAATCCAATATATAATTATTTTGAGAAGTGCTAATCTAACATCCATTTGCTGCTTAGATACATTTAGGAAAGGGAGTTTAATATGTAAGCAGGCAGCCTAGCTTCTCCTCAGGAAAAATCTAATTGTTATATATTATTGTTTATATTTAATTGAAATATTTTCCCCTGAATTTTCCAAGCATTATCCCTAGTACTCCTCTATAAAGTCCAAATAAAATAATCACTCTTTCACATAAGAATTTTTTTCTAGGGGGCGGCTAGGTGGCACAGTGAGTAGAGAGCTTCGGCCCTGGAGTCAGAAGGACCTGAGTTTGGAACCGACCTCAGACTCTTAACTCACACATAAACAAAAACCTAGCCATGTGACCTTGGGCAAGTTACATAACTCAAATTGTCCTCCAAAAAGCAAAAAAAAAAAAAAGAATTTTTTTCTAATATTTAAAGATATTACAGTGCCCTAAGTTTTTGCTTCTTGATGCTAGATATACACAATTACCACATATTACATGGTTGTTAGTCGTTTCTCTCTATTGGTCATCAACAACCTGTTCTGAGCATGTATTAGCTTTTCAAAATCCATCCTAAAATGGTGTCCACAAAGGAATGCAAATTTCACTAAAATGGTTTTCCCCTTCTCTGAACAATTGACATTTTCCAGCAGCAGACCTCCCCATGTCTCATTACAGGCCCTGGTAAACAGGCATCCTCCAGCTTTTCCACACATCCATGGGCTTCAAGCATCGGGAATTGCTAAAAATCACTCATGGCCTTAGTACTCACCAGAAAGAATTTAGCCCAATTTAGCCCAAGGTATGTTGCCAGACCTCTATAGCCTGTAGACACAGAAAATGAAGGCAGTGACCAAGAACCTGGGCCTTAGCACCAGAAGATTGGGACAGTGCCACCTGTGACACAGAAATGCAGTTCAACTTTAAAAGACAGGAAATAAATAAAGAAAATGAGCTCAAAGTTAAAAAAAAAAAGCACTTACCATAGAGAATTCCTGTGGTGGCAGGGAAGATAAAAACACAAACACAGAAATGGGCAATGCTGTAATATACCTTCAGCAGAAATCTCAAAAGGGAATATTAATTGCACTCAAGCCCGAAAAGCCTTTTTCTAAAAAATATTTTACAATCAAGGGAGAGAACAAAAAAACAGAAGAGAAAAAAAAAAAGAAAAACATGTCAAGAACTTAAATATTGAAACTTAAATACAAAGAAAGAAAAAAATGTTGTGGTCACAACAGAGCATAAAGAGGATTCAAAATAAATTTTCATTTCAAGAAAGACTGAATAATAAATGATACATGTTCTCTTGAGAATTGTCCAACTTTTCCTCCCTTCTTTATAAGTTTTCTTTTGTTCTCTAAAGTGCACTTTTTTACTTTGTTGTTTTTTTTTTTATTTTTTCTGCCCCACACATTCCAGAAAGTTACAGTAGAATTTAGATATGTTTCTCTATAGCTATAGCTATATACATACACATCTACATACATGTAAACATAAATACATGCTTAGACATATGTATTTACCCAAACATACTCTACTCCTGATCTTTGTCTTTATGTTTGTGAATATTTCTTGTTTCCAATCCCTCCTCCCTCCTCTATTTTACTTCTATGCATTACTTTGCCCTCCTAATCCTTGTCTACCTTGATCCAAGGATCCTTCACCTATCCTTCAATTTCCATAAACCTAAAGACACTTCTAAACCCCTCTTTTCCTATTCCTTCAACCTTCCCTCCAAAGATCTCTTCTTTGTCCACTCCCCACTTTCAATGCCCCTACCATTTTATTGATTCTGAGTTTAGAAGACTATTACAATCTTATAAATATATATATATATATATATATATATATATATATATATATATATATATATATATATATATAATATTGTTCAAACTTAAATCCATGCCATTGAGAGTAGATTACCCAAAGTGCCAGTTCTAATCCCCCATCTAATTACTCTGTATCAATATTTCCTTTTTTGCACCTAATTTGTATAAAGCAATTACTCAATTTAGTTATTCCCTCCATCTATCATTTGATTTCTAAAGTCCTAAAAAGACTTAAGTCTTTAAAAATTCTTTAAATTTTCTCCTATGAAATTTTTAATTTTTTTTTAAATTTTTTTACGAGTTGACATTTTTTATTATTTTTTCCAATTAAAATGCTTTAAAAACTTCTGATTTATATCATTCATTTCTGCCAGATTTTGAGTTGCAATTTTTTTCCCCATTTCCCCCCTACCCACCATCCCAGAATAGCAGTCCCACAAGATAGCCCTTCCTCCAATCTGCTATCTCCTATATATTCTCCCATAACACCTTCGAATTTGCCATTAGGGCAAGGTGAATCTCTGTGCCCCAATGCCTGCATATCTTATCTCCCAATTACATGAAAAAGAGTATTGACAATAGTATTTATAGATATTTGAAACATTTAATTTTAAGACATTGAATTTCATATCCATTCCCTTCCTCCCTTGCCACCCATTCCCTCTGGGAAGAAAAGTAATTCAGTATGTGTTGTACATGTATAGCTATGCAAAATATTAACATAGTAGATATATTGGACAAGGCTGCTTATAACTCCCTCCCACCCATCCCACCCCCACCTGGTTCATTCCCTACTTGAACCTGTCCCTCTTCTATAGTGGGTACTTCCAACCTCCCCTCCCCCCAAGAATGCCCTCCCATCCATCATCGCTCCTTTCATCCCCCTTCCCCCTATTCTGCTACAGTTTGAGATATCCCATTTAACATGTATGTCATTCTCTCCCTGAACCAAATTCAATGATAATGTGGTTTTGCCTTTTTGCCTTCCTATTCTTCCTCTCCCCTGCAGTCACTTCCCCTTGCTTCTTCTACATAAGATAGTTTACCCAACTCTGTTTCTCCACATCTCCTCATGCCACTTTCCTCTCTCACATCATAATTTCACTCCTTAATTTCACCCTTCCCAACAAATCCAACCTATGCCCTCTCTCTTTGTATAACTGTAAACATATATACACACGAGCACATGTGTATTCATATGACCATACACCCTTCTTCCATTATTTTCATACTGAGAAAGGTTTCTTCAGTCACAGTTTTGTTTTTCCATGTAGGAATGTAAATAGGTCAGCTGTGATAATTCCTTTTGATTTCTTTTCCCTGATTACCTTCTCAGGCATCTCTTGCTTCTTGTGTCTCAATGTCAAATTTTCTATACAACTCTTCTTTTTTCTTCAAGAATGCTTAAAGGTCCTCTATTCCACTGAGTGACCATATGTTCCCCTGAAACAAAATACTCAGTTTTGCTGGGTAGGTGAACCTTGGGCTCATTCCCAGGTCTTTTGCCCTCTGGAGTATCATATTCCATGCCCTTTGATCCCTCAGTGTAGAAGCTGTCAGATCCTGTGCTATTCTGATTCTGTTTCCACAATATTGAATTTGTTTCTTCCTGGCTGCTTGATCATGGCTTTTGGGTAGTACAATAATTACTTTTTCCATCTTGGGCTTGTTTCCACAGTATAGCTGAGTCGTCAGACAGGTGAACATTCGTCCTGAATGTGTGGGGGGACAACTTCCATTTCTGGCAAGCTGCCAAACCACCCACAACCTCCACCCCAGATCACAATCCAGATCCAGGGAGGTTAAAGCAAGAATGATTACCCACTAAGACTGATCGCTGGATCTCCCTACAGTTTGCAGGGCAGGAGCTGGAGCTGCCTCTGAAAAGTACAAAATGGCTTGTCTCCTCAGCGAAAGAAGTTGATCCTATCCCTTTTCCATAGTGAATACTGATATTATTTCATTGTCTCAGGTGCCTTTTAATGGGATATAGTTTTTTTTTCCTTTTCTCTTTTGATCAGATATAATTTCTTTTGCTGTAGCATGATATATTCTAGATGAGTCTTTTCCTTTACCGTGTGTGCTTCCCCCTAATTCAAATGTGTTTCTTGAAAATAACATACTGTAGTATTATGTTTTTAATCCAATTTTCCATCTGCTTCTGTTTCATGGGAGAGTTAATCACATTTACATTCACAATTATAATTACTATCTGTGTCTTTTTCTCTGTCTTATCTGCCATTTGCACATAATGTCTCCCTTCATTCTGTCAGTCTTCAAACTGATTTTGCTTTAGACCACCGTTTCCTTCAATATGACCTCACGTTTATCTGCCCTACCTCTATTTCTTTCCCTTTTCCCATACTACATCTTCCCTCTATTCTAACCACACATTCCATTTTCTTTCCGCTTTCCCCTCCTAATGCTTGGTGGGCATTAGATTTCTATACTTTACTAAGGATGGAATTACTTTCTTGAAATAATCTGGAGAGACTCAAATTAAAACAATGCTCATCTCCCTCCCTTCTTTCCCTCTAATGTAATATGTGTGTGTCTCTTCATGTTATGTGGTTTACCTCTTTCTGCTTCCTCCATTACTTTTCTCACATTACAATCCCCTTGCACCTCTTGATTAGGTAATTTTATTTATCATTATATCATTTATCTTATACCCACATCCTCTGTCAATAAATATAACTTATAGGGGCAGAGCCAAGATGGCGGAGTAGAAACAGCTTGTCCAAGGCACCCTCCCCCCAGATTACACCCAAACTATGTTAAAGGGGACTCTGAACAACTTATGGAGCCCTAGCACCCAAAGAACAACACAGAGAAGATAACCTCCCACTGAGGACAGCCCAGCAGCCCTGAAGGAAGGACGAGCACAGTGCTCTGGGAGGCAGCAGCGCAGGACACAATGCACAGAGAGCCAAGGCCAGGTCCATGTGAGTTGAGGTTTTAGTCCCAGGGATGCCAGGCCAGCAGCAGGCTGGAGGGACCCCATAACACCAGCAGCTGTGGCGACTCCAATATTATCAACTCAAATATGCCTAAGACAAAGTGAGAGGTTACTGCCCTATGGAATTTGGGACCAGTATTTGGAGAACGTGTCGGCTTCCTCCCCTGGGGGCTAGAAGCCGCTGAGGAGACACGCCATTTTGTAGTTTTCAGTGGCAACTCCAGCTCCTGGACTGCGAACTGTAGGGAGATCCAGCGATCAGTCTTGGGGAGTAATCACTCTTGCTTTAACCTCCCTGGATCTGGATTGTGATCTGGTGTGGGAGGTCTGGGGTGGGCATCCAGCTTGCCAGAAAGCTGTGAAAACCCCGACATTCCGGATGAAAGCTCTACTGTCTGGTGGCAGAGTCCTGTTGTGACAACAAGCCCAAAGTTCAAGTAATTAAATGGCAACATGTCAAGGCAAAGGAAACAAAATAAACAGAAAAATGCAACCTTAGACTTCTATTTTGGGGGCAAAGAGTATTGAAGCAAGGAAAAGGATGAGGACTGTGATGTCAGATATCCTGCTGCAAAAGCCCCAAAGGAAAATATAAGCAGGTAACAGGCCATAGAGGACATTAAGAAGGACTTTAAAAATCAAATAGGAGAAGTAGAGGAAAAATTGGGAAGAGAAGTGAGAAGGATGCAGTTAAAGTATGAAATGAGGGTCAACACTCTGACTGAGGAAAACAAAACCTTAAAAAAATAGAATAACTCAAATGGCAAAGGGGGCCCAAAAGTGCAACGAGGAGAAGAATGCCTTAAAAAGTCGATTTTGCCAGATGGAAAAAAAAATCTCAAAAAGCTCACTGAGGAGATTCATTCCTTCAGAGTTAGACTGGAGCAAATGGAAGCTAATGGCTTGTGAGAAATCAAGGTGCTGTTAAGCAGATCCAAACAAATGAAAGAATAGAAGGCAATGTGAAATATCTCATGGGAAAGACCACTGACCTTGAAAATATATCCAAGAGAGACAATTTAAAAATTATTGGATTACCTGAAAGCCATGATCAAAGAAAAAACCTAGAAATCACCCTTCAAGAAATTCTTAAGGAAAATGTCCCTGATGTTTTAGACCCAGAGGGCAAAATAAAGGTTGAAAGAATCCACCAATCACGTCCTGAAAAAGATCCCAAAAAGAAAACTCCCAGGAATATTATAGCCAGGTTCCAGAATCCCCAGATCAAGGAGAAAATACTGCAAGCAGCCAGGAAGAAACAATTTCAATATTGTGGAAACACAATCAGAATAGCACAGGACCTGGCAGCTTCTACACAGAGGGATCTATGGGAATGGAATATCATATTCCAGAGGGCAAAAGAGCTGGGAATGAATCCAAGGGTCACCTACCCAGCAAAACTGAGTATTTTGTTTCAGGGGAAAATATGGTCATTCAGTGGAATAGAGGACTTTCAAGCATTCTTGAGGAAAAAACCAGAGTTGAACAGAAAATTTGGAAAATAATGGAAGAAGGGTGTATGGTCATAGGAATATATATATGTGAATGTGTGTATATAGGTTTACAGTTATCCAAGGAGAGAGTGCATAGGTTGAGTTTGTTGGGAAGGAATGATACTTAACGGGTGAAATTATGAGTTGAGAGAGGAACGCAGCAAGAGGAGATGGGGAGAAACAGGGTAGGGTAAACTATCTCATGTAGAACAAGCAAGGGGAAATGGCTGCAGCGGAGGGGAAGAATAGGAAGGCAAAAAGGCAAAACCACATTCTCACTGAATTTGTTTCAGGGAGAGAATGTCATACATACTAAATGGGATATCTCAACCTGCAGTATAATAGGGGGAAGGGGGATGAGAGGAGGGATGATGGATGGGAGGGCATCCTTGGGGGGAGGGGAGGTTGGAAGTACCCACTCTAGAAGAGGGACAGGATCAAATAGGGAATGGACCAGGTTATGGGTAGGATGGGTGGGAGGGAATGATAAGCAGCCTTGTCCAACATATCTACTGTGGTAATATTTTGCATAGCTATACATGTACAACACATACTGAATTACTTATCTTCCCAGAGGAAATGGGTGGCAAGGGAGGAAGGGAATGGATCTGAAGTTTGAGGTCTTAAAATTGAATGTTTCAAATATAAAAAAATAAATAAATAATATAACTTATAAATGTCTTTATAAATATACAATTATCAAGATTTGCAAGTAACATTTTCCCATGTAGGGATGTAAAAGAGTTTGACCTTATTCAATAACGTTTTTAATTTTTATATCTCTTTACCTTTTTATTTTTCTCTTTGTGTCTTGTAATTGAAGATCCAATTTTTCCTCGAATTCTGGTCTTTTCACAAGAAAAGTCTGGAATTCCCTTATTTCATTGAATGTCCACCTCCTTGTCTTAAAGAACATGCTCAATTTTTTCTGATTAGTTGATACTTGGTTTTAGTCTAAGCTATTGGCCTTATTGAATACTGTATATCAGATATACTCCCATCTTTTAATGTGGGAGTTCTAAGGTTATGCATGATCCTGACTGTAGTTTCAGTCTCACTACATTTCTACAATTTACACTGAAGCACACAGTATGACGTTCATTTATGGGGACACGGTTGTTTCACAGATGAGGTGTCTTTCTCCCTTAGGGTTGTGCTAGAGAAGGGTAGGCTCACCTGCTGTTAGACTCCTATTTTTGCTGATGTCTGCCAATTCCCCTGGCTTTGCAAAGACAGGCAGGGTGTAATGGTGTTGTTACTTGCCAGCTCCACCACCTGGGAATAAGGATCTATTGCTGGCCTGCTGGGCTGGGTGTTGTTGCTCACTGGCTATGATGCTTCCTGTACTGAACTAGTTCACTTTAGATCCAGCAAAAGGCACCTTCTTGTAAATACTCCCTAGCCTCCAGAGTTAAAAAAAACAAAACAAAACAAAAAACAAAAAAAAAAAAACACTCCCGCAACCAAAACTAAACAAACAACTGCTGCATTTTATATTTTTGTTTATTCCCACTGTTCCGTATTTTTTGTTGTTTATAAATGTTTTTCCTGGAACATTATTTTTCAGATTTTTCTAGGTCATGGGGGAGAGTAAGAGTGACTTAATGCTTATTTCAAAATCTTGGAAGTCCTAGTCCAATAATACTTAAGTGATCTCTCCTGGATCTCTTTTCCCAGGACAGTTGTTTTTTTTTTTTTTCCAATGAGATATTTAACATTAAATATTTTATTTTTTCTTTCTTTGATTTTGTTTCACTGTTTCTTGATGTTACATGGAGACATTAGCTTCCATTTGCTCAATTTCAGTTTTTTAGTAATCATTTTTTTCAGTGACTTTTTTGTATCTCCTTTTCCATTCAGGCAATTATGCTTTTTAAAATCAAAATTATCTGTTTATTTTTTTGTTTCCAACATTCATTTCTACTACTATTTTATTTCCAAATTTCCTCCCCCTTTTTCCCTGACTCTGCCCAAAGATGGCATGTAATGTAACATAAGTTCTACATACATTCACATTAAACATATTTTCATATTAGTTAAGTGGAAGACAAGAATGATAACCAGTGGAATGAACCATGAGAAAGAAGGAACAAAACAAAACAACAAAAATGAGAGAGCAAATAGCATGCTTGCAAGTGTATTCACACTCCCTAAATCTTTCTCTATATATGGATAGCATTTCCTATCATCATCCTCTTGGGATTGTTTTAGAAAGTTGCATTGCTGTGAAGAGCCAAGTCCATAAAAGTTAGTAATTGCAAAAATGTGACTGTACAATGTTCTCCTGCTTCTGCTCCCTTCACTCAGCATCAGCCTTTTCTATTATGCCCTTATGTTCTGAATAGTGATAATGATAACAACATATCATATTAGTTATATAAATATTTACATGTTATCTCATTTTATCTTCTCACAACAATGATGCAGAGTACCTCTCCCACTTATCCGTTCCTTTCAGAATACAGGAGGTTTGCCACTTGAGTCCAAAAATAGGAAGGGAATATTATTATCATCTCTATTTTATAGGAGAAAATGAGAATCTGAGAAGTTAAGTGATTTACTCAGCCTCATACATATAGCAAGCATCCGATATAGCCTTTTTTATTCCAGAAGCCTTCTATAATTTACCACCTAGTAACCTACTCAAGTTATGATCTGCCACTTACAGAAAGTATTTAACATTTCCAATGACTGTACTGACTAAAGAAGACACCAAAACCTAGTGTGGGCTTTGGCTTGCTTTGGCCATCCAAAGTATCACATTACAGGCTCGTGGTTTTTCTTAGCCTTTTGTAGCGGCAAGCACCCCAAAATCCACAGGGTGGCTGCCAAAACAGGTTCTTAGATCTTCTTTTCTAAAGGAAAGCAACTCAAAATGGGTTAACAAGTTTACTTTAATCAATCAAACACATATCATCTACCTAGTTCAGGGGAAAAAGTTCAGCACCCCAAAATTCAGAGTATACAGAACTTACAAGACAGAGAAACAAGCAGATCAAGCAGACAGGGTTCCAAACTGCCCAACCATTACATCAATAACAAATTACAGTTACCAGAGAGGGAACCGTCAACATCTGGGTTTTCAAAGCCAGGGAGCTCCCAATGGCTGCCCAAAATCTCATCTGGTCAAATTACACAATACTTCTCAAAGTGAGCCCCAAACAAAGGCTCACATCAGGAATGATATAGCCTTCTCCTGGGTCAGAGAATGTAAACACATTTTTGACCCACGGCCCAATCACACAGCATAAAGGTGTGGTCATTCCTGAAAGCCAAGCCTCCTACCAGAGGCTCCATGTGACCATATTCAGCCTATTAGGGGGCAGAGTATATTTTCAAATCAAAGAAGGTTCTCAGAGTCTCTTAAGCCAATCAAAGGGTCTAGGGGCATGGAAGATCTTTAAATCTGCATTTCTGTTACACCTTTCTACATCAGTCTGCTTTCTTCTTTCTCTGTAAATTTGCCCATACCAATTCTCAAATCTGGAATGAACTGTGTTATATCTACATTTTTTATGTCTCTTTCTTCCATGAAGGTCCAACATAGAAGCCACATTTGCATGAAGACTTACTTGATATCCTGGATGAAAATATTATTTGCTCTCTAATTCCTCCTAAGACGTTGCTTGGAACTCTCCTTTACATTTACATAACCTTCACTTGTATTAGAATTATTTACCAATCCCCCAACCTCTATTCCAAATAATTCGATGCAAACTCTTTGAGAGAAGAAGCTGTGCTAAATTGTTTTTTCATACCTCTCACCTAACAAAATTTCTTGAACACAATCCATGTTTAATAAATGTAAATTCATCTGAAATAAAAGGGGGATATATGAGGCATGAGCAACAGAGCTAACAGTTGGCACCTGTTTTATTTCAGTCACTGGATGAGTAATGGAGTAAATTTTCTTTTCTATTTCTAGCCTAAATTTTTACCATAATTGTCTTATGACTACAGGAAGGCAAATTGACAGCTTTTTTTTCCTGCCCTTCCGGTATTGTTAAACAATACCCTAAGCTAATTTGCATGGTCCTGGATCAGGTGGCAGATATGTACTGGCAATTAAAAGGAAGGTATTTAAAACTAACTGAATATCCAACAAGCTAGGTGGAATACATAATAAAGTAAATTAAGTGTTCAAAAATTAAATATATTGACCAGAGAGGGTAATTTCTACACTAGTTGAGATGGTAGTAAACCAGGCTACCAAAGGAGATGGAAATGTATTTATTAACCAAATCAGTCTTGCAAAAAATGGAATTATATATCAAATAGTATCAGCTCATAAAAGAAATCCAGCAGTAGTTTATATCAACGTCTTAGCATAGGGCCAAAAACTAAATATTCAGAAACAGAGTGGAGAGCAGGAAGATATTATATATGGCCAAAGATGATGTGGAAGAAGTTTCAGTTGAGTTTTGCTTTGGATTCATCCATTCTCTAGCTCATCTTGGAACAAAGTGATAGGACCTCAGACAGTTAAGGCTAATAGATGAAAATCATAAGAATATTATGAACTTGGGTATAACTATGAAAGAGACCACATATAGAAGGCACTGCATATATATTTTCTCCCAGTTAGAACCATAAATTTTATGTTTTCTACTGCACAGTGATCCCCTGTTTTACCGAAGTGATTAAAAAATTAAAAAAAGAATGTTTCTCCCAAGTGATTAAACATTTGTTTACAATTATTATTTGGTGAGATATATTTTGCAAATGGTACATCATAACTCAAGTAAGAAAGGAGAGGCAGAGATTCTATTACCATTAAACGGACTACTCTTTAGGAAAAGCTGTCTATAACATATTAAAATATTTTTTTAAATTGACTATAATTATAGTTCAAATATTTAAATACTTGTTAATGTAGTTTTAGAATTTCCATATATTCATTTATATGACTATAAACAAACTAGATATTCAAATTAAATATTGAACAATTTCTAAAGGAATATGAGAAAAAAATGTCACCCTACGTTACTCTAACAACCAGTATTGTGCCTTTAATGCAGATGTTCTATTTAAAATAATTGATAACATATACAGGGTGGGTGAGTAAGTTTAAGAGAGCAGATATGATATCCCCAGATAACAGTTAGCCCTTATGAGAAATATTGGCCAAGGTTTTTAATTTTAATTGTATTTCATTTATCTTTTCTAACATGAAGTATCCCATATATTACTTCAGTTACCTCTAAAAACTGAATGTGAGTGGCAGAAACCATGAAAAGACAGGCAATGGAAGATTTCTAGCACAAAATAATGTGGGGTGTCCACGGGAAGAATCTGTTGCAACAGGCTGAAAGAAGACCACACAGTGTACCAGCACAGATTCAGCTACAGCAGAACAAGAGCAGACCCCAGATGACTGAATTACAAGCAGTAATGGCTATTGCCAGACATCTCATTGCAAGAAAGGGGTCTGTCAGACCTGGGTGAGAAAAGAACAGTCCTTCATGGGGCCTGTGGCAACAGCAGCAGTTACTCCTCATGCTATCTGCCCACAAACTAAATGTTTAAAAGTGAATTATTTAAAGTTCTTGGGGCCCACAACGGAAGATTAAACTATAAGTTCTCTCACAATCCCCTGCTGACTTGGAAAAACCAAGAGAATATTTCCCCAGGAAAAATCCTTGAATAGTGGAGCTAGCCAAAAGGACACAGCAGTATTTTAGCTCAGGAGGCTAGAGGAATAAAACTCTTGGTGTGGCTGAAGGAACCAGTGTAGAATGGGAGACATCCCAGCAAGTCAGCAAAGATCCCCACCTCAGTGGACAAGTGGGAGACCCGACACTGAGGGTGAATAGGGCCAGAAAGCACCAACAGCAGGACCCCAGGCAACCTTCACACAGTCAGGGCAATGGGCAGACATGAGGAAGGAGGGGCATCTACCAGAAGCTTAGGCTACCTATACTCCAGCACAACCTTAGGTGAGGAGGATATTTCCAGTGGCCAGATAACTCCTACACCCACACCATATTCTGTGAGCTTCAATGTAACCCTAGGGAAACTCCGAGAGACTACACATAGTCTCAGCACACAAAAGCAAACCCAACCTCAGCACCAGGTAAGTTACACAATAGCAGCTTTCAGCTGCTAGAACCAGAGACTATAGCAATCAAAGCCAACAAGAACTGTGGTTGGTCTAAAATACATTATTCTTCATCTGATGTAATAAAAATAAATCAGGGGTAGCAATCCTAATCTCAGATGAAGCAAAATAAAAAATAGATATAATCAAAAAATATATGATAAAAGGACCATTGAAAATGAAATAAAGTCATTACTACACATACCTGCACCCAAATGACAGCATTCAAATCTTAGAGGAGACAGTAAGGGAAGTAGAAGAAGAAATAGAGAGGAAATCTATACTAGTGGGGACCCTGAGGCTTCCACTCTCTGGTCTTGATAAATCTAACCTCAAAAATATCAAGAAAGCAGTTAAGGAGGTGAATAGAATTTTAGAAAAGTTATATATGGTAGAAATTTGGAGAAAACTGAATGGAAATAGAAGGTAATATAACCATTGCTTAGTAGTACAAGGCACCTACATAAAAATTGACTATGTACTAGGGAATAAACATTTCGCAATCCAGTGCAAAAAGGCAGAAATATTAAAGGCACCTTTTTCAGATCATGTTATAATACAAATTTTATATAATAAAGGGCCATGGAAGGATAGACTAAAATTAATTGAAATCTAAATAATCAAATCCAAAAGAATGAACAGTCAGTCAGAGAAATATTAATTTCATTCAAGAGAATGACAATGAGACAACATACCAAAACTTACGGGTTTCAATGAAAGTTGTTTTTAGGGGAAGTTTTATATCTCTGAAGACTTACATGAATAAATAAAATAGAGAAAGAACTCATTAATTGCACATGCAACTGAAAGCCTAGGGAAAAAAAAAAAACTTAATTAAATGCCAAATTAGAAGTACTGAGAACCATATATAAGTCTTTCCAGCTTTTTCTGAAGTTCTCTGCTCATTATTTTTTAGAGTATAATAATACTACATCACATTCACATTCCACAACCTGTTCAGTCATACTCTAATTGATGGGCATCCACTCAACTTCTAATTCTTGGTTACCACGGAAATAGCTACTAAAAGAGTTTTGAATACGTGTGCACTTTTTCTATTTATATAGTTTCTTTGGGATACAGACTTAAGAAATTATATTGCTGGGACAAAGGGAAAGCAAATTTTTTATCTCTTTGGATAAAGTTCCAAATATTTCTAGAAATGAGAAGAGTTCACAGCTCCACCAAAAATGCATTAGTCTTCTGATTCTCCCACCTCTTCTCCAGCATCTACAATTTTTCTGTTTTTTTTTTTTTCATGTTAGTCAATCTGACAGGCATGATGTGACTCTGCAAAGTTGTTTTGTGTTGAATTTCTCTAATCATTATTGATTTAGTATATTTTTATGTGAATACAGATAGCTTTGGTTTCATTCCTCTGAAAAGTGCCTGTTCACATCATTTGACCATTTATCAACTGGGAGAATACATTGTGTTCTTATAAATTTGGTTCAGTTCTCTATATGTTTTAGAAATGAGGCCTTTGTGGTGTGGAGCCAAGATGGCAGAATGGAGGAAGTAACTTTTCTAAGCTCCTTTGAGAATGACATCACTAAACTTTAAAAAGTGAATCAGAACTGATTTGAGAGGGAAAGAATCCACCGGGAAATGGAGGGTGGCAGAATCCAGCCCAGGATAATGTCCACTTGGGTCTGGGCAGGGGCAGCACAGATCATGTAGGGCTCTGCCACCCTGGACTAGAGAGCAGAATACAATGAAATGAGAAGGCACTCCAGCAAGCAGACTCACCTAATGAGATATGGGCTCTGAGAGCTCCCTCTAGCTTGCCTTGTGTCCTTTAGGTACAGGTTCTAAGAACTCCCCTTGAACTCTTTTTAAATTGTGTCTTTTGATGAGGCACTTGTATGAGGCAATAAACCTTATTTTGTGGGCCCAAACCTCTGTTTGCCATCTCTCTCTTACTAGACTTCCCACACTTTTTTACTAGACTTCCCACTGGCCTAGCCCACCATTATCTCTAGCCTCCAGGTAGCCTCTAGCAACTTTCCACTCTTATTCACTCATTGACCTCATTAAATCCTCCTGAAGATGCTCCCCAAACTCCTCCTCTACATGACGCCTAGATTCCTCCCACAGTCTTTTTTATATAAGAACCCAACTTGTCTCCATGCACGTGATAACACCATAGAATAGTAACAGCCCCATAGAATAGTGAGAGCTCAATAGAATGACCTAGCACAGACTTACTCTGTGTCTAATACAAGTGAACTTTTAATAACCTTTACTTTTCTTTGGCTGAGAGAAGACTTGAGTAGAACTCACTTTGTAAGGACCCAGTGTGTTGGTATTTTGGGTTCTCCAGAGCAACCCTAACCCTCTTTATGGGTGACCTTTTCATTTTTATGGTTTCCTGACAGAGAACGCTGCTAATCTCAAGTTCTTCTCCTGCCAGGAGTGGAAGGTACTTATGCCTCTCTCTTTCCCTAGCACCTTAGAAGTGCAATTTTCGGAGTTGCCCCCTGAGTTGCTGTGTAAGTGTGCTTTGTTCTGCTCGGCGCTCCCCACCACGTGGCATCCGGAAGGCCCCAGGAAAGGATCCGAGGACAGTGGCTGAAGTGTAACATTTGGGTCCAACGCTTATCTAAGCAGCATCCCCAACCAAGGGCAATCCATGGCCATCTATATTTGTCTGGTTGAAGAGTTCCACCCAGGTAGGACTGCTTGGGGCAGGCCAGAATCCCCCCAAACGATGTAAAAAAGGACTGTGAACAACTTCTGGAGCTCCAGCACCCACAGAACGACACAGAGAAGATAACCTCCCACTGAGGACAGCCCAGCAGCCCTGCAGGAAGGACCAGCGCAGTGGTCTGGGACCTGGCAGCGCGCAGCACGCAGAGCACAGGAGCGGAGCCGAGCCCAGGTCTGCATGAGCCGAGGTTTTAGCCCCAGGGCGGCAGGGCCAGCAGCCAGCTGGAGGAACCCCAGAAAACCAGGAGCTGTGGCAACTCCAGAATTATCAACATAGACTTGCCTAGGACAAAGTAAGAGGTTAGTGTCCTAAGGACTTTGGGACTGGTATTAGGGAATGCGTCGGCTCCCTCACCTGGGGGCTAGAAGCCACTGAGGACAAACGCCATTTTGTAGTTTTCAGAGGCAGCTCCCGCTCCCAGCCTGCAAATTTGTAGGGAGATCCAGCGATCAGTCTTGGGGGGTAATCACTCTTGCTTTAACCTCCCTGGATATGGATTGTGATCTAGGGTGGACGTTGTGGGTGGGTTTACAGCTTGGCAGAAACGGAAGTTGCCCCCCACACGTTCGGGACGAAAATTCCTCTATCTGGCCTTAAAGCCATAGTGGGGCAACAAGCCCAAAAGTCAAGCAATTAAGCGGCAACATGCCAAGGCAAAGGAAACAGAAAACTGCAACCCTAGACTCCTATTTTGGGGGCATAGAGCAGGAAAAGGACTGTGAGGTCAGAAGTCCTGCTCCAAAAGCCCCAGGGGAAAACATGAGGGGGTTGCAGGCCATAGAGGACCTTAAGAAGGACTTTAAAAATCAAATAAGAAAAGTGGAGGAAAAATTGGAAAGAGAAATAAGAAGGATGCAGGAAAAGTATGAAACGAGGGTCAATAGCTTGACTGAGGAAAACAACACCTTAAAAAATAGACTAACTCAAATGGCAAAGGAGGCCCAAAAGGGCAATGAGGAGAAGAATGCCTTAAAAAGTCGAATTTGCCAGATGGAAAAAGAATCTCAAAAGTTCACTGAGGAGATTCATTTCTTCAGAGTTAGACTGGAGCAAATGGAAGCTAATGACTTTATGAGAAATCAAGATGGTGTTAAGCAGATCCAAACAAATGAAAGATTAGAAGGCAATGGGAAATATCTCATGGGAAAAACCACTGACCTGGAAAATCGATCCAGGAGAGACAATTTAAAAATTATTGGACTACCTGAGAGCCATGATCAAGGAAAGAACCTAGAAATCACCCTTCAAGAAATTCTCAAGGAAAACTGCCCTGATGTTTTAGATTCAGAGGGCAAAATAGAGGTTGAAAGAATCCACCTATCACCTCCTGAAAAAGATCCCAAAAAGAAAACTCCCAGAAATATTATAGCCAGGTTCCAGCATCCCCAGATCAAGGAGAAAATACTCCAAGCAGCCAGGAAGAAACAATTTCAATATTGTGGAAACACAATCAGAATAGCCTAGGACCTGGCAGCTTCTACACTGAGGGATCGAAGGGCATGGAATATGATATTCCAGAGGGCAAAAGAACTGGGAATGAACCCAAGGGTCACCTACCCAGCAAAACTGAGTATTTTGTTTCAGGGAAAATATGGTCATTCAGTGGAATAGAGGACTTTCAAGCATTCCTGAGGAAAAAACCAGAATTGAATAGAAAATTTGACATCCAGACACAAGAAGGAAGAGATGCCTGAGAAGGTAATCAGGGAAAAGAAATCAAAAGGAACTTATCAAAGTTGAACTATTTACATTCCTATATGGAAAATCAATAACTGTGACTGATGATATCTTTCTCAGTATGAAAATAATGGAAGAAGTGGGTGTGGTCATATGAATACATATGTGAATGTGTGTGTATATGGTTACAGTCATATATGGATAGAGGGCATAAGTTGAATTTGTTGGGAAGGGAGAATACTCAAGGGATGAAATTATGAGGTGAGAGAGGAAAGTGGCAAGAGGAGATGGGGAGAGACAGGGTAGTGTAAACTATCCCATGCAGAAGAAGCAAGGGGAAGTGGTTGCAAAAGAGGGGGACAATAAGGAAGGCTAAAAAGACAAAACCACATTCACATTGAATTTGGTTCAGGGAGAGAATGACATATGTACTAAATGGGATATCTCAACCTGCAGCAGAATAGGGGGAAGGGGGATGGGAGGAGCGATGATGGATGGGAGGGCATCCTTGGGGTGAGGGGAGGTTGGAAGTACCCATTATAAAAGAGGGACAGCATCATGTAGGGAATGGACCAGGTGGGGGGTGGGATGAGTGGGAGGGAATTATAAGCAGCCTTGTACAATATATCTACTATGATAATGTTTTGCATAGCTAGACATGTACAACATATACTGAATTACTTATCTCCCAAGAGGGAATGGGTGACAAGGGAGGAAGGAAATGGATCTGAAATTTGAGGTCGTAACATTAAATGCTTCAAATATATATAAATACTATTATTAATACTCTTTTGCTTGTAATAGGGAGATAAGATGTGCAGGCATTGGGATGCAAAGACTCACCTTCCTCTAATGGAAAAGTCGATGGGGGTATGGGAGAAGGTATGGGAGAGAGAAGATTGGAGGAAGCGATATCTTGTGGGATTACTATTATGGGAGGTTGGGTAGGGGAATAATGGGGGGAAAATGATTGTAACTCAAAATCTGGCGGAAATGAATGATGTAAAACAGAAGTTAATAAAGCATTTGTTTAAAAAAAAAGATGTGCAATTTTCTTTTTGTTTTGTTTAGTTTAGTTTTGTTGTTGTTGTTTTTTTTGTTGTTGTTGTTGTTGTTGTTGTTGTTGTGTGTGTGTGTGTGTGTGTGTGTGTGTGTGTGTGTGTGTGTTTGGCGTGGTCCTGACCTCTCAGGTCCCATTAAGTCAGACAGCTAGGAGGCTGTTTCATGCTCAGCCTGACCTCAGATTCTCAGTCCTGTTGGGCTATTTTGGAGAAAATGGACATATGTGCAGCTTCTGAAGAATGGAATACAAGGGGGGTAGAGCCAAGATGGCAGAATGGAATTAGTAACATTTCTAAGATCCTCTGTGAATCCTTTCAGTAAACTTTAAAAAGTGAATCTGAATAGATTGTGGATGTCAGAATCCACTGGGAGACAGAGCAAGTCAGAATTCAGCCCCAGAAAGTGCTGATGTGGTTTAGGACAGGGGGAACATGGAGAACATAGGGGCTGCAGCAGCTAGGACTAGAAAGCAGACTATAGCAGAGTGAGAAGGAGCTCCAGCCAGTAGACTCAACCAACCCAAGGGTGATGCGCAGCCATCTCACCAGTGTCTCACCACAGGATAGGAGGATCCATCAGAGCTGCGTAAGAGAAAGCTCAGGGTCCACAGCAGAGACAGCATCTTCTCCTGGGGCTATCAGCCCATACACAAGAAGTTTAAAAATCAACTGCCTGATTTTCCAGAAGCCAGGACAGCAAAGTAAATTCTTTCTGCTTTTATTCACTCTCTTGAACTAGAAAACACAGAGATAAATGTCCCACCAAGAGTGAAATTCTGAAATAGCAGAAATAGCCTCAGGCTTAGAAGTCAAAGAGAAAGGATATAACTGAGGCTGTAAGAGGTCTGAAGAGGAGGGCAGGAGGGGTACCAACAAGACTTGCCTCACCTGACCAGCAAAAGCCTGCCACAGCTGTAGCCCAGGAGCATGGAGGCAGAAATTTGAAACAGCCAGACCACGACTCTACCCCAGATTACTCTGTGGGCCTCAGGGTAACTCAGGGGAAACACTTAGAGTCCTGGCCTTGGCCTCAATCTAGACACCCAGATATTACACCACATAAAACCAACAATGAGGCACCTAGCTCCCAGCCTGAGAAATCCAAAGCCTTGGATCAAATCTCTCTGTACCCCAGGATCAGAAATAAACTTTAAAGGACAAGAAATAGGCAACTACAATAGGCCAGAAGCAACTTGTAAAGTCAAGACCAAATGCAATAGAATACTATTATTCTGAACGAGAACATTCACTTTCAGGAGACACCAAGGACTCTGTGCCCACACCCGAGACCACAAATGGGAATATAAATGGGTCTCAAAACCAAAACATATTTTTGGAGAAGGTCAAGAAAAAACTTAAAAGCCAAATTAGGGAGGGAGAAGACAAATTTAAATCTACAGTGACCAAATTATAAAAAAACAAAACAAAACAAAACAAAACAAAAAAAAACTCACTGAAGAAAACAAATTTTTAAAAAGGAAAATTTGTGAACAAATTGTAGAAAATACCTCACTAAAAAGGGGCTTTCAAAAACTGACATAAGAAAATAATTCTCTAAAAATTAGAATCAGTCAAATCGAAGCTCAGGTCTCTGATTCACTCAAACAAAACATAAATATTGATCAATTGGAAGAAAGTGTAAAACATTTCATTGGGACAAAAATACCAACTCACCTGGAGAACTGATCCAGGAGAGATAACTTACAAGAAAAACATGATGAAAAAATCATCCTGAACAACAGCCTCCAAGAGACTGTGAAAGAAAACTGTCCTGAAGTCCTAGCATCAGAAGGTAAAATAGTTATTGAAAGACTTCACCAGACTGCTGCTGAAAGTGGTCACAAATTGAAAACTCCAAGAAATATAGTAGCCAAATTCCAGAATTACAGGATTAAAGAGAAAACATTGCAAGCAGTGTTTTGAATAATAAACAATTCAAATGTAGTGGACCTACCCTCAGGATTACACAGGACCTAGCAGCTTCTCAATTAAAATATCTAGAGGAATTGGAATTTGATATTTCATAAGGCAAAAGAGCTAGGAGTACAAACAAGGATTAACTACCTGGCAAAACTGAGCATAACCTTCCAGTAAAGGCAATGTTCATTTAATGAAATAAGGGACTTCCAGACATTACTTATGAAAAAGTCAGAGCTTAATGGAAAATCTGATTTCCGATTACAAGACTCAAGAAAGACAAAACAAAGTAAACAAGGAAAACACACACTCCAACATAGACACATGCACACATGTACACTCATGCACATATGCACATAACTTAGGATGCAATAAGAGCAAACTGTTTACATCCATATATGAGAAGCAGAAAACTGTCAGTATTGAAATTTATATGATTATCATTACCTTTACATGGGTTATACATAGATATAGGGTGTGGGTATAAATGAAACAATTTGATGAAGAAAACTTATTAATGGGTTCAAAGGAACTGTAATGGGATAAAATAATGGATGAGAGAGAAAAAGGTAAATTATACTATAAAAAGAAGCATAAAATCCTACTAAAATAGAGGGAAAGGAGGGAGGGAGAGGAGCACTGAATGTAATTTACTCTCATAAGTTTGAGGTCAAAGGGGGAATAGCATACTCTGATAAGTATAAAAATCAATTGTGTCCTATAGACAGTAGGAGTGTAAGGCGGTGGGAATAAGAAGGGGGTGATTAGAAAGGAGGCAAATAGTAGTAAGGTGAGTAGGTAACAAAGGGGAAGTCACAGAGAGGAAACACTTAGGGAGGCAGTGGTAATAAAAAAGTCCTTAAGGAGGGGAAGGGAGAAGGAAGAAACAAAAAGTTAAGCAGGGGAGGGAATAGGATGGAGGGAAAGAGACAGATAGTAATCATTACTGTGAATGTGAATGGGATGAACTCCCCCATAAAACAGAGCCAGATAGCAGACAGGATTAAAAACCATAATCCTACAATATACTGTCAACAAGAAACACATAGGACCAAATGGATACCCACAGGGTAAATATAAAAGACTGGAATAAAATAGATTATGCTTCAGCTAAAGTAAAAAAAAAAGCAGTAGTAGCAATCCTTATCTCAGGTAAAGGTAAAGCAAAAACAGATCAAATTAAAAGAGATAAGGAAGGAAAATATATCCTGCTAAAAGGCATGGTTAAAAAAGAGCAATATCCATCTGCTCCTCGGTTCTCATAGCACAATAGTATTCTGTTACATTCATATACCTCAACATTTTCAGCCGTACCCCAATTGATGGAAACCCATTTAATGTCCAATTCTTTGCCACGAAAAAGAGGTGATATACTTTTTTTTTTTTTTTACATATTGGTCTTTCTCCCATTTTATGATCTTTGTGATACAAACCTGGAAGTGCTTTTGCTGGGTCAAAGTGTATGACATTATTTATAGCCCTTTGGGCATCATTCCAGATTGCTCTTCAGAATGGTTGCATCAGTTCACAACTCCACCAGCAATGCATTATTGTTCCAATTTGTCCAAATCCTCTCCAACATTTGTAATTTTCCTGTTTTGTCATCTTAGCTAATCTGACTGTTGAGATGTGGCACCTCAGAATTATTCTGATTTGCGTTTCTCTAATCTATAGTGATTTAGAGCATTTTTCATATCTTTATAGATATTTTTTAATTTATTCCTCTGAAAACTGCCTGTTCATATCATTCGACCATTTATCCATTGGGGAATGCCTTGTATTATTTTAGATTTGACTCAATTCTCTGCATATTTTAGAAATCAATCCTTTATCAGAGACATAGGTTCTAAAAATTCTTTCAAAATTTCCAATTTCCCTATTAATATTGGTTACACTGTCTTTGTACAGAAAATTTTCAATTTAATGTAATCAAAATTAACCATTTTGTATTTTATAATGCTCTCTATTTTTTGTTGGTCATAAGGTCTTCCCTTCTACACAAATCTGACAGGTAAACTATCCCTTGTTTTCTGAGATTGCTTACAGTATGATCCTTTATACCTAGATCATACACCTATTTAGATCTGATTTTGTTATATGGTGTTAGATAATGGTCTACCCCCACTTTCTGCCATACTGTATTTCAATTTTCCCAGCAGTTTTTGTCACAAACTGACTTTTCATCACAAAAACTTGGGTCTTTGAGTTTACCAAAAAAATAGATTACTATAGTCATTGACTTCTGAGTATCCTTTGTCCAATCTATTCCGTTGAACCACTTCTCTATTCCTCAGCCAGTACCAAGAAGTTTTTATGTCTGCTGCTTTAAAACACATATTAAAATCTGGTCTACCTAGGCCACCTTGCCTAGATTCTCTTGTCGTTAATAAGATTGACATTCTGGATGTTTTGTTATTCCAAATGAATTATGTTACTCTTTTATCAAGATGTATGAAGTAATTTTTTTTGGTAAATCATATTTACCTGGAGAGGCTCACACAAACTGATGCTGAGTGAAAAGAGTAGAACCAGGAGTAAATGGTACACAATTATAGACACAATGTATTTTTAATGACCAACTTTCATAGACTGGACCCTTCTCAGCAATGTAGGGTTATTTGTCAACCCCAAATGACTCATGATGGAGAGAGATGTCTACATCCAGAGAAAGAACTGTGTTGGAATCCAGATTGAAGCAAGTTACCTGATTTTTTCTTTTTCTAGTTTGGTTTCATTTCCTTATTCCCATTGTTCATTCCATTGATACAATCCTTCTTCTTCTTCTTCTCCTTCTTCTTCTTCTCCTTCTCCTTCTTCTCCTTCTCCTCCTTCTTCTTCTTCTTCTTCTTCTTCTTCTTCTTCTTCTTCTTCTTCTTCTTCTTCTTCTTCTTCTTCTTCTTCTTCTTCTTCTTTCTTCTTCTTCTTCTTCTTCTTCTTCTTCTTCTTCTTCTTTCTTCTTCTTCTTCTTCTTCTTCTTCTTCTTCTTCTTCTTCTTCTTCTTCTTCTTCTTCTTCTTCTTCTTCTTCTTCTTCTTCTTCTTTCATTTTGGAAGGCAATTGGGTAACTTGCCCAAGGTCGCACGGCTAGGTTTTTGTTTCTGCGTGCATTAAGTGTCTGAGGCCAGATCCGAAATCAGGTCCTTCTGACTCCAGGGCTGACGCTCTACTCACTGCGCCACCTAGCCGCCCTGATACAATCCTTCTTTGTAACCTCACTAATGTTTAATGTGAAAGTATTTGCAGATCCTATAATTGATTTTATGCCATCATGGGGAGGGAGGAAGAGAGGAAGATAAAATGTGGAACTCAAGGAATTGTGGAACTGAATCTTGGAAACTAAAAGTAAAAAATAAATAAATTAATGAAAAAGAATTTTTATTTTTTATGATTTAAAAAGTGAAGCAACATCCTTACTTAACATACATGCACCAAATGGTATGGCATACAAATTCATAAAGGAGAATTTAAGGGAACTAGAGGAAGAGACAGATAGGAAAATTATACTAGTGGGTGACCTTAATCTCCCCATCTCTGAATGTAATATAACCTCAAAATAAAGAAGAAAGAAGTTAAACAGGTGAATAGAATTTTAGAGAGGATAGATATGATAGATTTCTGGATAAAACTGAGTGGGGATAAAGCGGATTCCACTTTCTTCTCAGCGGTGCATGGCACATATTCAAAAAGTGACCATGTATTAGGACATAAAATCCTCACAATAAAGTGCAGAAATGTCAAAATATTAAATGCATCCTTTCCAGATCATGATGAAATCAAAATCTTATCCAATAAATGTCCATGAAATGATAGCCTAGAAACTAATTATGGAATTAAACAATTTAATCCTAAAGAATGAGTGGGTAAAGAAAAAAATTATAGAAAAAATCAGTAACTTCATTCAAGAGAATGACAATAATGAGACAACATACCAAAATTTGTGGAATGCAGATAAGGCAGTTCTTAGGGCAAGATTTATATCCCTGATTGCAGACATGCATAAATTAGAAAAAATGGAGGTCAATGAAATGGGCATGCAATTGAAAAAGCTAAAAAATTAACAAATAGAACATCTGCAATTAAATCATAAATTAGTGGGCAGCTAGGTGTCGCAGTGAGTGGAGTGTCAGCCCTGGAGTCAGAAGGACCTGAGTTCAGTCTGGCCTCAGTCACTTAATGCACACACAAACAAAAACCTAGCCGTGTGATCTTGGGCAAGTTACTTATCTACAATTGACCTCCAAAAAGCAAAAAAAAAAAAATCATAAATTAGTGAAAACCAAAGGGGAGATTAATATATTTGAAATTAAGAAACAAATGAATAAATAAAACTAAGAACTTGTCTTATGAAGGTATCAATAAAACTTATAGACCCTTTGTCAATATGATTTAAAAACAAAGGAACAAAATCAAACATGTGAATCACATATGAAAACGATGAATCTGCTTCCAATGAAGAAGAAATTAAAACAGTAATTAGGAATTATTTTGCCCTACTGTATGCACATGAATTTGACAATATTAGTGAAATGGATGAATATTTACAAAAATAATGTTTCCCAGATTAACTGAACAGGCAGTGAATTACTTAAATAACCCCATCTCAGGAAAAAAGAAATTGAACAAGTAATCAGTGAACGCCCTAGGAAAAAATCTCCAGGGCTAGTTGCATTTACAAGTGAATTCTATCAATCATTTAAATACTTTTTCCAATACTCTACAAACTATTTGGAAAATTAGTGAAGAAGGAGCCCTACCAAATTCTTTTCATGACACAATTTTGGTACTGATACCTAAAGCAGGAAGAGATAAAACAGAGAAAGAGAAAATTCAACAAAATTTCCCTCATCAATATAGATGCAAAAATTTTAAATAAAATATAAGCAAAAAGACTTCAGCAACTTAGCATAATAATGATGCACTTTTGATCAGGTAGGATTTATTCCAGGAATGCAAGAATGGTTCAATATTAAGGAAAGTATCAGTATAATTGATCATATCAACAGTAAACGCAGCAAAAAACACATGATTATCTCAATTGATGCAGGAAAGACTTTTAACATAGTATAACATCCATTCCTATTAAAAACAACAAAAAAAAACAACAAAAAAAAATACAATAAAAACAATAGAAAGTATAGGAATAGACATCATAATGGGGATGAGTTAGAAGAATTTCTGATAAGATTAGAGATGAAACAAGTATGTCCACCATCACCCCTCTTATTCAATCTGGTACTAGAAATGTTAGCAGTAGTAAGCTGAGAAGAAAAAGAAATCAAGGGATTCAAATAAGGCAAAGAAGGAATTAATCTATCACTCTTTGCAGATGATATAATGATACACTTTAGCTCCTGGCCTGCGAACTGTAGGGGGATTTAGCCACCTGTCTGGGTGGGGGTAATCACTCTTGCTTTAAAATTCTTGCATCTGGATTGTGGTCAGGGGTGGAGAGCTTGGGATGTATTACCCAATTGACAGAACGTGTGGAAGATTCAGAGAAGGCATCTCCAGAAGTTGAGAAGACCCCAATGTTTGAGATGGAAGCTACCCTGTCTGGTGGCAGAGTCCTACTGTGACAACAAGCCCAAAGTCAAGTAATTAAGTGGCAACATGCCTAGGTAAATGAAACAAAATAAACAGACAAATTCAACATTAGACTCTTATTTTGTGGGCAAAGAGGATCGAAGCATGGCACTGGAGGAGGACTGGGAGGTCAGAACTCCTGCACCTAAAGCCGCAATAGAAAACATGAGCTGGTAAGAGGCCACAGAAGTCCTTATGAAGCAGATAAGAGTAGTGGGGGGAAAATCAGGAAGAGGAATGAGAAAGATCCAAGAAAAGTATGAAATGAATGTCAACAGCCTGAGGAAAACAACAATTTAAAAAATAGACTAACTCAAATGGCAAAAGAGGCTCAAAAAAACAATGAGGAGAAGAATGCCTTAAAAAGCCAAATTTGCCAGATGGAAAATGAATCTCAGGAGGTCACTGAGGAGAATCATTCCTTCAGAATTAGACTCCAGTAAATGGAAGCTAGTGACATTATGAGAAATCAAGATGTTGTTAAGCATATCCAAACAAATGAAAGAATAGAAGGCAATGTGAAATATCTCATGGGAAAAAAAACTACTGACCTGGAAAATAGATCCAGGAGAGATCATTTAAAATTTATTGAACTACCTGAAAAACATGGTGAAAGAAAGAACCTGGAAACCATCCTTCATGGAATTCTCCAGGTATATTGCCCTGATGTTTTAGAACCAGAGGGCAAAATAGAGGTTGGAAGAGTCCACTGATCACCTCATGAAAAAGATCCTAAAAAGAAAACTCCTAGGAATATTATAGCCAGGTACAAGAATTCCCAGATCAAGGACAAATACTAAAAACAGCCAGGAAGAAACAATTTCAAAATTGTGGAAACAACATTAGGATAGCACAGGATCTGGAATATGATTTTCTGGAGGGCAAAGGGGCTGTGATAAAACCAAGAATCACCTACCCAGCAAAACTGAGTATCATGTTTTAGGGGAAAATACGGGAATTCATTGGAATAGAGAACTTTCTAGCATTCTTGATGAAAAAAGCAGAGTTGAATAGAAAATTTGACATTCAGATAAAAGAAGCAAGAGATTCTTGTGAAGTTAAACAGGGAAAAGAAATCATCAGGAACTTATCAAAGTTGAATTATTTACAGTCCTACATGGAAAAAAGATAACACTAACTGATGAAACTTTTATCTATATGGAAATAGTTGAAGAAGGGTATATGAGCATGTGAAAACATATGTGAATGTCTGTATCTATGTTTACAGGTATACATAGATAGAAGGAAGAGGTCAAATTTTATAGGTGGGCATGATACTTAAAAGGTGAAATTAAGGGGGGCAGAGCCAAGATGCTGGAGTAGAAACAGCTCATTCAAGCCACTCTGCCCCCAGATTCCCCCCAAACTATGTAAAAGGGGACTCTGAACAATTTCTGGAGCCCCAGGACCCACAGAATGACACAGAGAAGCTAACTTCCCGCTGAGGACTGCCCAGCAGCCCTGCAGGAAGGACCAGCGCAGTGGTATGGCACCTGGCAGCGTGAAGCGGCAGAGCGCAGGAGCCCAACAGAGCCCAGGTCCGCGTGAGCCGAGGTTTGAGCCCCAGGGCGGCAGGGCCAGCAGCTGGCTGGCGAACCCCAGAACAACAGGAGCTGTGGCAACTCCAGAATTATCAACATAGACATGCCTAGGACAAAGAAAGAGGTGAGTGTCCTATGGACTTTGGGACCAGTATTTAGGGAATGCGTGGGCTCCCTCCCCTGGGGGCTAGAAGCCACTGAGGACAAACGCCATTTTGTAGTTTTCAGAGACAGCTCCGGCTCCCAGCCTACAAATCGTGGGGAGATCCAGCGATCAGTCTTGGGGGGTAATCGCTCTTGCTTTAACCTCCCTGGATCTGGATTGTGATCTAGGGTGGAAGTTGTGGGTGGGTTTACAGCTTGCCAGAAACGGAAGTTGCCCCCCACACGTTCAGGACGAAAATTCCTCTATCTGGACTTAAAGCCATAGTGTGGCAACAAGCCCAAAAGTCAAGCAATTAAGTGGCAACATGCCAAGGCAAAGGAAACAGAAAAATGCAACCCTAGACTCCTATTTTGGGGGCATAGAGCAGGAAAAGGATTGTGAGGTCAGAAGTCCTGCTCCAAGAGGCCCAGGGGAAAACATGAGGGGGTTGCAGGCCATAGAGGACCTTAAGAAGGACTTTAAAAATCAAATAAGAAAAGTGGAGGAAAAATTGGAAAGAGAAATAAGAAGGATGCAGGAAAAGTATGAAACGAGGGTCAATAGCTTGACTGAGGAAAACAACACCTTAAAAAATAGACTAACTCAAATGGCAAAGGAGGCCCAAAAGGGCAAGGAGGAGAAGAATGCCTTAAAAAGTCAAATTTGCCAGATGGAAAAAGACTCTCAAAAGTTCACTGAGGAGATTCATTCCTTCAGAGTTAGACTGGAGCAAATGGAAGCTAATGACTTTATGAGAAATCAAATTGCTGGTAAGCAGATCCAAACAAATGAAAGATTAGAAGGCAATGTGAAATATCTCATGGGAAAAACCACTGACCTGGAAAATAGATCCAGGAGAGACAATTAGAAAATTATTGGACTACCTGAAAGCCATTATCAAAGAAAGAACCTAGAAATCACCCTTCAAGAAATTCTGAAGGAAAACTGCCCTGATGTTTTAGATCCAGAGGGCAAAATGGAGGTGGGAAGAATCCACCTATCACCTCCTGAAAAAAGAACCTAAGAAGAAAACTCCCAGGAATATTATAGCCAGGTTCCAGAATCCCCAGATCAAGGAGAAAATACTACAAGCAGCCAGGAAGAAACAATTTCAATATTGTGGAAACAGAATCAGAATAGCCCAGGACCTGGTAGCTTCTACACTAAAGAATCGAAGGGCATGGAATATGATATTCCAGAGGGCAAAAGAACTGGGAATGAACCCAAGGGTCACCTACCTAGCAAAACTGAGTATTTTGTTTCAGGGGAAAATATTGTAATTCAATGGAATAGAAGACTTTCAAGCATTCTTGAGGAAAATAACAGAATTTAGTAGAAAATTTGACATCCAGACACAAGAAGGAATAGATGCCTGAGAAGGTAATCAGGGAAAAGAAATCAAAAGGAACTTATCAAAGTTGAACTATTTACATTGCTATATGGAAAATCAATAACTGTGACTGATGATATCTTTCTCTCTATGAAAATAATGGAAGAAGGGGGTGTGGTCAAATGAATACATATGTGAATGTGTGTGTATATGGTTACAGTTATATATGCATAGAGGGCATAGGTTGAATTTGTTGGGAAGGGAGAATTCCCAAGGGATGAAATTATGAGGTGAGAGAGGAAAGTGGCAAGAGGAGATGGGGAGAGACAGGGTAGTGTAAACTATCCCATGTAGAAGAAGCAAGGGGAAGTGGTTGCAAAGGAGGGGGAGAATAAGGAAGGCTAAAAAGGCAAAACCACATCCACATTGAATCTTGTTCAGGGAGAAAATGATATACATACTAAATGGGAAATCTCAACCTGCAGCAGGATAGGGGGAAGGGGGATGAGAGGAGGGATGATGGTTGGGAGGGCATCCTTGGGTGCAGGGGCGGTTGGAAGTACCCACTAGCGAAGAGGGACAGGAACATGTAGAGAATGGACCAGGTGGGGGGTGGGATGAGTGGGACGGAATTATAAGCAGCCTTGTACAATATATCTACTATGATAATGTTTTGCATAGCTAGACATGTACAGCATATACTGAATTACTTATCTCCCAAGAGGGAATGGGTGACAAGGGAGGAAGGAAATGGATCTGAAATTTGAGGTCGTAACATTAAATGTTTCAAATATATAAAAATACTATTATTAATACTCTTTTGCTTGTAATAGGGAGATAAGATGTGCAGGCATTGGGACACAAAGACTCACCTTCCTCTAATGGAAAAGTTGATGGGGGTATGGGAGAAGGTATGGGAGAGAGCAGATTGGAGGAAGCGATATCTTGTGGGACCGCTATTCTCGGAGTTTGGGTAGGGGAATAATGGGGGGAAAATAAAAAAAAATTAAAAAAAGTGAAATTAAGAGGTGAGAGAGGAATATAAGAAGAGTAGATCGCGAGGAATAGAATGGGGTAATGTATCTCATATAGAAGAGGCAAGGGCCAACGGATCCAAGGGAGGGGAAGAACATGAAGGAAAAATTACAAAACCTTATTGTTGTTGAATTTGGCTCAGGGAGGAAATGACATACATACTAAATAGTTTATCTCACCCTACGAGAGCGTAGGGGAGAATGGGATTAGAGGGGAGAAAATGGACGGGTGGGCAGGAGGTAAGGGGAGAAAGAAGTTGAAAGCACCCACCTTTTAAAAGGTAGAGGATCAAATTAGGGAACAGAAGAAGTGGGAAGTGGAATAGGAGGGAGGGAAATATAGTCACGCTTTTACAATATATTTACTATGGTAATATTATGTATAGCTGCACATATACAAACATATAGTGAATTGCTTATTTTCCCACTAAGCATGGGTCACAAAGGAGGATGGGAATGAATCTGGAATTCAAAGTTTTAAAACCAAATATTTAAAAATACATAAATATTGTTATTAATAATTTTTCACATATAATTGGGAAATATTATATACAGTCATTGGGGCACAGAGATTCACCTTGCCCTACTGAAACAGTCAAAGGGGGTTTGGGAGAAGATATGGGAGAGAGCAGATGGGGTGATGGGTTATGCTGTGGGACTGTTCTTTTTGGGTGGCGAGTAGGGAAAAATGGGGAAAACTGTAACTCAAAATCCAATGGAAATGAAAAAAAAAATTATACCAGAAGTTAATAAAGCAATTGAAAAAAGAAAAAAAAATCATTCTCAATTGTCTACTTCCCTCCTAATTTTTGTTGTATTGACTTTGTACTTTTCAATTTTATGAATTAAACATTATGCAGTACTCATTTCATAATGTTCTATATATTTTATTCTGTTATAAATCCTTTCATTTCTTCCAAATTTGACATTTAAACTATTCCTTACTCTCTCAATTTTCTTGTAGTATCAATCTTTACATCTAAATCATATCCATTTTGACTATATCTGTGTATATATTGTAAGATACTGATCAGTGCAATGCTCTTGCCATTCGATTTTATTGTTTTTCTAATAGTTTTTGTGTCAAGTAGTGAATTGTTATCCCAGAAGTTGGAGTCTTTGGGTTTCTCAAGCAGTAGATTACTATAGCCTTTGGCAATTGTATCTTATGCACCTAACCTATTGCACTGATCAAATTATGATGTGCAAGGAACTGAGCATGCTGAATTCTTGCTCATCCTGTATAGGAACACAAGATAAAGAAAGGGCATGGTAGCCTTCAAGGACTTCCTGACATTATAGGAATACCATAACCAATAGTTTCCTTCTTTGTCTCTTTTCTCTATAAAAAATTTGTTCGGGGGGGGCGAGCCAAGATGGTGGTGTAGAAACAGCTCTTCCAAGCCTCTCAGCCCCCAGATTCCCCCGAAACGATGTAAAAAAGGACTGTGAACAACTCCTGGAGCTCCAGCACCCACAGAACGACACAGAGAAGATAACCTCCCGCTGAGGACAGCCCAGCAGCCCTGCAGGAAGGACCAGCGCAGCGGTCTGGGAGCTGGCAGCATGAAGAGCGCAGAGCACAGGAGCCGAGCCGAGCGGAGCCGAGCCCAGGTCCGCGTGAGCCGAGGTTTTACCCCCAGGGCGGCAGGGCCAGCAGCCGGCTGGAGGAACCCCAGAACACCAGGAGCTGTGGTGACTCCAGAATCATCAACATAGACATGCCTAGGACAAAGTAAGAGGTTAGTGTCCTATGGACGTTGGGACCTGTATTGGGGGAATGCGTAAGCTCCCTCCCCTGGGGGCTAGAAGCCGCTGAGGAGACACGCCATTTTGTAGCTTTCAGAGGCAGGTCTGGCTCCCAGCCTACAAATCGTGGGGAGATCCAGCGATCAGTCTTGGGGGGTAATTGCTCTTGCTTTAACCTCCCTGGATCTGGATTGTGATCTAGGGTGGAAGTTGTGGGTGGGCAAAAGAACTGGGAATGAACCCAAGGGTCACCTACCCAGCAAAACTGAGTATTTTGTTTCAGGGGAAAATATGGTCATTCAGTGGAATAGAGGACTTTCAAGCATTCTTGAGGAAAAAAACAGAATTGAATAGAAAATTTGACATCCAGACACAAGAAGGAAGAGATGCCTGAGAAGGTAATCAGGGAAAAGAAATCAAAAGGAACTTATCAAAGTTGAACTATTTACATTCCTATATGGAAAAGCAATAACTGTGGCTGATGATATCTTTCTCACTATGAAAATAATGGAAGAAGGGGGTGTGGTCATATGAATACGTATGTGAATGTGTGTGTATATGGTTACATTTATATATGGATAGAGGGCATAGGTTGAATATGTTGGGAAGGGAGAATACTCAAGGGATGAAATTATGAGGTGAGAGACAAAAGTGGCAAGAGGGGATGGGGAGAGACAGGGTAGTGTAAACTATCCCATGTAGAAGAAGCAAGGGGAAGTGGTTGCAAAGGAGGGGGAGAATAAGGAAGGCTTAAAAGGCAAAACCACATTCACATTGAATTTGGTTCAGGGAGAAAATGACATACATACTAAATGGGATATCTCAACCTGCAGCAGGATAGGGGGAAGGGGGATGAGAGGAAGGATGATGGATGGGAGGGCATCCTTGGGGTGAGGGGAGGTTGGACGTACCCACTATAGAAGAGGGACAGGATCATGTATGGAATGGACCAGGTGGGGGGTGGGATGAGTGGGAGGGAATTATAAGCAGCCTTGTACAATATATCTACTATGATAATTTTTTGCATAGCTAGACATGTACAACATATACTGAATTACTTATCTCCCAAGAAGGAATGGGTGACAAGGGAGGAAGGAAATGGATCTAAAATTCGAGGTCGTAACATTAAATGTTTCAAATATATATATAAATACTATTATTAATACTCTTTTGCCTATAATTGGGAGATAAGATGTGCAGGCATTGGGACACAAAGATTCATCTTCCTCTAATGGAAAAGTCGATGAGGGTATGGGAGAAGGTATGGGAGAGAGCAGATTGGAGGAAGCGATATCTTGTGGGACTGCTATTCAGGGAGGTTGGGTAGGGGAATAATGGGGGGAAAATGATTGTAACTCAAAATCTGGCGGAAATGAATGATGTAAAACAGAAGTTAATAAAGCATTTGTTTATAAAAAAAAAAGAAGGTAATGTGAAATATCTCATGGGAAAAATCACTGACCTGGAGAATAGATCCAGGAGAGACAATTTGAAAATTATTGGACTACCTGAAAGCCATGATCAAGGAAAGAACCTAGAAATCACCCTTCAAGAAATTCTCAAGGAAAACTGCCCTGATATTTTAGATCCAGAGGGCAAAATAGAGGTTGAAAGAATCCACCAATCACCTCCTGAAAAAGATCCCAAAAAGAAAACTCCCAGAAATGTTATAGCCAGGTTCCAGAATCCCCAGATCAAGGAGAAAATACTACAAGCAGCCAGGAAGAAACAATTTCAATATTGTGGAAACACAAATCAGAATAGCCCAGGACCTGGCAGCTTCTACACTGAGGGATTGAAGGGCATGGAATATGATATTCTAGAGGGCAAAAGAACTGGGAATGAACCCAAGGGTCACCTACCCAGCAAAACTGAGTATTTTGTTTCAGGGGAAAATGTGGTCATTCAGTGGAATAGAGGACTTTCAAGCATTCTTGAGGAAAAAACCAGAATTGAATAGAAAATTTGACATCCAGACACAAGAAGGAAGAGATGCCTGAGAAGGTAATCAGGGAAAAGAAATCAAAAGGAAATTATCAAAGTTGAACTATTTACATTCCTATATGGAAAATCAATAACTGTGACTGATGATATCTTTCTCACTATGAAAATAATGGAAGAAGGGTGTGTGGTCATATGAATACATATTTGAATGTGTGTGTATATGGTTACAGTTATATATGGATAGAGGGCATAGGTTGAATTTGTTGGGAAGGGAGAATACTCAAGGGATGAAATTATGAGGTGAGAGAGGAAAGTGGCAAGAGGAGATGGGGAGAGACAGGGTAGGGTAAACTATCCCATGTAGAAGAAGCAAGGGGAAGTGGTTGCAAGGATGTTCTCCCTTCCCCTCCTTGACATTTTCCCTTTTGACTGCCCCCTCCCTCAGTGTTCCCACCCAATGACCCCCCTTCTTTACCTACCCTCTCCCATTACTACTGTTTTCCTCCCTTCTAATCCCCCTTTTGTCTCCTCCTTTTCACCCCCCTCTTACCCTTCCACTATCTATAGGACACAATAAGTTTTTATACTTATCAGAGTAAATTACTCCCTGTTTGATTCAAAACCAATGAGAGTTCATTTCAAACAGTGCTCTTTCCCCTTTGTCCTTTTCCTTTATTTAATGAATTTATGTGTCTATTCACATTACAATCTTAAAGTTCACTTATTAATTTGGTCCCTCTTTGAACCAGAACCAGTGAGAATAATTTTTAAGTGATGTTCCTCTCCTGCTTTCTTTCCCTTCTTCTATAGTGTATTTTAGTGCCTCTTCAGATGGCATATTATACCTTTTCCTATCTCATCCTTTCCTTTTTCCCATTTCAGTCCCTTTGATCCCCTTAATAACGTTTTAGTTTAGTTTTTTTTTTTTAGACTTCACGTTAGTGCATTCATACCCACACCCTCTATTTAAGTATAGTCCTTTTGAAAGTCATGATCATGATAAAGATTTCGAATATTGACAGTTATCAGCTCCACATATAGGGATGTGAGCATTTTGCTATTGTTCCATCCCAAGTAATGACCATGTGTTTGTGGGTGTGGGTGTGTGCACTTATGCATGTGTGTCTGTGTTTCTCTTGTTTACCTTTTTATGTCTTTCTTGAGTCTTATAATTAGAGACCAAATTTTCCATTGAGCTCTGGCTTTTTCATCAGGAAATGCTGGAAGTCTCTTATTTCATTAAACGACCATCTCATTGCCTGAATGATTATGATCACTTTTGCCTGGTAGTTAATGCTTGGTTGTAGTCCTAGCCCTCTTGCCCTACAAAATATCAAATTCCAGTCCCTCCACTCTTTTAATGTAGAAGCTGCTAGGTCCCGTGTGATCCTACCTGTAGTTCCTCGATATTTGAATTGTTTCTTTCTGGTGGATTGTATAATTTCTTCTTTAATCTTTTAATTCTGGAGTTTCCTAGTGTATTTCTTGTAGTTTCCAGTTTGGGATCTCTCTCAGGAGATGTCCGGTGAATTCTATTGATAGCTATTTTATCTTCTGATTCCAGGACCTCAGGACACTAATCTTTGACAGTCTCTTGGAGGATGTTGTCTAGGCTGCTTTTTTCATCATGGCTTTCTGGTAGACCAATCATTCTTAGGTTGTCTCTCCTGGATCTGTTCTCTAGGTCAGTTATATTTCCAGTGAGATATTTTACATTTTCTTTCAATTTTGTTGTACATGTCTAGCTCTGCAAAACATTATAATAGTAGATATATTGTACAAGGCTGCTTATAATTCCCTCCCACTCATCCCACCCCCCCATATGGTCCATTCCCTATTTGATCCTGTCCCTCTTCTATAGCCCTTCCCCAAGGATGGCCTCGCATCCATCATCCTTCCTCTCATCCCCCTTCCTCCCATTCTTCTGTAGGTTGACAAGTCCCACCTAGTATGTATGGCATTCTATCCCTGAACCAAATTCAATGAGAATGTGGTTTCA
This sequence comes from Gymnobelideus leadbeateri, assembly GCA_011680675.1. Taxonomy (NCBI): domain Eukaryota; kingdom Metazoa; phylum Chordata; class Mammalia; order Diprotodontia; family Petauridae; genus Gymnobelideus; species Gymnobelideus leadbeateri. The sequence goes on along the minus strand of WOXC01004891.1, from coordinate 54,946 downwards.
CCTTTTTGCCTTCCTATTCTTCTCCTCCCCTGCAACCACTTCCCCCTGCTTCCTCTACATGAGATAGTTAACCCCACCCTGTCTCTCCCCATCTCCTCCTGGCCCTTTCCTCTCTCACCTCACAACTTCACCTCTTGAGTATCCTCCCTTCCCAACAAAATCAACCTATGCTCTCTATCCATATATAATTGCAACCGTATATGCACACATTAACATATGTATTCACATGACCATACACCCATCTTCCATTATTTTCATAGTGACAAAGATTTCTTCAGTCACAGATATGGTTTTTCCATATAGGAATGTAAATAGTTCAACTTTGATATGTTCCTTTTGATTTCTTTTCCCTGATTACCTTCTCAGGCATCTCTTCCATCTTGTCTATGGATGTCAAATTTTCTATTCAATTCTGTTTTTTTTTTCCTCAAGAATGCTTAAAGGGGCGGCTAGGTGGCATAGTGAGTAGAGCGCTGGCCCTGGAGGCAGAAGGACCTGAGTTCGGATCTGGCCTCAGACTCTTTTTTTTTTAAACAAATGCTTTATTAACTTCTGTTTTACATCATTCATTTCCGCCAGATTTTGAGTTACAATCATTTCCCCCCCATTATTCCCCTACCCAACCTCCCAGAATAGTAATCCCACAAGATATCACTTCCTCAAATCTGCTCTCTCCCATACCTTCTCCCATAACCCCATCGACTTTTCCATTAGAGGAAGGTGAGTCTTTGCATCCCAGTGCCTGCACATCTTATCTCCCTATTACAAGCAAAAGAGTATTAATAATAGTATTTATATATATTTGAAACATTTAATGTTACGACCTCAAATTTCAGATCCATTTCCTTCCTCCCTTGTCACCCATTCCCTCTTGGGAGATAAGTAAGTCAGTATATGTTGTACATGTCTAGCTATGCAAAACATTATCATAGTAGATATATTGTACAAGGCTGCTTATAATTCCCTCCCACTCATCCCACCCCCCACCTGGTCCATTCCCTACATAATGCTGTCCCTCTTTTATAGTGGGTACTTCCAACCTTCCCTCACCCCAAGGATGCCCTCCCATCCATCATCCCTTCTCCCATCCCGCTTCCCCCTATCCTGCTGCAGGTTGAGATATCCCATTTAGTTTGTATTTCATTTTCTTCCTGAACCAAATTCAAGGGGGCGGAGCCAAGATGGCGGAGTAGAAACAGCTCATCCAAGCCACTCTGCCTCCAGATTCCCCCCAAACGATGTAAAACGGGGCTCTGAACAACTTCTGGAGCCCCAGCACCCACAGAACGACACAGAGAAGCTAAACTCTCGCTGAGGACAGCCCAGCAGCCCTGCAGGAAGGACCAGCGCAGTGGTCTGGGACCTGGCAGTGCGCAGAGCACAGAGCCCAGGAGACGAGCCGAACCGAGCACAGGTCTGCATGAGCCGAGGTCTTAGCCCCAGGGCGGCAGGGCCAGCAGCTAGCTGGAGGAACCCCAGAACACCAGGAGATGTGGCGACTCCGAGCTATCAACATAGACTTGCCTAGGACAAAGTAAGAGGTTAGTGTCCTATGGACTTTGGGACTGGTATTAGGGAATGCGTCGGCTCCCTCCCCTGGGGGCTAGAAGACGATGAGGACAAACCCCATTTTGTAGTTTTCAGAGGCAGCTCCCGCTCCCAGCCTGCAAATTTGTAGGGAGATCCAGCGAACAGTCTTGGGGGGGGGTAATCGCTCTTGCTTCAACCTCCCTGGATCTGGATTGTGATCTAGGGTGGAAGTTGTGGGTGGGTTTACAGCTTGGCAGAAACGGAAGTTGCCCCCCACACGTTCGGGACGAAAATTCCTCTAGCTGGCCTTAAAGCCATAGTGGGGCAACAAGCCCAAAAGTCAAGTAATTAAGTGGCAACATGCCAAGGCAAAGGAAACAGAAAACTGCAACCCTAGACTCCTATTTTGGGGGCATAGAGCGGGAAAAGGACTGTGAGGTCAGAAGTCCTGCTCCAAAAGCCCCAGGGGAAAACATGAGCGGGTTGCAGGCCATAGAGGACCTTAAGAAGGACTTTAAAAATCAAATAAGAGAAGTGGAGGAAAAATTGGAAAGAGAAAGGAGAAGGATGCAGGAAAAGTATGAAATGAGGGTCAACAGCCTGACTGAGGAAAACAACACCTTAAAAAATAGACTAACTCAAATGGCCTCAGTCTCTTAACCCACACAAACAAAAACCTAGCCTTGTGACCTTGGGCAAGTTATTTAACCCCAACTGCCCTAAAAAAAAAAAGAGGGGCAGCTAGGCAACACAGTGAGTAAGAGTGCGGGCCTCAGAAGTGGCATGACCGGAGATCAAATCCGGCCTCAGAAAATGAGCACAAACACATAAATAATGACTAGCCGTGTAACCTGGAGCAACTTACTTAACCCCAATTGCTTTAAAAAAAAAAAAGAATGCTTAAAAGTCCTCTATTCCACTGAATGACCATATTTTCCCCTGAAAGAAAATACTCAGTTTTGCTGGGTAGGGGACCCTTGGGTTCATTCCCAGCTCTTTTGCCCTCTGGAAAATCATATTCCATGCCGTTCAATCCCTCAGAGTAGAAGCTGCCAGGTCCTGTGCTATTCTGATTGTGTTTCCACAATATTGAAACTGTTTCTTCCTGGCTGCTGGTAGTATTATCTCTCTAATCTGGGGATTCTGGAACCTGGCTATAATATTCCTGGGAGTTTTCTCTTTGGGATCTTTTTCAGGAGATGATTGGTGGTTTCTTTCAACCTCTATTTTGCTCTCTGGATCTAAAACATCACGGCAATTTTCCTTGAGAATTTCTTTAAGGGTGATTTCTAGGTTCTTTCTTTGATCCTGGCTTTCTGGTAGTCCAATAATTTTTTAATTGTCTCTCCTTGATCTTTTTTCCAGGCCAGGGGTTTTTCCCATGAGATATTTCACATTGCCTTCTATTCTTTCATTTGTTTGGATCTGCTTAACAGCATCTTGATTTCTCATAAAGTCATTTGCTTCCATTTGCTCCAGTCTAACTCTGAAGGAATGAATCTCTTCAGTGAGCTTTTTGAGATTCTTTTTCCATCTGTCAAATTGGATCTTTCAAGTCATTCTTCTCCTCATTGCCCTTTTGGCCCCCCTTTGCCATTTAAGTTAGTCTATTTTTTTAAAGTGCTGTTTTCCTCAGTAAGGCTGTTGACCCTCATTTCATACTTTTCCTACATCGTTCTCTTTTTCATTTCCATTTTTCTCCACTTCTCTTATTTGATTTTTAAAGTCCTTCTTGAGGTCCTCTATGGCCTGCAACCTCATGTTTTTCCCTGGGGCTTTTGGAGCAGGACTTCTGACCTCACAGTCCTCTTCCCACTCCATTCTTCAACCATCCTTGCCCCCAAAGTAGGAGTCTAGGGTAGCATTTTTCTTTGTAATTGCTTTCCTTGGCCTTGCCATGTTGCCAATAAATTACGTGTGGTGGACATCTTCCATTTCTGGCAAGGTGGAAATCCACCCATGACCTCCACCACAGATCACAATCCAGATCCAGGGAGGTTAAAGCAAGAGCAATTACCCACCCCCCAAACTGATCGCTGGGTCTCCCTACAGTTCGCAGGCCAGGAGCTGGAGCTGCCTCTGAAAACTAGAAAATGGCTTGTCTCCTCAGCAGCTTCTAGCCCCCAGGGGAGGAAGCAGATGCATTCCCCATATACTGGTTCCAAAGACCATAGAGCACTAACCTCTCACTTTGTCCTAGGCATGTCTATGTTGATAATTTTGGACTCGCCACAACTGTTGGTGTTCTGGGGTCCCCCCAGCCGGCTACTGGGACTGCCACCCTGTGGCTAAAACCCCTGACACGGACCTGGGCTCGGCTCCCCACTCTGAGCTCTGCTGGCTCCCAGAGTGCTGGATGCTTCCAGAGTCCTCCACTGGCCCTTCCTGCAGGGCTGCTGGGATGTCCTCAGTGGGAGGTTAGCTTCTCTGTGTCATTCTGTGCATGCTGGAGTTACAGAAGTTGTTCAGAGTCCCCCTTTACATAGTTTGGAGGAAATCTGGGGGCAGAGGAGCTTGGACTCCCCGCCCCCCCCACTTCAGATTTCTGCCTTTATACCCCTGGGATATATGTAGACTTTCGTTTGTGAGGTGAGGTGGGGCTTTTTGGGACCCCACCCTCTCCTCTTCAGACTCCTGGCTGTCTCAGTTACACCCCTTCTTGAAGACTCTTAAACCTGGGGCTATTTCCATTAACTTGAGATTTCTATCTGGGTGGGAGACTTTGGGGTTTCTGCTTCATGAAGGAGGGATGGGAGGATCTGAGCAGCTAGAATTTACTTTGCCATTCCAGCCCCTTTATTATACAGGCAGGCAGTTTCTAAACTTCCAGGCTTGGGGCAGAATTCAGCCAGAGAAGCTGCTCTCTCCACTGGGGGCCCAACTCTCCTACCTGGCTCCAATGACCCTTCCCGTCTGCAAGATGACTGTGATTCATCATCAGTAAGTTTGCAGGCTGGGGCTTTTGCTCTCTCTGGTGTAGTCTGCTTGTCTGCACTTAGGTCTGAGCTGTGCATACCCCATACCTCCTGGGCTGGACTCTGCCACACTCCATCTTCCAGTGGGCTTTGTAACTCCAGAATCCTCTCAGATTCACCCTTTGAGACTTAGTGACTGAGGAGCTCAGTGAGGTTATTGCTTCCTTTCTGCCATCTTGACTCCTCCCCTCAAAGGAATTTTTAATGAATAAGGATAAAAATGAAATTTATTGAAGTAAAAGTTAAAAGAGCTGAAAACATTTTACAAAAATTTTTTAAAGCCTCTCATCCCAGATCAAATTAAAAAAGAGAGTGCTGACATATGATGGATATATACTAATTATATCTAGGGCTGCACTGGCCACAGCACTGGGCACCCTGTGTCCCATACCTCTAGGCAAGGAGATGAACCTTTCTTTTCAAACCCCTGAATCTACAATCAAACTCTGCAACTTTGGGGACAGGAGAAAAACCTCTGCACTTGAAAAACCCAATTTTCTATCAATATTTTTTGCAAGTGATGATTTGGAAATGTAATTAATGTCATAACGTAATTGTGTTATTATGCTCTTCCTAAACTATTGTAAAATGCAATTATATAGTAAAATTGAGTGATCATTGTTGGCCAGAAATAGAATTACATAAAGCAAAATTTTAATTTGAATTTTGTTGAAACTAAAAGATAGAGGGAAAAATTGTGCAAAACAATCATGTCACTTCATCAGTTCTGCTAACCCATGTCTTATAATGTTTATATCTGCCATAAAGGAGGTTACAGCTAAAATACTTTGGCCCTCATTTATTCATTTATTACACATGTAAAATTGTTAAGTAAGTTACTATTATAGTGCTAAAACCTAATTTTTTTAATTGATTAATTCATGTGGAAAGGAGGAGAGGGGTTGAAAACTTTGTTTGGGTTAATTCTGCCCATTCAGATCATTCCTCTTGCATGTATGAGAGTTGTCAAAGCAAGGGTATCACCATCAGCCCCTGGTCCATGTCAATTCTCCTTATATTGTACAACTGCTAAGGCTCCTAGAAACCATCTCTATAGCCAAGATCATAAGCCTTGGAAAGGAACTTGTTTTAGTCATGTAGTTTCTTTTTTTTCTTTTTTCCTTTTGGAGGGCAATTGGGGTTAAGTAACTTGCCGAAGGTTACATGGCTAGGTTTTTTTGTTTGTGTGTGCGTTAAGTGTCTGAGGTTGGATCCTAACTCAGGTCCTTCTGACTCCAGGGCTGAAGCTCTACTCACTGCGCCACCTAGCCGCCCCCTAGTCATGTAGTTTCTAAAAAATGAACTTAGCTCACTGAGAAGTTACACTTCTATGTACAATAAGTAGAAGTAAATTATATCAATGGGCTTTTACACTAGGACAATATTAAATTTGAGAAAGAAAAATGTTAAATGGAACTCCTTGTGTATGAGGGACCACATAAATCTTTATTATTTATTACAGCTCCATGCGAATAAAATTAACTGTAATTGGCTCTAAGCTGTGCTTGGTGAAAATACCTGTTTAAGATAAAACAATTAAGACTATATTTAATTCACATATTCCTACTTTTTTCCTTCCTATAGTAAATTTCTATGATCAGAGCTAGTAGTCAGTAAAGGACATGAACGCTTTTGTGTTAGCTTAGTAAAAATCTAATTTTATTTTTTTTCCTGATCCAAGATTTATTTTTGTGAGAATATCTTTAGCATTCGTTCCCGGATCTGCTTGGTCCTGACACCATAGATAACTGGGTTGAACATTGGTGGGACCACAACATGCAAATTGGACAGGAGAATGTGGGTATACCAGGGACATTTCCGTCAAAGCGATGGGTCATGAAGGAGAAGAGAGCTGGGGTATAGAAGGCCAAGATGACACACACGGGAGAGCCACAGGTACGCAGAGCTTTAAGACGGGCATAGAAAGAAAGGGAATGAAAGACAGCTTGGAGGATCTGCTATGTGGGAAGCCAGTAGGAAACTGCTTCACTTGTTGGTCTTTCTCAGGAAACTCCTACTTCTTGTGTATGGATGTCAAATTTTTTATTCAATACTGTTTTGTTTTTTGTTTTTTGTTTTTTTTTTTTTCCTCAGGAGTGCTTGAAAGTCTTCTATGCCACTGAATGACCATATTTTGTCCTGAAACAAAATACTGAGTTTTGCTGGGTAGGTGACCCTTGGGTTCAATCCCAGCTCTTTTGCCCTCTGGAATATCATATTCCATGCTCTTCAATCCCTCAGGGTAGAAGCTGCCAGGTCCTGTGCTCTTCCGATTGTGTTTCCACAATATTGAAATTGTTTCTTCCTGGATGCTTGTAGTACTTTCTCCTTGATCTGGGAATTCTGCAACCTGGCTATAATATTCTTTTTTTTTTTTAATTTTTTTTTTTTTAATAAGCAATTGGGGTTAAGTATCTTGCTCAAGGTTACACGGCTAGTCATTATTTCTGCGTGGGTGCTCATTTTCTGAGGCCGGATCTGACCTCGGGTCATCCAAACTCCGAGGCCGGTGCTCTTACTCACTGCACCACCTAGCCCCCCCTTTAGAGAAATTGGGGTTAAGTAACTTGCCCAAGGTTACACGGCTAGGTTTTTGTTTGGGTGGATTAAGTGTTGGAGGTCGGCTCCGAACTCAGGTCCTTCTGATTCCAGGGCCTTCGCTCTATTCACTGCGCCACCTAGCCGCCCCCTGGCTATAATATTCTTAAGAGTTTTCTTTTGGGGATCTTTTTCAGGAGGTGATTGCTGGATTCTTTCAACCTCTATTTCCCCCTCTGGGTCTAAAACATCAGGGCAATTTTCCTTGAGAATTTGTTTGTTTGTTTGTTTGTTTGTTTGCTCCGTTGGTTGTTGTTGTTGTTTTTTTTTTTGAAGCACACTTTTTAAGCTTTATTGTTCTTGTTTTTGTTTTTTTCTGTTTTCTAAGATGGTATTATGTTTTGCATGACTGTTCATGCATAACCTACATCAAATTGCTTGCCTTCTTTTTTTTTTTAAACAAAGCTTTATTAACTTCTGTTTTACATCATTCATTTCTGCCAGATTTTGAGTTACAATCATTTTCCCCCCATTATTCCCCTACCCAACCTCCCAAAATAGTAGGCCCACAAGGTATCGCTTCCTCTAATCTGCTCTCTCCCACACATTCTCCTATACCCCCATCCCTTCTCCCATACCCCCATCGACTTCTCCATTAGAGGAAGGTGAGTCTTTGTGTCCCAATGCCTGCACATCTTATCTCCCTATTACAAGCAAAAGTGTATTAATAATAGTATTTCTATATATTTGAAACATTTAATGTTAATACCTTGAATCTCAGATCCATTTCCTTCCTCCCTCGTCACCCATTCCCTCTGGGGAGATAATTAATTCATTATATGTTGTACATGTCTAGCTATGCAAAACATTATCATAGTAGATATATTGTACAAGTCTGCTTATAATTCCCTCCCACTCATCCCACCCCCCATATGGTCCATTCCCTATTTGATCCTGTCCCTCTTCTATAGTGGGTACTTCAACCTCCCCTCACCCTAAGGATGACCTCCCATACATTATCCCTCCTCTCATCCCCATTCCCCCTATCCTGTTGCAGGTTGAGATATCCCATTTAGCATGTATGTCATTCTCTCCCTGAACCAATTTCAATGTGAATGTGGTTTTCTGTTTTTAGCCTTCCTTGTTCTCCCCCTTCCTTTACAACCACTTCCCCTTGCTTCTTCTACATGGGATAGTTTACCCTCCCCTGTCTCTGCCCATCTCCTCTTGCCACATTCCTCTCTCACATCATAATTTCATCCCTTGAGTATTCTCCCTTCCCAGCAAATTCAACCTATGCCCTCTATCCATATATAACTGTAACCATATACACACACATACACATATGTATTCATATGACCACACCCACTTATTCCGTTATTTTCATAGTGAGAAAGATATCATCAGTCACAGTTATTGCTTTTCCATATAGGAATGTAAATAGTTCAACTTTGATAAGTTCCTTTTGACTTCTTTTCCCCGATTACCTTCTCAGGCATCTCTTCCTTCTTGTGTCTGGATGTCAAATTTTCTATTCAATTCTGGTTTTTCCTTTAAGAATGCTTGAAAGTCCTCTATTCCACTGAATGACCATATTTTCCCCTGAAACAAAATACTCAGTTTTTCTGGGTAGGTGACCCTTGGGTTCATTCCCAGTTCTTTTGCCCTCTGGAATATCAAATTCCATGCCCTTCGATCCCTCAGTCTAGAAGCTGCCAGGTCCTGGGCTATACTGATTGTGTTTCCACAATATTGAAATTGTTTCTTCCTGGCTGTCTGTAGTATTTTCTCCTTAATCTGGGTTTTCTGGAACCTGGCTATAATATTCCTGGGAGTTTTCTTTTTGGGATCTTTTTCAGGAGGTGATTGGTGGATTCTTTCAACCTCTATTTTGCCCTCTGGATCTAAAACATCAGGGCAGTTTTCCTTGAGAATTTCTTGAAGGGTGATTTCTAGGTTCTTTCTTTGATCATGGCTTTCAGGTAGTCCAATAATTTTTAAATTGTCTCTCTTGGATCTATTTTCCAGGTCAGTGGTTTTTCCCATGAGATATTTCACATTGCCTTCTAATCTTTCGTTTGTTTGGATCTGCTTACCAGCATCTTGATTTCTCATAAAGTCATTAGCTTCCATTTGCTCCAGTCTAACTCTGAAGGAATGGATCTCCTCAGTGAACTTTTGAGATTCTTTTTCCATCTGGCAAATTCCACTTTTTAAGGCATTGTTCTCCTCATTGCCCTTTTGGGTCTCCTTTGCTATTTGAGTTATTCTATTTTTTAAGGGGTTGTTTTCCTCAGTCAGGCTGTTGACCCTCATTTAATACTTTTCCTGCATCATTCTCATTTCTCTTTCCAATTTTTCCTCCACTTCTCTTATTTGATTTTTAAAGTCCTTCTTAAGTTCCTCTATGGCCGGTAACCTGCTCATGTTTTCCCCTGGAGCTTTTGGAGCAGGACTTCCTTTTCCTGCTCTATGCCCCCAAAATAGGAGTCTAGGGTTGCATTTTTCTGTTTCCTTTGCCTTGGCATGTTGTCACTTAATTTCTTGACTTCTGGGCTTGTTGCCACACTATGGCTTTAAGGCCAGCTAGAGGAATTTTTGTCCCGAACGTGTGGGGGGCAACTTCCATTTCTGGCAGTCTGTAAACCCACCCACTACTTCCACCCTAGATCACAATCCAGATCCAGGGAGGTTAAAGCAAGAGCGATTACCCCCCAAGACTTATCTCTGGATCTCCCTACAGTTCGGAAGGCCGGGAGATGGAGCTGCCTCTGAAAGCTACAAAATGGTGTGTCTCCTCAGGGGCTTCTAGCCCCTGGGGAGGGAGCCGATGCATTCCCCCCCAAAACAGGTCCCAAAGTCCATAGGACACTAACCTCTTACTTTGTCCCAGGCATGACTATGTTGATAATTCTGGAGTTGCCACAGCTGCTGGTGTTCTGGGGTTCCTCCAGCAGGCTGCTGGCCCTGCCACCCTGGGGCTTAAACCTTGGCTCAAGCGGACCTGGGCTCGGCTCTGCTCCTGCGCTCTGTTCTCTGCGCACTACCAGGTCCCAGACTCCAGCCCTGGTCCTTCCTGCAGGGCTGCTGGTCTGTCCTCAGTGGGAGTTTAGCTTCTCTGTGTCGTTCTGTGGGTACTGGGGCTCCAGAATTTGTTCAGAGACCCCTTTTACATAGTTTTGGGGGAATCTGGGGGCAGAGTGGCTTGGATGAGTTGTTTCTACTCCGTCATCTTGGCTTCGCCCCGAGAATTTCTTAAAGGATTATTTCTAGATTCTTTCTTTTATCATGGCTTCCAGGTAGTCCAATAATTTTAAAATTATCTCTCGTGGATCTTTTTTACTTCTCAGTGTTTTTTTTTTTCCCCATGAGATATTTCACATTGCTTTCTATTGTTTCATTTGTTTGTATCTGTTTAACAGCATCTTGATTTCTCATAAAGTCACTAGCTTCCATTTGCTCCAATCTAACTCTGAGGGAATGAATCTCCTCCGTGAACATTTGAGATTCGTTTTCTATCTGGCAAATCCGTCTTTTTAAGGCATTTGTTCCTCATTGCCCTTTTGATCATCCTTTGCCATTTGAGTCTTTTTTTAAAGTTTTATTTTCCGCAGTCAGGCTGTTGACACTCATTTCATACTATTCCTGCATCCTTCTCATTTCTCTTCCCGATTTTTCCTCCACTTCTCTTATTTGGTTACTGAAATCCTTCTTAATGTTCTCTATGGCCTGTAACCCACTAATATTTTCATTTGTGGCTTTTGGTGCAGGATTTCTGACCTCACAGTCCTTCTCCTGTTCCATGCTTCAATCCTCTTTGGCCCAAAATAGGAGTCTAATATTCTATTTTTCTGTTTATTGTGTTTCCTTTGCCTAGGCATGTTGCCACTTAATTACTTGACTTTTGGGCTTGTTGCCACAGTAGGACTGTGCCACCAGAAAGGAGAGCTTCTGTCCCAAACGTTGGGTTCTTCTCAGCTGCCAGAGGTATTAGTTGGGTCGGCTCCCTGAAGCCCCCACACACACTGTCAAGCTGAACACACATCCCAAGATCTGTACCCCAGACGGCAATCCAGATCCAGGGAGGTTAAAGCAAGAGCAATTACACCCCCATACTGATCGCCGGATCCCCTACAGTTATCAGGACAGGATCTGGAGCTGAAACTGAAGCTACACAATGGCGGCTATCACATGTCTCCTCAGCCCCTTCTAGCCTCCGGGGAAGAAGGTGATGGGCTGCCAAATACTAGTCTCAAAACGCATACGGCACTAACCTCTCCCTTTTTCCTAGGCATATCTATGTTGATAATTCTGGAATCACCACAGCTGTTGGTGTTCTGTGGTGTTTCCAGCTGGCTGCTTTTCCACCCGTGCTGGGGCTAAAACCTCTGACTCATGCAGTACTAGGCTTGGCTCCCAGAGTACTTTGCTAGCTACTACCAGAGCACTGTGCTGTCTGCTCCCTGACAGGCTGCCACGCTGTCCTCAGAGGGATGTTAGGTTCTCTGAGTCATTCTGCGGATGCTGGAGCTCCAGAAGTTGTTCAGAGCCCACTTTTACATGATTTTGACGTTGTGTGTTCTGGAGCGCTGTGGAAGTGCTATTTATACTCCTCCATCTTGGCTTTGCCCCTAGACCAATAATTCTTTTTTTTTTTTTTTTTTTTGCTTTTTGGAGGGCAATTGGGATTAAGTAACTTGCCCAAGGTTACATGGCTAGTTTTGTGTGTGTGTGTGTGTGTGTGTGTGTGTGTGTGTGTGTGTGTGTGTGTGTTAAGTGTCTGAGGCCAGATTGGAACTCAGTTCCTTCTGACTCCAGGACCAGCACTCTACTCACTGCACCAAATCCCAAGACCAATAATTCTTAATTATATCTCCTCACCTATTTTCCAGATAAATTATTTTTTCCAATGAGGTATTGCCTTTTTTCTTTGTTTTATTTTTTTGTTTGTTTTTTTTTTTTGTTTTGCTTTTGTTTAACCTATTCTGGATGTCTCATAGAGTCATTAGCTACTATTTTACAAAATCTAATTTTTAATGAATTGTTTTCTTCACACAGATTTCAATCTTAATTCTTTTTGTATTTGTTTAATTTTACTTCTTTAGGAGGTGTTTTCTTCAGTGTATTTTTTACAATTTTTCCATTGTATTTTTAAAGGAATTGTTGAATTTTTCTTTTATATTTCAGATTTTACTTTTACAATCCTTCTTGAATTCTTCCAAAAAGCATTTTGTCACAATACCATTTCATATCTTCCCTTGATTTTTTTAGATGTGGGTATGGTGACAATACTGTCTTGTTCTGAATTTCGGTTTAGATCTTTGTTGAAATAGTAAGAACATTTTATTTTTGCTTCTCTGTGTCACTTTCTTCTCATTGTGATCATCTTTTTACTGCTTTTTAAAGTTAATCTCTGTTTATGGTGCACAGGGCTCTCTGTCTCATGTTTTTTGTGCTGGAATCTCAGCTTCTGGCTCCTGGAATATATGTAATGTTGAAGTTTCCTGTTGCTAAACTGAAGCTGATGGTGGTGACTGGTGTGTGCCAAGCACAAATGATGTCTTTCTTTGTTTCCCCAGGGTTACACTGAAGATCACAGGTAAGCTGTGTGTCTGTGTGTCTGTGTGTGTGTGTGTGGGGGGGTGGGTTATTCTGGTTGCTAGATATTTACTTGTACTAGATCAAGTATAGACTCCAGCACTAGTGATGTCCAACTGTGGTGCAAGTGGTGGTTCTCTGCTTGGGTGTGAGCAAATTCCCCTGGTTTTGTAAAGGAAAGCTGGGGGTTCTGGTGCTGGAATTTCTAGTTCTCATCTCCCTCTGGCTCAAGGATCTCTTTTTGCTTTGCTGAGGAGGTCCTTGTTGTTGGATTGCCTGGACATTTCCCTTCCTGCATAGGTTCCTTTCAGCCACATCAAGATGAAACTTTTCTGTTAATCTCTCTAGCCTCACTAGCTAAAAACACTGTTGCACCCTGTTGGTCTGTCGGTCTACTTTCTAGGATTATTCTTAGGGCAGTATTTGCTTAGTTTTTCAAATTCAGTAAGGCAGAGTGAGAATGACTTATTGCTTACTCCTCCATCTTGCCTCCCAGAAGTACCTATTCCAAATCTGAAAATTTAGAAATCCCCTGCCTGTTTTTTGTTTCCAGGGGTTAGGATGACAAAGTAAACTCTGGCTTCTCTGATTCCCCCTCCCTGACCTAGAAAACCCAGAGATAAGTTTCCCACCCAGAATGAAATATTAGGTAGTGGAAATAGCCTAGGGATTGGGAGTCACTGGTAAGGGGTGTAACTAAGGCAGCTAGGATTCTGAAGAGAAGAGGGGGAGGGGTCCCAACAAGCCTCACCTCACCTTACCAGCAAAAGCCTGCCTGAGCTGTAGCCCAGGGATATAGAGGCAAAAATATGTAGTGGCCAAACCACCCTTCCTACATATATTACTCTGTGCACCTCAGAATACCTTAGGGGGAACACTGAGACTCCTGTTCCTGGTCTCAAGCTATACACCCAGAGGCTACAGCATACAAAGTCAACAACCAGACCCTTAGCTCCTAGCCTGAGACATTAGGAGATAGGAAATTATAATGTGAAGAAAGGAAACAGAGAAGGAGAAGGGGAAGACAGGAAAATTAATCAGAGCCTATTATAGTGATCAAGAATGACCAGAAGAAAACATGGACTCTATACTCACACCTGAGACCAAAGAAGGAAATATGAACTGGTCTTGAAGTGGCAGTTGTCCATTGCATTGGAGGTTCCCCCAAGACATCCTGTGATTGAGGGCTGGACCAGATGCCTTGGAAGACCAGGAATCTATTCATTCCTAGGGGTTGGCCACCGAGATGATATTCCTCAGCCCCAGGACTGAGTAGACTTCCCTTGTGAAATGGGAATTTGTTCCTTTCTATTGCTAATTTGCCTCCAAAGTGTGCACCTGGTTTTTGTATTGGTGAGTAGAATAAGAAAAGGCATGATCTCGTTGTAAGAGAAGAGCAGGGGGCCAAGCTGGACAGAGTGCTAAAGCCCCTGCTCCACCTCCTTGCTGAGACGCCACTGGAGTGCCCCTGGTGCCAGAAGTGGCAGTTTCTGTTTGTTTGTCTATTGTCTGTCTCCTAATTTTGTTTTGTCTGTCTTGTCTTTCTGTCTTCCCCTGCCTCCATTGGTCAACAGTAATCAGGGCCCCAAGGAGGAGAGACCCCACCCCTCCAGTATTTTCCTCGGGAGGGATGAACCAGACCAGGCCAGAAACGAAGCAAGTAGGAATACTTTAGTCCAAACAGGTCAAAGCTCCAAGCTTGTGGTCTCTCTTTTTCATTCTGAGTGGCTAAGGAACTAGTAAGGAAAAACTTTCTCTCTTTTGACATTCTGAGTCTCTGCAAGTGCTGAACCCAAAAGCCCCATCCCACTGAGGTACCAGATGAAAACTGCCCAAGAGGTATCTGGAGGATCTAGTTGATTGGGAAACTCCCTTCTAAACTTTGTTAATTTGAAATTGAATTTCCCTGACAGTCCTTGCCCTCTATGCTGTGGCTGAAGGGTGCTGTGGATCTCTTCCCCATCTTTCCCTTTTTCCTCTCCCTTTCTTTTTCCACCAGCCTGGTCCCAAGCTCTCGAGAGGGCTTTCTTTCCCGCTGGGCTGTCCTCGTCCTCCCCTCCACCTCACAGGGTTGCCAGGCTTCCTCCTCCCCCCTCCCCCCACAGTGCTCCCCTGCTCCTTAAAGGGGAAAGGACCTGGGGAGGGTGTGGGCGGCAACTTCACTCTCAGCTAGCTGCTTGGCTATATGGTGGTTGTCTTAAAGCAAGTCTTATTTGTACCAAGGATTTCTGCCAATGCTCTGTGAGCTTTTGGAACTTTCCTGTCAGTTTTTCTCTCTGTTTTGTCCCTGTGTGAAAGAGTGTGAGTGTTTAATATGACACCCTGTAAGGTTTAAATTGCAAGTGGACTGCTGTTCCTTTTGAATGCTGTTATCTCTTTCCCTCCCAACTACCTTCTATCTAGAATGATATGGTTAGTAAAAGTAGAAAGTGTCATTCCCAATTTGATGCTAAAGATAAGTTAGAAAACATTTACTATTTGGCATTTTGGCAAATTGGAATATTTTCAAAGAAGTTTTCTTTTTGCATTTTTTATGGAGTGGCCACATAAATAGAGTTATTGGAGTAAAAGTTAAATCAGATGAAAACATTCGAATAGATTTTGTAAAAACCTCTCTCACCAGATCAGATTAAGGAGAGAGCTGAAGAATAGTAGGACCCTCCCCCACTTGCAAATCCCTGGGTCCACACCTAGACTGCAGCTGTGGGGAGAGAAAAAAAGTCTCTGCACTTTCTAAGGCTAATTTTCAACCAATAATTTTTGTATGTGCTGAATTGGAAAGACAATTAATGTCATAATGTCATTGTGCTATTTTGGTATCTCTAAATCGTAAAGTCTCCTTAATACTGTAAAAATTAAGTGACAATTGTAAGCCAGAAATGGTGCTAGATAAAGCAGTTTTCAATCTGAATTTTGTTGAAACTAAAAGATGGGGGGAAAAGTTGTGTAAAACCAGCTATCTTACTTTCTTAGTGCTGTTAATTCTATCTTACAATGTTTATTTCATGTGAATTGGATTTTTATGTTATAAAATCTGAAAATGCTAATGATGAAATGATTGATTCTCTCTGTACAAGGTAAATTGGGAAGGCATTTTGTAGAATTCTTATTGAGCAAATGAGAAACCTGAAGAAAAAAAATAAAAAGGAGGAAAAGAAAAATATAGGGATGTGGTTTTCAAATTTGCTTCATCTAAGGATGCATTTATGTTACTTTGAATATTTAACGATCACCACATTCATCATCTATTTGAGAGTCCAAAATGTAATTGATTTCATGTGATAAGTTGATTGGTTGTGTGGCATCAAGAAAACTTAGTTCTGTGTAACTTCAAAAACCTGAATTTTAAGGTCACCACATTGGTAATTCGTTTGTTTTTATTTCAAAGTTCAAATTTAAGAATATGATAATTTTTATGATATTTTTCCTGGTAAAAGTTGTATGGTCAATGTTGTATGGGAATTGGCTAAGCAGAGCCTTCATTATTAGCCCTTCCCCCAGTCTCTCCTCCTTAGAATTCATATAAATCTTCCTGATGTTGTAAAACTGTCAAGTCTCCTATAAACTATCTCTATGAGGAAAGATCATTCAGCCTGAGAAAGGAACTTGTTTTAGTAACCAAAATTGCTAAAAGTTGCAAAAGACTAGAAGCATTTTAATCAATTGGCTTTTAGATTTCAGAAGCAAAGATGGTAAATTGAACTCCTTACATTTATGAGATCTGATAAATTGTTGTTGCTCAATGAGGATAAAAATAACTAACTGGCTCTAAGCTGTGATTGGTGAGGCTTGTTGTTTGAGGTAAAAGGCCCTGATTTTATCCTTCTATAACAGGTTTCTATGACCAGAGCAAGTTGTCAGTAAAAGATGAGGTATAATATTATTTGTATCTAGAATTGGAACATGTCCAGAAAGTTATGCAAACTGCTTAAGATCATTTTAAAAGTTTTCAAATAACTTGTTCATAAACGTTTAGTGATCATTTATAGATCTTGAAAAATTTTTAAAGAAAGGAAAATAATTTTAGAAGAAAAATTTTAAGTTAGAGTGAATATAGACCCAGCTCCTTATGAAACAGAGACAGATGTACCCAAATAATTTTTGAGTCCCAACTGTTTAAGGGGGAAATTATCAGGTGAGTCAAGAGAAAAGAAAGATATCATTTTTAACAGCAGGTTAATTAAAACTGTCTTTAAAGTCTATTTATGAAAAGCTGAACAAAGCAGATAAGAGAGTTTGGGACAAATGGGGTTCATCCAGCCCCTCCTGTTTCAGGATAATTGATATCAGTTTTATAAGTCAGAAAGATTTGTAATTAACAGCTCAATCAAATTTTAGATGACCCTATTTGAAGCACACTAGTCCATTTTGATTTATTTGCTATTTAATAAGTTGGGGAACTGCAAATTTTACAATTTCTCTAAAGCCTTGACTACAGGAGTCATCATTAAAGCTGATAATGGGATGGCAGAAGCTGCAAGCTGTGAACTGTTCAAGGTAGATGTCTGTGCTTGGAAAACATCTAGGGACAACCTCGGACACTGCTCAGGAGGGATCTCTCTGACTTTATTTCTAAATTGTGCCTTTTCTTTCTGAAAAGGAAACCACCCACTTATTTATGCTTAAGCCTTACTTTCATCACCTGTTGACTATCTGAATGATTAGTGGAGATGACTCATGCTTGGAATCTAACAAAGCTAAGGAAGCTTTCCTTCTGGCAAGGTTTATGATATTATCCCCCCTTTTATTCTATAGCAAATACACTGAGAAGTAATTTTCAGGGCCAAATGAATGCATAAATATAGAGATAACATCCTTCAAAGAAGAAAATGATTAATAATAAGACAAAAAGTAATGAAATAGATGCCTGATTGACCAGGATAGTGAAGTTTGGGGAGAGCAACCGGATCAGACTAGATGACACCTAGGATTAAATACAGATGTATAAAACTGGCTTTAAAAATTTCCTATTATGTGATTTCATGATTTGAACATGTTTGGGAATAAGATCAGAGGTATGGATTTTTGGATGTTAGATTAGGTCAAAATTATCTTGTCACCTCTAAATCTGAAATGAAGAAGCAAAACTCCTTTTTAAATTCTGTAACTACATGAGGCATCTGGGATTTAAAAGCATTGCTTAAGTGAAACAGGTATATTGTTTGTATGTAAGTTCCCTTGGTTATCTTGGTGACATGTACCTGACTTACTGTAATTGTGTGTGTGTGTGTGTTTTTTTTTTTTTATATTAACTGAGCCTAGCGTTTTTTGGCTAAGAAAACTGAATTATTTGTTTGAACCTAGTCTTGCATGGTTAGAAGGAGTGGATCTTTATATGTAAAACTGTGTTTCTGAGTAGTTGACTCTGTTTCTCACTCCTATGATATTTCTAATGATACCCTATTTAAGTCTCTCCAAGCTCTCTGGAACGTCTAAGAAGGAGTTTGTGCCGTCTACCAAGCTGCTTCAAAGAATCTCCCGAAAGAGACATCGTGCTGCCCATGTCAAGGTGACCACCATTCCAGACCAGTGGACAGCTGAAGCAACTGGAGACTTGAAGTTCAAACTTAAGAGGCAGTCATGATGTCTTTTCTGTTTATCTTCTTACACCTTGCTATCACCAGTAATCCCTGTAGGCCTTTGCTTCATTAATTGCTTATTTACATATGTTAAAAAAAGGATTCAGGTGGTCAAACTCTTTGCCCTTTGGCCTCCGATGAGTACAAATAATAGTTATGTCTTGAAAAGAGGGGAGTGAAGTGGCAGTTAGGTCCAATACTGGTAGCTCCTACACAAAGCCTCTCACAAAGTCCCTCAGGGGGCCCCAGAACCTAGCATAAAGGTATGACCATTGGGAAACTTCACCCTGAACCTGCCTTTTAACCAAGATGTAACTAAAACAAAGATCTGCCCTGTTAGCTTGCATCCTCCCTCCTTAGTTTGAATCCCTATGTAGCAACAGTTGCCTTGTTGACCACTGTTTGTTTAAGGAAGTAAGTTGTACTGTGTAAAGGGTTGCTGGACAGACTGCTCAGAAGTTACAACACAGAGAAACAGATCAAGCAGACAGGCTTCCAAACAGTCCAACCATTACACCCATACCAAACCTGAAGACTTAAAAAAAAAAAAAAACTATTAAGGGGATCAAAGGGACTCTAATGGAATAAAAGGAATGGATCAGATAGGACAAGGTAAAATATGCCATTAAAAGAGGTATTAAAACACACTATAGAAGAGGGGAAAGAAAGAGGAAGAGGAACAGCATCTAAACACTGAACTGGTTCTGGTTCAAAGACTGATCAACCAAATCGGTGAAGTTTAAGATTCTAATGTGAATAGACATATAAATTCATTAAATAGAGGAAAAGGAGGGAGGGGGAGGAGCACTGTTAGAAATTTACGGTCATTGCTTTGGAGTCAAACAGGGAGTTACTTACTCTGATAAGTATAAAAATTCATTGTGTCCTATAGGTAGTGGGAGGGTAAGGGGAGGGGTTAAAAAGGAGGAGACTAAAGGGGGGTTGGAGAGGAGGGAAATAGTAGTAAGGGGAGAGGGTACGTTAAAAAGGGGGGTCACTGTGTAGGAACACTGAGGGAGTGGGCCATCAAAAGGGAAAACTTCAAGCGGGAAAGGGAGAAGGAAGAAACAAAAACATAAACAGGGGAGGGAATATGATGGAGGGGAAGAGACAGATAGACATCATTACTGTGAATGTGAATGGGATGAACTCTCCCATAAAACAGAGGTAGATAGCAGAATGGATTAAAAACCATAATCCTACAATATTTCTTCTTTACCATTTTTCATCCCACCTAGTACAATACGCCTTTGTAATTGGACTAATGTGTAATATGAATGTATTTGCAGATCCCATCCTGGACTATATGCTATTGTGGGTCGTCAGGGAAGGGAGGGAAAGGAAATTTGAAAATCAAGGAACTATGGAATTGAATCTTGTTAACTAAAACTTAACTAATAAATTAATAAAAAAAATTCTCTACTGAAATTTGGCAATAAACTACTGATTTCAGTAAGCAGTCACAGTAGTGTTTTTTTTTTAATGGAAATATCATTTTAAACATAGCCTTCAAAATCTGTTCTACATTCTAACCAAAAATTGGAGAAAAAGATCCTAATTCACAACTGTATCAGAAAATATAATATATGAGTGATTTAAATCTCTGTGTATTGTTTTATTCAACACCATATGCATCTGTCATGCTAGTCTCATATTGTAAAAATAAATTATCAAGGTTTCCCTAGGGAAGATTTTTTAATGCTTTTCCCCTTAAGGAACTAAGTCTTTCACAATATAACTTTTATGGACATATTTTCCATATCTACACATGTACAACCTATGTTAAATTGTTTGTCTTCCCAGTGGGGGTGGGAGAGGAGGAAAGAAGGGAAAGACTATGGAACTAAAAGTTTCAAAAACAGATATTAAAAAATCATTTGAGGGTGGCTACGTGACCCAGTGAGTAGAACACTGGCCCTGGAGTCAGGAGGACATAAGTTCAAATTGGGCCTCAGTTATTAATGCAAAACTAGTCATGTGACCTTGGGCAAATCACTTAACCCCAATTTCCCTGCCTTTCCACCCTCCAAAAAATCAAACAAATAAAGCAAACAAATAAATATAATATAGATTAAAAATTATTTTCTACTCTGACAAAAAAAGAAACTACCATTTAAAAGTTTAATATAAGAAAAACTTAAGTATATAGAAGCAACTGCTGGTTATATAACTCCCACTTTTGCCTCTAACTAATTATTCAAATTTCAGCATCAACATTTGCTTTCCTTTAAAATTTTCAAGAAGCCAGTAATGTGGATGAACTGCAAGCAGATATAGCATTTTATTAACTTTTTTGGTTGCTTCTTTTCCCTGTCTAACTTACCATTCATCCTCCACCTAAGATATCCTTAATCTAAAATTATTTCGTGCTACCCATCAATGCCTTCTTATATGTGACTCTTGCACATGTATCAGCCACATATGGTTATAAAAATCAACAATCTTTTTGAAGGCTTTTCTCTGGTTCTTTGCCTTAAATTTTTAAATAACACTGCAGGAATCAGACTATCCATTTGTTATTCATTCTTCCAATGTTACTGACTCTTATTCTTTTCCAAACTCATATTTCCTCAATGATATCACTTGCGATGTACTATCTGTATCAGGTAGGTGGCATGGAATAGGAAACATTACACAAGAAGAAGGAAAAAAAATCAGAAATCTGAAGGTCAGGACCACTGACATACCATCTGACCTTAATTACCTTTGAGACCTGGGGAAGTTGTGTCGCCTTTCTAAGTCTCAATTTCCTAATTAAAATTTACATATAGAAGATAATCATCTTTAAGGGATCTTCCATATAAATATTTTTATAAATTTTTCTTTTAATCATAAACTGAATATATGCTGGTTTAACATACAATTTCCTTCATATGAACTATTCATATCATCTCAGAAATAGTTGTTACCATGTGATAATTAAAGATGACTAAATGTTCCTTCTTGCTCAACTTAAATTCTTCCTTCTAAATTATGGAAATTTTAAAAATAGGTGTCAGTTTTAGACTTACTTTTGCTCTCTATTCTCTTACACTTATTAACCTACTGCTTATGATTTTTTTCCCTTTTTCTTTGAAGGAGGAAGACAGAGCAGTTGGAGTTAAGTGTCTTACCCAAGGTCACCTGGCTAATAAGTGTTAATTGTCAGAGGCTGTATTTGAAAACAAGTTCTCCTGATTCCAGGGCCATTGCTATATTGACTGTGCTGCCTAGGCACTGCTATGACTTTTTATACAGATATTAGTTCTAGAAAACATTTCTGAAGAGAGAAAAGTACCTAGTTTTTTTTCTATTTGACTCTGCAGCTCTTGATTCCAATTTCCTTTTCATAAAACATAAATACAACTTTCATAAGGATAGCTTAATGCTATAATATTATCCAGATTTTTAATTTAACATGAGTGCAACTTTGAATTATAAGTATTAACAGTAATTACCACTTACATGTATAATCTAATTTTTTTGAGTATAGATTGGCAATATAAAGAACTTGTCATAATTCAATAGAAAGTATCCCCTAATTAAAGATTTGTGGAAGTCAACAGTGATAGTTTATATAGATTCCTGGTAGGGACTGCGGAAAGCACAAGTAAGAAGAAAGAGACTACTTATGTGTCCATTACTAATCTGAGAATTGAAAAACAAAAGGAAAATATTTCTAATAAACCCAAAGGTTCTAATGCAGAAATAGACTTGATAACAAAATTAAATCTTTATGAAGAAAAAGCAATACTGCTTCCCATATGCATTATTTTTCCACCTTACTTGTACACTACCATAACTTCAAGGATAATTTCCAACTTTGTACAGGCATACAATGCACATGAAGGCAAAAAAAATTGGGTGAAATCTCAGAGTATATCAGAAAAATTTGTGGTTGAATGTATACATATATAGTGATGTTTTTACTTTTTTTTAATTTAGAACTTGGCCTCCTCTTTTGCCAAATCTTATGTCTGGAAGGACTCATCTTTCACGATCTACATCATCTAACAATGTTATTGAACAGCCTCTTGACCGCATGAAAACATTTATTTGTGTTCTTGTTTGGATTTCTTAAGCATTGTTCAATCTGGTGCTCCATTAATATCACAACTAGAGTAAAAATGAGAGAATTGTATTGCTATATTACCTAACCACAGTAATATCTTAATCAAAACTTCCCTTAGCAAATTACCTTAGCCATACAACTTTGGAAGGAATAAAATAATGGTTCATTTCTTACAAGAAATATGATCTTTCATGACAGCAGGTGCAGGGGGATACAAGATTCTTTCTACTTTGGTTACTGTTTAATAAAAAATAAAGAAAACAATTTCATTTTTCATACTTGGCTCTATGCAACACCCATCGAGCACTAGTTTTATTGTTGGATACTTCGAAAATGATCCAGTGAATTACACACAGGAAAATCTAATTTTTTTTTGGCTATCTATGGTTTTTAATTAATTTGTTTGTTTACTTTTAGTTTACAGGATTCAATTCCACAGGGCCTTGAGTTTCAAATTTCCCTTCCCTCCCTTTCCCCACCCCCCATGACCGCATATAGTCCAGTATAGGATCTGCAAATACTTTCACATTAGACATTAGTCAGGTTACAAAGGAGTATTGTACTAGATAGAATGAAAATTGGTAAAGAGGAAATAAAACCAAACAACGAAAAGAAAAAGATCAAGTAGTTTGCTTCCATCAGGATTTAGACTCAGTTCTTTATAGCTATTACTCTGGATGTAGGCATCTCTTTCCTTCATGAGTCTTTTGGGATTGACTTATATCACTGCATTGCCGAGAAGAGTCCAGTCTGCCACAGTTGGTCATCACACATATGTGGTGACTGTTACTGTATAGAAATTTCTCCTGGATCTACTCTTCTCACTCAGCATCAGTTTGTATAAGCCTCTCCAGGTAAATATGAAAACCATCTATATAGAACAATAGTATTCCTTTAATTCCAGGTAAATATGAAAACCATCTTATAGCACAATAGTATTACATTACATGCATATACCACAACTTGTTTAGCCATTCCCCAACTGATGGGCACCTCTTTAATTTCCAGTTCTTTGCAAACATGAAAAAAGCTGCTATAAATATTTTTGTACATATGGGTCTTCCTCCCACTTCTATGATCTCTTTGGGATATAAAACTAGAAGTGGTATGGCTGAGTCAAAGGGTATGAAATTATTTATAGCCCTTTGGGTATAATTCCAGATTGCTCTCCAGAAGGGTTGCATAAGTTCACAAATCCACCAACAATACATTAGTGTTCCAATTTGCCCACATCCTGTCCAGCATTTGTCATTTAGCTGTTTTGTCATCTTAGACAGTCTGAATGGAGAGATGTGGTATCTCAGAGTTGTTTTGATTTGCATTTCTCTAATTAATAGTGATTTAGAGCATTTCTTCATATGCTTATAGATATCTTTAATTTCTTTCTCTGAAAATTGCCTGTTCATATACTTTGACCATTTATCAATTGGGTAATGACTTGTATTCTTATAGATTTGACTCAATTCACTGTATATTTTAGAAAAGAGTATATAAGATATACTCAGAGATATAAGTTGTAAAAATTATTTCCCAATTTTTCCATCTCACTCTTGATCTTGGTTACATTGGCTTTGTTTGGACAGAAGCTTTTCAATTTAATATAATCAAAACTATCCATTTTGCATTTTATAATGCTCTCTAATTCTTGTTTGGCCCTAAAGTCTTTCCCTCTCCACAAATCTGACAGGTAAACTATCACATGCTTTCCCAGGTTGCTTACAGTATCATCCTAGATCATGCACCTTAGTATACCTAGATCATGCACCCTTTTAGACTTGATTTTGGTATATGGTGTTAGATAAATGTCTATGACCAGTTTCTTCCACACTGTATTCCAGTTTTCTAAGCAGGTTTTTATCAAGTAGTGCATTCTTATCCAAAAAACTGGGGTCTTTGGGTTTATCAAACAATAGATTACTACAAATATTAACTGCCTGATCTCGTGCGCCCAGTCTATTCCGTTGGTACCCTACTCTATTCCTCAGCCATTACCAAGCAGTTTTGCTGACTGCTGCTGTATAATACATATTAAAATCAGGTATAGCTCGTCCACCTTCCCTAGTGCTTCTTTTCATTAATTCCCTTGATATTATAGACTGTTTGTTCTTACAAATAAATTTTGTTACAATTTTGTCTAACTCTATAAGGTAGTTTTTTTTTTTTTTGTTACATTGACTGGTATTGCACTAAATATGTAATTTAGTTTGGGTAAAATTGTAATTTTTATTATATTATCTTGATCAAGCCACAAGCAATTGATATTTTTCCAATAAGTTAGATTTGACTTTATTTATGTGAGAAGTGTTTTGTAGTTGTGATCATATAGGTCCTTGGTTTGTTTTGGCAGGTAGATTCCCAAATATTTTATAATGTCTAGAATGGCTTTAAATGGGGTTTCCCTTTCTATCTCTTGCCATTGAATTTCATTAGAGATATACAGGAATGCTGATGATTTATATGGGTTGATCTTATATCCAGCAATTTTGCCAAATTTATATATTGTCTCAAGTAGTTTTTTTGCTTGATTCTCTAGGATTCACTCAACACATCATTATATCGTCTGCAAAGATTGATAGCTTGGTCTCTTCTTTGCCTAATTTGATTCCTTTGATTACTTTTTCTTTTCCAATTGCTACTATTAATGTTTCTAGTACCATACTGAATAAGAGAGGTTACAGTGGACACCCTTGTTTCACTCCTGATCTTATTAGAAATGCTTCTGTTTTATTCCCATTGCACATAATATTTGCCGATGGTTTTAAATAGATGCTATCAACAATTTTAACGAAGGCTCCTTTTATTCCTATACTTTCTCGTGTTTTTAATAGAAATGGATGTTGTACTTTGTCAAAAGCCTATTCTAAATATATTGAGATAATCATGTGTTTCCTGCTAATTTTATCGTTGATATGATCAATTATACTGATGGTTTTTCTAATATCAAAGCATCCTTGTATTCCCAGAATAAATCATACCTGGACAAAATGTATTATTTTTTGGATAGATTGTTGTAGTCTTTTAGATAATATTTTATTTAAAAATTTTGCATCTATATTAATGAGGGAAATTGGTCTATAATTTTCTTTCTCTGTTTTATTTCTTCCTGATTTAGGAATCTGTACAACATGTGTGTGATAGAAAGAATCGTATTCACTAATTTTTCCAACTAATTTGTAGAGTATTGGAATCAATTGTTCTTTAAATGTTCGATAGAGTTCACTAGTATACCCATTTGGGCCTGGGGATTTTTTCCTAGGGAGTTCACTGATAGCTTGTTTCATTTCTTTTTTATGAAATGGGATTAAGTAACTTATTCCTCTTCAGTTAACCTGGGAAACTTGTATTTTTGGAAATATTCATTCATTTCACTAAGATTGTCATATTCATGTGCATAAAATTGGGAACAATAATTCCTAATTATTGTTTTATTTTCTTCTTCATTGGAGATAGATACACCCTTTTGTTTTTGATACTCAGAATTTGGTTTTCTTCTTTTTTTATCTTATTGACTAAGGTTCTATCAACTTTATAGTTTTTTTTTTTCATAAAGCTAACTCCTAGTTTTATTTGTTATTTAAGTAGTTTTCTTAATTTCAGTTTTATTAATCTCTCCTTTAGTTTTCAATATTTCTAATTTAGTACTAAATTGGGGATTTTCATTTGTTCTTTTTATAGCTTTTTCAATTACATGTCCAATTCATTGACCTCCCTTTTCTCTAATTCATTCATGTATGCATTCAGGGATGTAAAACTTCCCCTAAGAACTGCCTTTAATGCATCCCACAAATTTTGGTATGTTGTCTCATTATTATCATTCTCTTGAATAAAATTCCTGATTGTTTCTCTAATTTGTTGTTTCACCCATTCATTCTTTAGGATTAAATTGTTTAATTTCCAATTACTTTTTATCATATCTTTCCAGGGCCTTTTATTTCATATGATTTTTATTGCATCATGATCTGAGAATGATGCATTTAATATTTCTGCCATTCTACACCAAATTGTGAGGTTTTTATGCCCTTGCACTTGGTCTATTTTGGAGGATGTACCATGCACCACTGAGAAGAAATTAAATTCCTTTTTATCCCCATTCTGTTTTCTCCAGAGATCTATTACATCTAGTTTCTCTAAAATTCCATTAGCCTCCTTAACTTCTTTCTCTTTTATTTTGAGGTTAAATTTATCAAGTTCAGAGAGGGAGAGATTAAGATCACGGACTAGTAGAGTTTTGCTGTCTATTTCTTCCTCTAATCCCTTTAACTTCTCCTCTAGGAATTTGGATGTGATACTAATTTGTGCATTTATGTTAAGTAATAATACTGCTTCATTCTCGATGGTGCCTTTTAGCAGGATAGTTTCCTTCCTTATCTCTTTTAATTAGATTTATTTTTGCTTTTGCTTCATCTGAGATAAGGATTGATACCCCTGCTTTTTTTTTTTTTTAATTTAGCTGAGGCATAACGAATTCTACTCCAGCCTTTTACCTTTACCCTGTGGGTATCCCTTTGTTTTAAATGTGTTTCTTGTAGATAGCATATTGTAGGATTATGGTTTTTAATCCATTGTACTATCTGCCTCTGTTCTATGGGAGAGTTCATCCCATTCCCAATCTCAGAAGTGATGAGTATCTGTCTCTTCCCCTCCATCCTATTCTTTCCCCTGTTTATGTATTTTTCTTCCTTCTCCCTTCCCCTCCTTGAAGTATTACCTTTTGACCAGCCCCTCCCTCAGTCTTCCCACCCAGTGACCTCCCTTCTTAACCTACCCTCTCCCTTTACTACTATTACCCTCCCCTCTAGCCCCCCCCCTTTGCTCTCCTCCTTTTTATCCCCCCTTACCCTCCTACTGTCTACAGGACTCTCAATTATTATACTTATTAGAGTATATTACTCCCTGTTTGACACCAAACCAGTGAGAGTAAATTTCAAACAATGCTCCTCTCCTTCCCTCCTTTTTTTCTATTTAATGAATTTACGTATCTATTCCCTTTAGAATCTTAAACTAAACTGATTATGTTAATCCATCTTTGAAGAAGAACCAGAGTGAATAGTGTTTAAATGATGTTCCTCTACCTCTTTCTTTCCCCTCTACTATAGTGTATTTTTATGCCTCTTTGAATGGCATACTTTACTTTTTTTCATCCTTTATTTTTATCACATTACAGTCCCTTTGATCCCCTTAATAAGGATTTATTTTTATCTTCCGGTTAGTTCATTCATACCCACACCCTCTATCAATGTGTAACCCTTTTAAAGGTGATGATAATCATATAAATTTCAATATTGAGAGTTATCAGCTCCTCTTATATGGATGTGAATATTTTGCTCTTGTTGCATCCTAAATTATGTGCATGTGTGCATGATTTTACATGTGTGCATATATGTATACGTGAGTCTGTGTTTTCCACAGGAAAATCTTATGCAAGAAGAACAGAGGAGCAATATCTATGCTACTAAAGAATCTGGAAACCCTAGCCAGCAAAATGTATGCTTTGCCCTTGGATTCTTTGAATTCTAGTATAATTATGTAACTTTTTTTTGTAACTACCTTTATTAGGTGTTATTTTAACTCCCATTGAAAAGCAAAATATGACAAAACCAGAACAATGGTATAACGAAAAGAATATTACTTTGTAGAGTGAGGAGACTGGATTCTAGTCATCATTCAAACACTAAGAAACTGTGTGACCTTAGACTTGAATTCTTTAACTCTTTGATTATCTTTTGGAAAACAGGGGTATTTGACTAGAAGATATTTAAACTACTATCAGTTCTGAAAATCTATGTAAAGGGTAATAAAGCTTTAACATAATCTTACATGATATCTTAAGGTCACTGACATTGTTGGCATACTGTCAAGGAACTCCATATCTAAGCACATCATAATGTAAATAAATTCCTAAATTGTTATTTTTATTAACCTACTTTCTCCATCAGCAAACACTTTTTTATTAAAGTATATCTGGGACTTGATATATTTGTTTTTTTTTTCCTCTGTGGTAACTATTCCCAATTAGACACCCCATAACAATATTCTTTGATTTTGTAACGTATGCACAGTAGAATGATGAAATTTTTTCATCAAATTTTTTTCATCAAAACCATGATCAACTGTTAGTTGATAATAGCTATGACTTACTTAATCAGAGGAAATAAAACAGTTTTCAGCAAACTGATTGTGTTCCATTGCATCTTTAATCAAAATTTTAGTGGAAAATTATCCCCCTCTGGAAATAGGAAGTGCTCTTCACGCAAGGAAACATCTTTAAATTGATGTATGAGGATGCCTGACAATTTAAAAAAGCCTTTGAAAGTATGTAATATCATAGTTTCAGAAATAGGATGAAAATGATAATTTAATGATTCTGAGGGAAGAAAAGTTAGGATCATCCAATCAAGCTTTTGACTACATTAAGACCACAAATATTAAGATGGCGGAGTAGAAACAGCTCATCCAAGCCACTCTGCCCCCAGATTCCCCCCAAACTATGAAAAAGGGGACTCTGAACAACTTCTGGAGCCCCAGCACCCATAGAACGACACAGAGAAGCTAACCTCCCACTGAGGACAGCCCAGCACCCCTGTAGGAAGGACCAGTGCAGCTGTCTGGGAGCTGGTAGTTCACAGCACACAGAGCACGGGAAGCCAAGCCGAGCTGGAGCTGAGGTCCCCGTGAGTGGATGTTTTAGCCCCAGGGCACCAGGGCCAGGAACCCCAGAACACCAGTAGCTGCTACTGTGGCGACTCCAGAATTATCAACATAGACATGCCTAGGACAAAGTAAGAGGTTAGTGTCCTATGGACTTTGGGACCTGTATTTGGGGAATGCGTCAGCTTCCTCCCCTGGGGGCTAGAAGCCACAGAGGAGACACTCCATTTTGTAGTTTTCAGATGCATCTCCAGCTATCGGCCTGCAATTAATTGTAGGGAGATCCAGCGATCAGTCTTGGGGGGTAATCGCTCTTCCTTTAACCTCCCTGGATATGGATTGTGTTCTAGGGTGGAAGTCGTGGGTGGGTTTACAGCTTACCAGAAATGGAAGTTGCCCCCCACACGTTCGGGACAAAAATTCCTCTAGCTGGCCTTAAAGCCATAGTGTGGCAACAAGCCCAAAAGTCAAGTACTTAAGTGACAACATGCGAAGGCAAAGGAAACAAAAAAATGCAACCCTAGATTGCTATTTTGGGGGCATAGAGTGGGAAAAGGACTGTGAAGTCAGAATTCCTGCTCCAAACGACCCAGAGGAAAACATGACCGGGTTGCAGGCCATAGAGGACCTTAAGAAGGACTTTAAAAATCAAATAAGAGAAGTGGAGGAAAAATTGGAAAGAGAAATGAGAAGGGTGCAGGAAAAGTATGAAATGAGGGTAAACAGCCTGACTGAGGAAAACAACACCTTAAAAAATAGAATAGCTCAAATGGCAAAAGAGGCCCAAAAGGGCAATGAGGAGAAGAATGCCTTAAGTCGAATTTGCCAGATGGAAAAAGAATCTCAAAAGTTCACTGAGGTGATCCATTCCTTCAGAGTTAGACTGGAGCAAATGGAAGCTAATGACTTTATGAGAAATCAAGATGCTGTTAAGCAGATCCAAACAAATGAAAGATTAGAAGGCAATGTGAAATATCTCATGGGAAAAACCACTGACCTGGAAAATAGATACAGGTGAGACAATTTAAAAATTATTGGACTACCTGAAAGCCTTGATCAAAGAAAGAACCTAGTAAACACCCTTCAAGAAATTCTCAAGGAAAATTGACCTGATGTTCTAGATCCAGAGGGCAAAATAGAGGTTGATAGAATCCACCAATCACCTCCTGAAAAAGATCCCAAAAAGAAAACTCCCAGGAATATTACAGCCAGGTTCCAGAATCCCCAGAACAAGCAGAAAATATTACAAGCAGCCAGGAAGAAACAATTTCAATATTGTGGAAACACAATCAGAATAGCCCAGGACCTGGCAGCTTCTACACTGAGGGATCGAAGGGCATGGAATATGATATTCCAGAGGGCAAAAGAACTGGGAATGAACCCAAGGGTCACCTACCCAGCAAAACTGAATATTTTGTATCAGGGGAAAATATGGTCATTCAGTGGAATAGAGGACTTTCAAGCATTCTTGAGGAAAAAAAAAACAGAATTGAATAGAAAATTTCACATCCAGACACAAGAAGGAAGAGATGCCTGAGAAGGTAATCGGGGAAAAGAAATCAAAAGGAACTTATCAAAGTTGAACTATTTACATTCCTATATGGAAAAGCAATAACTGTGACTGATGATATCTTTCTCACTATGTAAATAATGGAAGAAGGGTGTGTGGTCATATGAGCACATATGTCAATGTGTGTGTAGATGGTTACAGTTATATATGGATAGAGGGCATAGGTTGAATTTGTTGGGAAGGGAGAATACTCAAGGGATGAAATTATGAGGTGAGTGAGGAAAGTGGAAAGAGGAGATGGGGAGAGACAGGGTAGGGTATAGGATATACTATCTTATGTAGAAGAAGCAAGGGGAAGTGGTTGTAAGTGGGCGGGGGGGAGAATAGGAAGGCAAAAAGGCAAAACCACATTCTCACTGAATTTGGTTCAGGGAGAGAATGACATACATCCTTAATGGGATATCTCAATGGGATAATGGGAAGGGGGATGAGAGGAGGGAGGATGGATGGGAGGGCATCCTTGGGTGGAGGGGTGGTTGGAAGCACCCACTATAGAAGAGAGATAGGATCATGTGGGGAATGGACCAGGTGGGGGGTTTGATGAGTGGGAGGGAATTGTAAGCAGCCTTGTACAATATATCTACTATGATTATATTTTGCATTGCTAGACATGTACAACATATACTGAATTACTTATCTCCCCAGAGGGAATGGGTGACAAGGGAAGAAGGAAATGGATCTGAAAGTTGAGGTCTTAACATTAAATGTTTCAAATATATATAAATACTATTATTAATACTCTTTTGCTTATAATTGGGAGATAAGATGTGCAGGCATTGGGACACAAAGATTCATCTTCCACTAATGGAAAAGTCGAAGGTATGGGAGAAGGTATGGGAGAGAGCGGATTGGAGGAAGCGATATCTTGTGGGACTGCTATTCTGGGAGGTTGGGTAGGGGAATAACGGGGGGAAAATGATTGTAACTCAAAATCTGGCTGAAATGAATGATGTAAAACAGAAGTTAATAAAGCATTTGTTTAATAGAAAAAAAGACCAGAAATATTTAAGCTTTGATAATTAATTTTAATTTTTAAAATTTATTTACTTGTGCTTTACAACATTATCTTTCACAAGCATTTGTGTTCCAAATTTTCTCCCCTACCTTGCCCTCCTTCCTCCCAAATAAACCATGCAATCTGATATAGGCTCTACATATACATTCTCAATTAAACTTAATTTCACATTTGTCATGTTGAAAATAATTTTAAGCAAGGGAATGAAATGCAAGGAAGAAGAAACAAAAAAAAACATAAAAGAGAGAAACAGAGAGCTAATGATATGCTTCAATGTGTATTCAGACTTCATAATTCTTTCTCTGAATACGGATTTTCCACTATGAGCCTCTTGGAGGTGTCTTAAACCTTGCATTCCCGAGAAGAGACAAATATATCAAAGTTAGTCATCATACAGTGTAGTTATAACTATGTACTGTTTTCCCTTCTTTTGTTTTCCTCACTCAGAATCAGTTCATACAAGTCTCTCTAAGTTTTCCTGAAGTCTGTATGTTCATCATTTTTTCTTGACAAAATAGTCTTCCATTATATTCATACACCACAACTCTTTAGCCTCAATTTATTGGCATCCCCTTAATTTCCAGTTCTTGGACCCCACAAAAACAGCTTTTAAAATGTTTTTTGTACATGTGGATCCTGTGTGACCTCTTTGGGATATGGAAATAGAAGTTGCATTTCTGGGTCAAAAGGTATATCTATTTTTATAGCTATTTGGACATACTTCCAAACTGCTCTCTAAAATGGTTGAATAAGTTGACATTTCTACTAAAATTAGTTTAGCGTTCTGATTTCCCCACATCTTCTCCAGTATTTATAATTTCCTGTTTTCTCATGTTAACTAGTCTGATAATTGAGATATGGTACCTCAGAATTTTTTTGACTTCCATCTCTCTAATCAATATTCATTTTGGGCATTATTTTTCATATTATTTTTCATAGATAGCTTTAATCTTTTCCTCTGAAAACTGCTTTTTCATATCCTTTGATCATTTATCAACTGGGTAACAGCTTGAATTCATGTAAATTTGACACAGTTTTCTATATATTTTGGAAGTGAGACCTTTATCGGAGACACTGGTTATAAAAATTATTTTCCAGTTTTTGGCTTCCCCTCTAATCTTGGTTGCATTGATTTTGCCTGCACAACATTTTTTTCATTTTAATCAAAAGTGTACATTTTGCATTTCAAATTGATTTCTATCTCTTGTTTGGTAATAAATGACTCCTTTCTCCATAAATATGACAGTGAATTCCTTGCCTTTCTAATTTGCTTGTATTACCAGCCTTTATATTTAAAGGTATATCCATCTGAATTTTATTATGGTTCTGGTCTAAGATGTTAATCTATGTCTAATTTATGCCATACTATTTTCTAGTTTTCTGGGATTTTTTTGTCAAATAGTGAATTGTTATTCCAGAAACTGGAGTAGTTGGCTTAAATAAAAAACAAACAAAAACAGATTACTAAAATCACTGACTACTGTGTTTTGTGTACCTAACCTATTCCATTGA
Organism: Gymnobelideus leadbeateri; assembly: GCA_011680675.1. Lineage (NCBI taxonomy): Eukaryota > Metazoa > Chordata > Mammalia > Diprotodontia > Petauridae > Gymnobelideus > Gymnobelideus leadbeateri. The sequence goes on along the minus strand of WOXC01004891.1, from coordinate 21,930 downwards.
TCCACCCCTGTATTTTTTATCCAGTACTAAGTAGTTTTGGTGATTACTGCTTTATAATGAAATTTGAGAGATGGGACAGATAGGCTACCCTAGTATTTCTTTTCATTAATTGCCTTGATATTCTGGAATTTTTGTTCTTCCAAATTAAATTTAATATCATTTTTGTAGCACAATAAAATAATTTTGGTAGTTTGATGACACAGAATAAGTTAATTTAGGTAGAATTGTCCTGAATTTGTTTTGGCAGGATGACTCTCAAATATTTTATAATGTCTACACTAACTTTAAATGTAATTAATGCAATTTCTCCTCCTATCAATTCCTGTTTTGCATTGTTAGTAATATATAGAAATTTAGATGATTTATGATTTATTTTTTGTTCTGCAACATTGCTAAAGTTATTTCTTATTTCAAGTAGTTGTTTACTTGAGTCTCTAGGATCTTCTAAGTATATCATTATATCATTTGCAATAAGGGATAGATTTGTTTCTTTTCCCCTATTCTAATTCCTTCATTTTCCTTTTCCTTTTTCTAAAGCTAACATTTCTAGTACCACATTGAACAACAGCGGTGATGATGGACATCATTTCACACCAATCTCTTTGTCTCTTCTCCCATTGCAATATTTTTTTTTTCTTTTTTTGGCACCTAAGTAGGTTTTTAATCACAACACAGAAATAAACTTAAACCCACCCCTTCTGTCTATCCCCTTCTATGTGGAATAATAAAAATACAGTTCTCAAGAATTGTTATCATCTTTCCATGTAGGGATGCAAACATTTGTTGTTACTGTTGTTGTTGCTGTTTCCTCCCTTTCCTATTTTTTTTTCTTTTGCCTCTTTTGAGTCTTGTATTGGTAATCAAATGTTTCACTGAACTCTGATCTTTTCATCAGGAAAGTCTGGAATTTCCCTAATCCATTGGATATCCATCCTGAAATATTATACTCAATTTCTCTGCATAATTGATTTTGGCTGTTATACAAGCTCCTTGTCCATATGCAATATCATATTATAAGCCCTCTGACCTTTTAATAGAAAATGGAAAGACCTGTGTAATCCTGACTCCCATTCCATGATAATTTCAATTATTTATTTCTGCCTGCTTTCAGTATTTTTACTTTGATTTTATAATTCTGGAATTAGGCTGCAATTTTCTTTGGCATTTAGAATTTAGGATCTTTCAGGATGTGAACACTGGTTCTCTTGATGTCTATTGTATCCTCTAATTCTATTATCTCTGTGCAGTTTTACTTGACAATTACCTGAAAGATGCTCCCCAGTACCTTTTTGCTATTATTATGTTTAGGTATGCCAATGATAATTAAATGATCTCTCCTGGATATATTTTCGAAGCCAGTTGTTTTCCAATGAAGTTTTATTTTGTCTTTTCATTAGCTTCCACTTGCCCACTTTTAATTTTAATGAATTATTTTCTACAGTTAGATTTTGTAGCTCCTTATCCATTTGTCCATTTCTACATATTTATTTCCTAGAATTTTTTTTATTTATTTTTAGTTTTCAGCATCTATTTCCACAATATTTTAAGTTCTCCTCATGTCTGCCAGCTCTACCACCCCAATATGGTATGCATACTGATCATCACCTTCGCCCATCTGCCCTCCCTTCAATGTCTTCTCTATCCCTCCTCTTAATCCCATATTCCCTACTTCCTTGTATGGCATGATTGACTTCTATAACTCATTGCCTGTGTAAATTATTTCCCAGTTGCATGTAAAAACAGTTTATAAATTTGTTTATAAAACTTGGAGTTTCACACCCATTCCCATTAAGAAAGTATAGGTTTTACCTGTGTAGTTATGCAAACATTTCCATAGTAGTCATATTGTAAAAGACAATCGATATCTTTCTCCATCCTTTCCTGTCCCCCACTTATTCAATTTTCTCCTTTGACCCTGTCCCTTTTCAAAAGCGTTTGTTTGTAAATATTTTCTCCCCCAATCAACACTCTCTTTTATCCCCCCTGCCCCTTTTCTCATTCCACCTATTTTCCTATGGGGTAAGATACCCAATTAAGGTATTATGTTATTCCAACTTTAAATCAAATGATGGTGATGTTGATTCATTCCTTTTCACCTCCCCAATCTTCTTCTCTATAGTAACACATTTCACTTGCCTCTTTTATGCGATGTAATTTGCCCCATTCTATCTCTCTTTTTTCTTTTTCTCTCAACAAATTCCTCTCTCACCCCTTATTTTATTTTTAGATATCATGCTTTCATATTCAAGTTATTTTGTAACCTCTTTCTACGTGTACATACATATTTCCTTCAACTACACAAATACTGAAAAAAAAAAGAATCATAAGTTATTAAAATTGTCTTTCCATTAAGGAACATAAGCAGTTCAACATTAATTAGTCCCTTATGATTTCTCTTTGCTGGTTACCTTTTCATGTTTCTCTTCATTCTTGAATTTGAAAGTCAAATTTTCCATTCAGCTCTGTTATTTTTTTTCAAGAATGATCCAAAGTAGACCAGGAGCCAAGATGGCTGAAAGGAAGCAGTAAATTCTGTAAGCTCCTCTGTGAACCCAGTCACTAAACTTTAAAAAGTTAATATGAATGGAATCTGGAGTGACAAAATCCACTTGGAGATGGAGCATGGCAGAATCCAGCCCAGGCAAGTGCCCAGTACATCTGGACAGGGCGAACACAGAGCATGTGGGGTCCTCACAGCTGAGACTTAAGAGCAGACAAGCAGACTACACCAGAGAGAGAAGAAGCCCCAGCTTGCCGACATACCAAGGCTGAATCAAAGTAATCTCGCCATCATTTCACAAGAGAAAATAGGATGGATCATTGGAGCCAGGTAGGAGAGTTGCTCTGGTCCCCAGTGGAGACAGCAGTTTCTCCTGCAGCTATGTGCCCCCAGCCTGGAAGTTTAGAAATTGCTTGCCTGTATAATACAAGGGCGAGGAGGGCAAAGTAAATTCTAGTTGCTCTGATCCTTCCATCGCTCTTTCATGAAGTTGAAAGCCCAAAGATAAGTCTCCCACCCAGATTGAAATTGCAAGGGGTCCCAAAGAGCCCCACCTCTTGTGACCAGCAACAGCCTGCCTGAGATATAGCCCAGGGGTATAGAGGCATAAATCTGAAGTGGCCAAACCACCCCGCCCCCACAGACTACTCTGTGCACATCAACATACCTCTCTGAGATTCCTGCCTTAGCCACAAACTAGACACCCAGCATTCAAAATCAACCACCAGGCCCTTAGCTCTCAGCCTGAGAAATTAAGAAATAGGAAATCACAATGGCAAGGAAGGAAGCTGAGAAGGAGAAGGCGAAGGCAAGAAAATCAGTCCCAGCTTACTATGTAGGTCAAGAAAAAACAAATACACAGGACAATTTGGACATTTTACTAACAGCTGAGACCACAGAAGGAAATATGAACTGGTCTCAAGTCCAAATACCATACATAGAGGAACTTAAGAAAGATTTTAAAGACCAAATCAAGGAGTCAGTGAACAACTTGGACAAAAGTCTCAGTGAAGAAAATAAATCCTTAAAAAATTAGTGAAATTATGGGAGAAAATTATTGAAGTTATGGAAGAAAATACCACCATAAAAAAGGACCTTAAAAAACTAACTGAAGACTATAATTTGCTAACAATTAGAATCGATCAAATTGAAACTCAGAACTCTATGATCCACCAAGAGTCAATCAAACAAAAAAGGCTATTAAAAATTGGAAGAAAATGTAAAATATCTCAGTGGAAAAAACAAAAAAAAAAAACTTACCTAGAAGAGAGATCCAGGAGAGATAACTTAAGAATTATTTGTCTACCAGAAAGCCATGGTGAATTTAACAGCCTAGACAACATCCTATAAGAGATTGCCAAAGAAAACTGTCCTGAAGTCCTGCAATCAGAAGGTAAAATATTTATAGAAAGAATTCACCAGACTCCTCCTGAAAGTGATCCCAAATTGAAAAATCCAAGAAATATAGTAGCCAAATTCCAGAATTACAAGATTAAGGAAAAAATACTGCAAGCAGGAAGAAAAAACAATTCAGATATTGAGGAACTACAGTTAGGATCACACAGGACTTAGCAGCTTCTATATTAATAGATCAGATGTATTGGAATTTGATATTTTATAGGGCAAGAAAGAGTGCTAGGACTAGAACCAAAGATTAACTACCAGGCAAAACTAAGCACAGTTTTTCAGGCAAGGAGATGGCCATTTGATGAAATAAGGGACTTCTAGACTTTCTTGATGAAAAAGCCAGAGCTCAATGATAAATTTGATTTCCAATTACAAGACTCAAGAAAGACATAAAAAGGTAAACCAGGAAAACACAGACTCACACGTACTTACATGCACACACCCCAACTCATGCACACATGCACATAATATGCTATGCAACAAGAGCAAAATGTTCACATCCCTATAGATGGAGCTGATAACTGTCAATATTGAAATTTTTATGATTATCATAACCTTCAAAAGGGATATATATATGTATATATATAGATATATAGATATACATATATACATATATGTATATATGTATGTATACATATATACATATGTATACATATACATACATATATGTGTATATCTATATATCTATATCTATATATATATATATATATATATAGAGAGAGAGAGAGAGAGAGAGAGAGAGAGAGAGAGAGAGAGAGAGAAAGAGAGAGAGAAAGAGGGTGTCAGTATGAATGCACTAAACTGAAGTTTAAAAAAAAAAAACTTATTAAAGGGATCAAAGAGATTGTAATGGGACAAAAGGAAAGGATGAGATAGAAAAAGGTAAAATATGCCATTGGAAGAGGCATAAAAACATACTATAGTAGAAGGGAAAGAAAGAGGGAGAGGAACTGTATTCAAACACTATTATCACAGGTTCTGGTTCAAAGAGGGATCAACTCAATCAGTAAAGTTTAAGATTCTCATGTGGATAGACACATCAATCATTAAATAGAGGAAAAGGAGGGAGGGAGAGGAGCACTGTTTGAAATTTACGCTCATTGGTTTGGTGTCAAATGGGGAATAACTTATTCTGATAAGTATAAAAATTTATTTTGTCCTATAGGCAGTAGGAGGGCCTGGGTGGGGGAGGATAAAAAGGAGGAGAGCAAGGGGGTATTAGAGGGGAGGGAAATAGTAGTAAAGGGAGAGGGTAGATTAAGAAAGGGGATCACCGGATGGGAACACTGAGGGAGGGAGTTGTCAAAAGGGAAAACTTCAAGAAGGGGAAGGGAGAAGGAAGAAGAAAAACATAAGCAGGGCATGGAATAGGATGGAGGGGAAGACACAGATAGTAATCATCTCAGTGAATGGGAATAGGATGAATACTTCCATAAAACAGTGGCAGATAGTACAATGGATTAAAAATCATAATCCTACAATATGCTGTCTACAAGAAACATATTTGAAAGAAAGGGATACCCTCATGGTAAAGGTAAAAGGCTGGAATAGAATTTGTTATGCCTCAGCAAAAATAAAAAAAATAAAATAAAATAAAAAAACAGGGGTAGCAATCCTTATCTCATATAAAGCAAAAGCAAAAATAGATCTAATTAAAATAGATAAGGAAGGAAACTATATCCTGCTAAAAGGCACCATCGAGAATGAAGCAATATTATTACTTAACATATATGCACCAAGTGGTATAGCATCCAAATTCTTAGAGGAGAAGATAAAGGAATTAGAGGAAGAAATAGATAGCAAAACTATACTAGTGGGGGACCTTAATCTCCCCCTTTCTGAACTTGATAAATCTTAACTCAAAATAAACAAGAAAGAAGTTAATGAGGTGAATAGAATTTTATAGAGCGTAGATATTATAGGTCTCTGGAGAAAACTGAATGGGGATAAATAGGAATTTACTTTCCTCTCAGCAGTGCATGGTACATACTCAAAAATAGACCAGGTACTAGTGCATAAAAACCTCACAATTCAGGGGAGAAAGACAGAAGTATTAAATGCATCATACTCAGATCATAACACAATAAAAATCATATGTAATAACGGGCCATGGAAAGATATAATGAAAAGTAATTGGAAATTAAACGACTTAATCCTAAAGAATGAGTCAGTTAAACAAGAAATTATAGAAACAATCAGTAATTTCATTCAAGAGAATGATAATAATGAGACGACATACCAAAATTTGTGGGATACATTAAAGGCAGTTCTTAGGGGAAGTTTTATATCCCTGAGAGCATACATGAATAAATTAGAGAAAAGGGAGGTCAATTAATTAGACATTCAATTGAACAAGCTAGAAAAAGAACAAATTGAAAATCCCCAATTTAGTAGTAAATTAAAATATTGAAAATCAAAGGAGAGATTAATAAAATTGAAATTAAAAAACTAATTAATAAATAAGTATGATCCAAAGTTCTCTATTTCATTGAATATACATTTTTCCCCTAAAGTGTTACACTCAGTTTTCCTGGGTAGGTGATACTTGGTTTTAATCCTAGCTCCATTGACCTCCAAAATTTCACATTACAAGCCTTTATTTTCTTTACTGTAGAAGCTGCTAGATGTTGTGTTATACTGATTTTATTTTCACAGTAATCAAATTGATTCTTTCTGACTAGTAATATTTCCTCCTTGATATGGGAATTTTGTAATTTGACTATAATATTCCTAGGAATTTCCTTTCAGTGATATTTTTTAAGAGGTGATAAGTCGATGTTTTCGATTTCTATTTTGCCCTCTAATTCTAGACTATCACCACAGTTTTCCTTGATAATTCATTGAAAGATGATATTTTAGCTCTTATTTTGATCATGGCATTCAGGTAGTTCAAAAATATTTACATTTTATCTCCTTTATTTGTTGTCCAGGTGGACACTTTTTTCAAAGAGATATATCACCTTGTCTTTTATTTTTTTTTTATTTTTTTGGTTCTGTTTTACAAAACTTGAACTCTCATAATTTCTTTAACTTCCAGCTTTACTCAATTTTTTCAGGGAATTATTTTCTTCAGAGAGCTTTTGGATCTAAATTACCATTTGGCCAATTCCTCTTTTTAAAACATCGTTCTCATTTTCTTTTTGGACTTCTTTTGTCATTTGGGTTACTCTATTCTAAAGGTGTTATTTTCTTCAGTATTTTTTGAGTCTCCTTTAGCAAGCTGTTAACTTGCTTTGCATGATTTTCTTGCATCACTCATTTCTTTTCAAATATTTTCTTGAGTTTTCTTACTCAATTTTTCAAACTCCTTTTTGAGCTCCTACATGGCCTCTGACCCATTCATATTTTTCTTGAAGGCTTGTGATGCAGTAGTTTTGACTTTGTTTTTTTCGTATTGTTCTACATTTTGGTCTTTATTGTCACCAGAGTGAGATACTGAAGTCTGATATTTTTTTTTTCCTCTGATAACTTTCCCAGTCAATTACTTAGATTTTGAGTTATTTTTCAAAATAGTACTCTGCTTCCAGAGTGGAGCCTGCTCTCTCCTCAATTTCCAGGATTTTGAACAACTTTTGTCACAGCTACTTCTAGGCATATGGGCATTTGCAATTCTTTTAAGGTGATATGATCAAAGGAAAGGTGGTTACTCCTCTCCTGGCCTATGGTCTTTTCTATGAGTGATGACAAGTACTCTTTTCTGCCTTGGAACTGTGAGATCTACCTCTCCACAGCTGCCACAGGCTCTGCTATTCCAATGCTACTTCTCCCCTCAAGATGACCACCCAAATCTGTGATTCAATTTCAGTCAGGGCAAGGCAAGATAATCCTGCCACAGCACCAGGAGAGAGATCCCTGCAATTGTCCTCGGATCATTTGCTTAATTCCTCCAACATCTGTTGGCCTTGAGTTGCAGGAGTAGCTGCTGGTGCTGCTACTGCTCCTGACACTGTAGCCACTGTCTCCACTAGCACTGTCACCACTTCTGCCTTCCCAGTGATGGGGACGCACTGTGCTCTTCTCCCACCCAGGTGGAACAAAGTTTTCCCATTGATCTTCTACTTTTTCTTCAGTATTTATGGGTTGGGAAGTCTGGAAACCATCACAACTGCCAGTTATTTGGTGTCCTGAGTCCTGTTCTGGCCTGTTCTTTGCCAGCACAACCCATGTGAGACTATGCATTGCTCCCGTCCTGGAGCAATAGCCTCTTTCTGTCATCCTTCCAGGCATTTTTCAGGTAAAAACGTTTCACATTATCATTTTGTATGTTCTGTAGCTCCAGAACTTTTATAGGTATTTGGAGGGAAGAGCTAAAGGAAATTCTTGCTTTTACTGTAGCATCTTGGCTCACACTACCCCCAATTTTACTTTATAAGGAGTTGTTTTGTCCAATGTACTTTTTTCCCATCCCATTTTGTCAATTGCATTATTTTGTTCTTCTATGTTTCTTATTTGACATTTACATCTTTCTTAATCTCTTCCAAGAAGGTTTTTTTGGGCTTTAGACTAGTTTGAATTTTCAGAGGTGGGTTAATTGATTATATTGTACACTCCTAAATTTGTGTTTTGATCTTTCCTGTCAAGAAAATATTTCTCTATGGTTACAATATTTTTTTTATTCTTTTAGCTTTTTTCCTGGCTTTTGAATTATATGTCTGCCTCTGGGGTTCAGAGTACAGAGTTCTAGACTCCTTGTGCTGTAGGCTAGGGTTCTAATTACTGGTTTTATCTTCTTGCATCACAGGAGCTGGCAGGTGGATTCTCCAATTTGTACAGATTCACTTCTTAGAAGTATTTGAAAGAGTTTCTGGAAGATCTAAGGTGAGTCATTCCTTTTAGTCAGCCATTTTGGCTCTGGTCTCCATTTTTATTTTTTTTTCTATAATTTATTATATATCTTCCACTCCCACTGCATAAATTTGTGTCCTCTAACAAAAAGTTGGGAAAAAACAAGGAAGTCAAGTGAAAATGTATGCAACATTCGACACCAATAAAGTCTCATTTTTCTCCCGAGAGGTAGGGGGCTTATTCAATTCATTGAAAAAAACAAAACAAAACAAAACAATATTAATTCACGTCAGTAATGTGTGCTTTGCTGTTTGTTACAATTGTTTTGTATGTTTTACTGTAGATGTGCTGAATGTTATTCTATTAGTTGTTTACTCCTCAGTGTGAATCAGTTAATATAAAGCTCCCAAAATAATTCTCCTACAAATTCCACATTTAAATAGTGTCTTTCTTATCATATGGTATAAATTATTCCATTACCATAACACACCACAGCTTATTCAATTATTCCAAGTGATGGATATTCATTTTGTTTCCAAATCTCTGTTATAAAAGCAGGTGATTTTGGGGGCGGAGCCAAGATGTCAGAGTAGAAAAAGCATTTCCAATATGCTCTGCCCCACAAAAAATTTCAAACAATGTGAAAGGGGACTCCAAACAAGTTCTGGAGCCACAGCACCCCCAGAATGGCAAAGAGAAGCTAACCTCCTGCTGAGGACAGCCCAGCAGCCCTGCAGGGAGCGGCCAGCACAGCGCTCTGAGAGCAGGCAGCACAGCGCGCTGGGAACCGACAGTTTTAAAATTAAATGTTTCATAAGATGTCCAGGCATTGGGGCTCAGAGATTCACCTTGCCCTAATGGCAAAGTCGAAGGGGATATGGGAGTAGATATGGGAGAGAGCAGATTGGATGAGGGGGTATCTAGTGGGACTGCTATTCTGGGGTGGTGGGTAGGGAAAAAATAGGGGAAAATGTAACACATAATCTGGTGGAAATGAATGATGTAAACCAGAAGTTAATAAAACATTTGATTAATTAAAAAAAAAAAGCAGGTGATTTTATTTATATTTTGGCACATATGTGCCCTTCTCTTTTCCCCTCCATCTTTGACAACCTAGAAGGGACATGTCCAGAAATAGAATCCCTGAGTAAATTAATGTAAAAATTTTAACAATCTTATATATTTCCACATCACCATTTCAGAAGTTTGATAATATCATAGCTTCACCGATAGCACATTAGTTTAACCCTTCTTATAGCCAGTCTAAATAAGCATTATTTCTATCTTCTTTTCTTCTTTATAAATGTGATGGTGGGAAATAAAACAACAGTATTTTTTTTTTGCTTGCAATTATTTGAGTAATGATTTTGAACATTTTTAAATCATTATGAATCATTTGAAATCATTTGAAAATGACTTCTTTACATTCATTTGTGACATCTGGTATTAAAAGGCTCTTTATTTCTTAAAATTATTCATTCTTTTAGTTACATATAAAATTTTCTGAATTTAATTTCTTGCTATCACGAAATTTGATGGGAATTTTTTTCATTTTTTTTTGCTTTAGATGCATTTTTGCATATGAGAACCATAATTTTATTTTACTTAACAGTTTACTCTTATCCCTTTTTATTGTTTTCAAATATTTTCAATCATCTTAAAGTTAATATATTCTGTTCTGCACTATTTAAAGATAATTTAGTGATATATTTATTCTTTATATAATACTTATTTTTCAAACATATTCTTCCCTTCTCTTGCATTGAATCATCTCTTATAATGATATTTTTTTTAACAATTGGGGTTAAGTAGCTTGCTCTAGGTTACATGGCTAGTCATTATTTATGTGTGGGTGCCCATTTTCTGAGGCCGGATTTGATCTCGGGTCATCCCAAATCTGAGGCCAGCACTCTTACTCACTGCACCACCTAGCAGCCCCTTATAATGATATTTTTAAGAAACAAATTCCATTAAACCACACAGTTATTGAGTATATCATTTAAATATGTGTCCTGGGGGCAGACCCAAGATGACAGATTAGAAACAGGGCGTCCAAGCAACTCTCCCCTGAGATCACCTCCTAACTGTATAAAAGGGGACTCTGAACAACTTTTGGAGCCCCAGCACCCACAGAACGACACAGAGAAGCTAACCTCCCTCTGAGGACAGCCCAGCAGCCCTGCAGGGAGCAGCCAGCACAGTGCTCTGGGAACCGACAGCAAAGCACTCTGGGAGCTGAGCCCAGGCCAGTGTGACCTGTGGTTTTAGGCCCAGGGAGCCCGGGCAAGGAGTTGGCCAGAAGGACCCCAGAACACCAGAAGCTGTGGAGATTCCAGAATTATCAACACAGATATGCCTAGGACAAAGTGAGTAGTTACTGCCCTATGGACTTTGGGACCAGTATTTGGGGAACACATAGGCTTCCTCCCCTGGGGGATAGACGCCACTCAGGAGACACACTATATTGCAGTTTCACTGGCAGCTCCAGCCCCTGGCCTGCGAACTGTAGGGAGATGCAGCAATCAGTCTTGGAGTTAATCGCTCTTGCTATAACCTGCTTGGATCTGGATTGTGATCTGAGGGGGAGGTCTGGGATGGGCATCTAACTTGCCAGAACCAGAAGTTGTGAAGATATCAACATGATGGATGGAAGCTCCCCTGTCTGGTGGCAGAGTGCTACTGTGGCAACCAACCCAAAAGTCAAGTGGTTAAGTGGCAACATGTGTAGGCAAAGGAAATAAAATAAACAGAAAAATGCAACATTAGACTTCTGTTTTGGGGGCAAAGAGTATGGAAGCATGGAACAGGAGAAGGACTGTGAAGTTAGAAATCCTGCTCCAAAATCCCCAACGCAAAATCTGAGCAGGTTACAGGCCATAGAGGACTTTAAGAAAGACTTTAAAAATCAAATAAGAGAAGTGGAGGAATAATTGGGAAGAGAAATGAGAAGGATGCAGGAAAAGTATGAAATTAGTGTCAACATCCTGACTGAGGAAAATAACACCTTAAAAAATAGACTGTAAAAGGAGTTGACCTATTTACATTCCTACATGAAAAAACAATAACTGTGACTAGTGACACCTTTCTTAGTATGAAAATAATGGGGGGGGTGGAGCCAAGATGGCGGAAAGGAAGCAGTAACCTCGCTGAGCTCCTCTGTCACTAAGTCCAAAAGGGTAAATCTGAGCGGATTCCGGAGTGACGGAGCCCAGTGGAAGACAGAGTGTGGCAGAATCCAGCCCAGGAGGTTGCCCAGAGTGTCCACACAGGTCGAGCGCAGAGCTCGTGGGGTCTGCACAGCTCAGAACTAAGAGCAGGCAAGCAGACTACACCAGAGAGAGAAAAAGCCCCAGCCTGCAGACTTACCAAGGACGAATCGCAGTCATCTCGCAGAGGGAACGGATCATTGGAGCCAGGTAGGAGAGTCGGGCCCCCAGTGGAGAGAGTGGCTTCTCAGGCTGCATTCAGCCCCCAACCTGGAAGTTTAGAAACTGCCTGCCTGTATAATACAGGGGCTGGAATGGCAAAGTAAATTCTAGCTGCTCTGATCCTCCCATCCCTCCTTCATGAAGCAGAAAACCCAAAGATAAGTCTCCCACCCAGATTGAAATCCCAAGTTAAAGGAAATAGCCTCAGGCTTGAGACTCTCCAGAGTCTTTATCAAGAAAGGGTGTAACTGAGACAGCCAGGAATCTGAAGAGAAGAGAGGGAGGGGACCCAACAAGCCCCACCTCACCTCACCAACAAAAGCCTACTTATAGCCCAGAGGTATAGAGGCAGAAATCTGAAGTTGTCAGACTCATCCCCACCTACACATCTACATTCCTCACTGACTTCCCTGACTTAGCCATAAACTAGCCACCCAGAGGTATTCAAAGTCAAGGATCAGGCCCCAAACTCATAGCCTGAGACACTAAGAAACAGGAAGTCACAATGGGAAGGAAGGAAGCTGAAAAGGAGAAGGGGAAGGCAAGAAAGTCTATTCGAGCATACTATGCAGGTCAAGAACAACAAAACACACAGGACAATATAGACTCTCTGCCCACACCAGAGACCACAGAAGGAAACATGATCTGTTCTCAAGCCCAAATAGCATTCCTGGAGGAGCTTAAGAAAAATTTTAAAGACCAAATCAGGGAGGCGGTGACCAACTTGGAAAAACGTCTGAGTGAAGTAATTGGAGAAAATACCTCCCTAAAAAAGGAACTTCAAAAACTAACTGAAGACCATAATTCACTAAAAATTAGATACACTCAAATTGAAACTCAGAACTCTATGATGCAGCAGGAGTCAATCGAAAAAAACAAGATGATCGAAAAATTGCAAGAAAATGTAAAATATCTCACTGGAAAAATAACTGAACTAGAGAACAGATCCAGGAGAGACAACCTAAGAATTATTGGTCTACCAGAAAGCCATGATGAGAAAATCAGTCTAGACAACATCCTCCAAGAGACTGTCAAAGAAAACTGTCCTGAGGTCCTGGAATCAGAAGATAAAATAGCTATTGATAGAATTCACCGGATTCCTCCTGAAAGAGATCCCAAACTGAAAACTCCAAGAAATATAGTAGCCAAATTCCAGAATTATGAGATTAAAGAAAAAATTCTACAAGCAGCCAGAAAGAAACAATTCAAATATCGAGGAACTACAGTTAGGATCACACAGGACCTAGCAGCTTCTTCATTAAAAGAGCAGAGGGACTGGAATTTGATATTTCGTAGGGCAAGAGAGCTAGGACTACAACCAAGGATTAACTACCCGGCAAAACTGAGCATAATCTTTCAGGCAAGGAGATGGACGTTTAATGAAGTAAGGGACTTCCAGACTTCCTAATGAAAAAGCCAGAGCTCAATGGAAAATTTGATCTCCAATTACAAGACCCCAGAAGAACATAAAAAGGTAAACAAGGGTAACATAGACTCACACATGCAGAAGTGCACACACCCACACCCACAAACACAGGCTCATTACCTGGGATGCAAGAAGAGAAAAATGTTCACATCCCTATATGTGGAGCTGATAACTGTCAATATTTGAAATCTCTATGATTATCATGACCTGCAAAAGGGTTATACTTAGAGGGTGTGGGTATGAATGCACTAACATGGAGTCTAAAAAAAAAAAGACTATTAAGGGGATCAATGGTACTGTAACGGGAAAAAGGAAAGGATGAGCTAGGAAAAGGTAACATATGCCATCTGAAGAGGCATCAAAACACACTATAGAAGAAGGGAAAGTAAGAGGGAGAGGAACATCATTTAAACACTATTCTCACTGGTTCTGGTTCAAAGAAGGATCAAATTAATCAGTGAAGTTTAAGAATCTAATGTGAATAGACACATAAATTCATTAAATAGAGGAATTGGAGGGAGGGAGAGGAGCACGGTTTGAAATTTACTCTCATTGGTTTGGAATCAAACGGGGAGTAATTTACTCTGATAAGTATAAAAATTTATTGTGTCCTATAGATAGTGGGAGGGTAAGGGGGGGGTGAAAAGGAGGAGACTAAAGGGAGGGATTATAAGGGAGGGAAATAGTAGTAAGGGGAGAGGGTAGGTTAAGAAGGGGGGTCACTGGATGGGAACACTGAGGGAGGGGGCGGTCAAAAGGGAAAACTTCAAGGAGGGGAAGGGAGAAGGAATAAACAAAAACATAAACAGGGGAGGGAATAGGATGGAAGGGAAGAGACAGATAGTCATCATTACTGTGAATGTGAATAGGATGAACTCTCCCATAAAACAGAGGCGGATAGCAGAATGGATTAAAAACCATAATCCTACAATATGCTGTCTTCAAGAAACACATTTGAAACAAAGTGATACCCACAGGGTAAAGGTAAAAGGTTGGAGTAAAATTTATTATGCCTCAGCTAAAGTAAAAAAAGCAGGGGTAGCAATACTTATCTCAGATAAAGCAAAAGCAAAAATAGATCTAATTAAAAGAGATAAGGAAGGAAACTATATCCTACTAAAAGACACCATCGAGAATGAAGCAATATCACTACTTAATATATATGCACCAAGTGGTATAGCAACCAAATTCCTAGAGGAGAAGCTAAAGGAATTAGAGGAAGAAATAGATAGCAAAACTATACTAGTGGGGGACCTTAATCTCCCCCTCTCTGAACTCGATAAATCTAACCTCAAAATAAACAAGAAAGAAGTTAAGGAGGTGAATAGAATCTTAGAGAGACTAGATATGATGGATCTCTGGAGAAAACTGAATGGGGATAAAAAGGAATGTACTTTCTTCTCAGCAGTGCATGGTACATACTCAAAAATAGACCATGTACTAGGGCATAAAAACCTCACAATCCAGTGCAGAAAGGCAGAAATAGTAAGCGCATCATTCTCAGATCATGATGCAATAAAAATTATATGCAATAAAGGGCCATGAAAAGATAGACTAAAAACTAATTGGAAACTAAACAATTTAATCCTAAAAAATTGGTGGGTCAAAGAAGAAATTATAGAAACAATCAATAATTTCATTCAAGAGAATGATAATAATGAAACAACATACCAAAATTTGTGAGATGCACTAAAGGCAGTTCTCAGGGGAAGTTTTATATCCCTGAGTGCATACTTAATTAAAGCAGAGAGAAGGGAGGTCAATGAATTGGACATGCAATTGAAAAAGCTAGAAAAAGAACAAATTGAAAATAATGGAAGAAGAGTATATGGGCATATCAATACATATGTGACTGTGTGTATATATGTTTACAGTTATACATGGATAGAGGACATAGGTTGAATGTTTTTGGAAGAGATAATATTTCAGGGAGAAAATTATGAGGTGAGAGAGGAAAGTGTCAAGAGAATACAGGGAGAGACAGTATAGGCTAAACTATCTCATGTAGAAGAAGCAAGGGGATGTAGCTTCAGGGGAGGGTTAGAACAGGAAGGCAAAAAGGCAAAACCATATTGTCATTGAATTTGGCTGAGGGAGACAATGACATACATACAAAATTCGATATCCCACCCTGCAGCAGAGTAGAGGGAAGGGGGATGAGAGGGGGGATGATGGAGGGGAGGGCATTCTGGGGGGAGGGGAAGTTGCAAGTACCCACTATCGATGAGGGACAGGATCAAAGTAGGGAATGGACCAGGTTGGGGGGGGGGGATGTGTGGGAGGAAATTATACGAAGCCTTGTACAATATATCTACTATGGTAATGTTTTGCATAGCTATACATGTACAAAACATACTGAATTTCTTATCTTCTCAGAGGGAATGGGTGACAAGGGAGGAAAGGAATGGATCTGAAATTCAAGGTTTTAAAATTAAATGTTTCAAATATGTATATATATATATATATATATACATATATATATATGTATATATATATATATATACTATTATTAGTACTATTTTGCATGTAATTGGGAGATAAGATGTGCAGGCATTGGGGTACAGAGACTCACCTTGCTGTAAAGTAAAAGTTGAATGGTGTATCGGAGAAGATATGGGAGAGAGCATATTGGATGGGGGGATATCTTGTGGGACTGCTATTCTAGGGTGGTGGGTAGGGGAATAATGGGAAAAAAATTATAACTCAAAATCTGGCAGAAATGAATGATGTAAACCAAAAGTTAATAAAGCATTTGTTTAAAAAATATATTACTTTCTCCTGCATTTTTGGGCATTCCTTTATCAAGCTGTTGACACCTTTTTCTTGATTTCCTTGTATCACCCTTATTCCTCAGCCTTTTTTTTCCTCTATGTTTCTTACTAGATTTTCAAAATACTTTATGAGCTATTCCATCACCTCAGACCAATTAACAGGCTTCTTGGAGGTTTTGGATGCAGGAGCTTTAACTTTGCTCTGGTCTTCTGGTTTTATGTTTTTATTTTATTTGTCACCAAAGTAACATTCTATAGGCTTATTTTTTCCTCCCTGATTCCTCACATTCCCAGCCAATTATTTGACTTTTTAAGCTTTAGTTAAGGTAGGATATTGCTTCCAGAAGGGAGAGTGAAATATCCAGGGCTTTTGCTCAGCTCTTTTCAGTGATATTTCTAGGGATCAGTAAATTTTTAACTCTTTCTGCATTGTAGGATCAAAGGAGACATTCCTGGTCTGTGATCTGATATGTATGAGTGACCACAAGCCCTCTTTTCTGTCTTTGGACTGTGAGATGGACTCCCTTTTCCCCACCACCCCATGCTTTCCTTCTTTCCTCATAACTATTCCTCAGGACTATAACCCACAACCAAGCTAAGGCAAATCAAAAGAATCCCCCCTCAGTGCCAGCAGAGATCCCTCCAATATCCTTCTGTTAAGTAATTGGATGTCAAACAATTTTTTTCACCAAGAACTTCAAATGCAGCCATTGCTACTGCCCACAACCACTGCTCTCCTGGGATTGGGACAGGGCTTGGATATTGTTCCTCTCTTATCCAGGTACAAAAGACCTGTGCTAGTGGCCTTCTAAGTTGTCTTTGCCATATCTGGGTTGACAAGACTGGAAAATGACATGGTTACCACTGATTCAGTGCCCTGAGGCACTATTCTACTTTTTAAGTTATTCTCTTCCGTGTTTTGTATACATCTTTTTTTATTAGACCAATTGTATTTTTAATGAATTATTTGCTCTAGTCAATTTGTCTTTTTTCTAATTTGTCAAATCTCTAGTATACTTCTTTAGTCTTTTCCCAGTTTTACTTCTACCCCATTTATTTGACTTACAGAATCCTTCTTGATCTGTTACAAAAAGTTTTTGTGGGTTTGAGACCACTTCTTATTCCCCATTGCCATTTTGTGTGTAGGTATATTGACATTGTTTTCCTCTTCTGATTTTGTATTTTGATCTTTCCTGTCCCCATAGAAACAGTCTATGTTTAGTGTTCTTTTGTTTGTTTGTTTGTTTTTGCTTATTTTGTTTGCTTCTTCCATGACTTTTGAAGTTGAAATCCCCTACAGAGGACACAGGGTCAAGATTAGTTTGCTGGTTTTCAGGGACCTGCTAATTAGCTTTGTGGTCTAGAGCATCTGGTGCCAGCCACTTGGAGGTTTTAGGTGTATGGCACATTACCTGGTCTTGAAATGGCATCCTAGTGGTGGTGTCTGGCATGCTTTAGGGCCAGGTGATGTTTTTCTCTTTCCCTTGGTGCTGTGCTGAAGCAAAGGGAGGTCCAGCTCCTAAACAATGCTTACCTACCTGGAGCTACGATTAAGCATGGAAATTTTGAAATTTTGAAGTTTGCCAGTCAACCCTGGCCTTCACTGAACCACAGGGAGTTCTGGTCACTGGTGGATCCCTGCCTGCTTGGGCTTGTGCTGGGACACAAGTGAGTTCTCTTAGCTTGAGAATGCTTGTTGTCTTGGCTCTGCTAATGTACTTGGATGGTTGCTTGTGTTTGTATTTGCATGCCCCACTGTTCTGGGGATCAAGATCTGCTTCTGTTTTGCTGAGGTAGAGCCTCTCACAGACTTGCTGGAATGCTTCCTGTTCTTGACAGTACTCCCCTTTTTCTGAAGTGATATGGATTTTCTGTGTGAATTCACTGATCCTTCTGGATCAAAAGACTGGTTCACCATATTTTTCCACTGGCTCTGCCATTCCAGAATCTACTCTGGGGCACAGTTTTATGGGTATTCAGTGTCAAGAATGGGAGATGACTTGTGATCTACTGCTTATTCCAACGTATAGGATACTGGAACTTAAATATAGTTCTAGAAAATAAATCCTATAGTTTCTTAAAAAGGAAAGATCCCAAAGAACACTATAAAATACAAATAAAAGGTTTATAAGGACTAATGAAAGGGAAAATCTCGCTTCAATTGTTGGAAAAAGTTCCCTGAATAATATTCCTGTGGTGAGAAAAGATATTCTATAATGGAATGTGGCAACAAATTGGGCATAAAATTTCCAAATATTTGTTATTTATAGAGATCCCTATATCAGAAATCATGTTCCTCCTTCAGTGACAACAGCCAACTTCAGAAAAAGGAGAATCAGAGACACTGGGGTGACTTGACATCTAAAAGAATTTAACATTATGAATCCTGATATGATATTTAAAGACAACTGGAAAACAAAAGCCAATATGGGCAGAGCCAAGAGGGTGGAGTGAAAGGATGGTCTTACACAAAATCTTCCACAAACTGGGACAACTAGGTGGTGCAGTGAACAGAGCACCGGCCCTGGAGTCAGGGGATTCTGAGTTCAAATCCAGCCTCAGACACAACACAAACACTAGTCGTGTGACTTTGGGGAAGTCATTTAACACCAATTGCCCTACCTTCCCCACCTCTAAAAAGCAAAATAAAATAAAATAAAAATCCCCCATATATTCCTTCAAATACCACTTAAAAGGGAATCTGATAAATTCTTCTTTTTAAAAAATAAAGTATCTTTTGATTTAATCCTTATCTTAAGCACCAACTTTTAGGGCATAAGGCCTTCCATTTTCTTCTTCTTTTTTTTTTAATTAAACAAATGCTTTATTAACTTCTGGTTTACTTAATTCATTTCCACCAGATTTTGAGTTACAATTTTTTCCCCGATTTTCCCCTACCCACAATCCCAGAATAGAAGTCCCACAAGATATTCCTTCCTCCGATCTGCTCTCTCCCATATCTTCTCCCATACCCCCTGCAACTTTTCAGTTAGAACAAGGTGAATCTCTGTGCCCCACTGCCTGCACATATTATCTCACAATTACATGCAAAAGAGTATTGATAATAGTATTTATATGTATTTGAAACATTTAATTTTGAGACCTGGAATTTCAGATCCATTCCCTTCCTCATTTGTCACCAATTCCCTCTGGGAAGATAAGTAATTCAGTATGTGTTGTACATGTATAGCTATGCAAAATATTACCATAGTAGATATATTGTACAAGCCTGCTTATAATTACCTCCCACCAATCACACCCCCCACCTGGTCCATTGCCAAATTGATCCTGTCCCTCTTCTATACTGTGTACGATCAACCTCCCCTACCCCCTAGAATGCCCTCCCATACAGCATCCGTCCTCTCATTGCCCTTCCCCCTATTCTGCTGCAGAGTGAGATATCCCATTTAGTATGTATGTTATTCTCTCCCTGAACCAAATTCAATGAGAATGTGGTTTTGCCTTTTTGCCATCATATTCTTCCCCTCACCTGCAGCCACTTCCCCTTGCTTCTTCTACATGACATAGTTTACCCTACCCTGTCTCTCCTCATCTCCTCTTGCCACTTTCCTCTCTCACCTCATAATTTCACCCCTTAAGTATCATTCCTTCCCAACAAATTCATCCTATGCCCTCTCTCCGTGTATAACTGTAAACATATATACACACATTCACATATGTATTCATATGACAATACATATTCCATTATTTTCATAATTAGAAAGGGTTCATCAGTCATAGTTATTGTTTTTCCATGTAGGAAAGTAAATAGATCAACTTTGATAAGTTCCTTTTGATTTCTTTTCCCTGATAACCTTCTCAAGCATCTCTTACTTCATGTGTCTGAATGTCAAATTTTCCATTCAACTCTGCTTTTTTTTTCCTCAAGAATGCTTGAAAGTCCTCTATTCCACTGAATGACCATATTTTCCCCTGAAACAAAATACTCAGTTTTGCTGCGTAGGTGACCCTTGGATTCATTCCTAGCTCTTTTGCCCTCTGGAATAGCATATTCCATGCCCGTTGATCCCTCAGTGTAGAAGGTCCTGTGGTATTCTGATTGTGTTTCCACAATATTGAAATTGTTTCTTCCTGGCTGCTTGTAGAATTTTCTCCTTCATTTGGGGTTTCTACAACCTGGCTATAATATTCCTGGGAGTGTTCTTTTTAGGATCTTTTTCAGGAGTTGATCTGTCGATTCTTTTTTTTTTTATTATTATTTAATTTATTTATTAGTTTAGTTTCTGTTAAAAAGATTCAATTCCATAGTTCCTTGATTTTCAAATTTCCTTTACTTCCCTCCCCCTCCCTCCATGACAGCATATAGTACAGGATAAGATCTGCAAATACATTCACATTAGACATTATTCCAATTAAAAGGCGTATTTTACTGGGTGGGATGAAAGATGGTGAGGAAGAAATAAAATCAAACAATGAAAAGAAAAAGATCGTTTAGTTTGCTTCCATGAGGATTCAGGCTCAGTTCCTTCTAGTTATATCTCTGGATGGTGCTTTTCTCACTTTCTTGAGTCTTTCAGGAGTGACTTTTATCACTGCATTGCTGAAAAGAGTCCAGTCTGTTATAGTTCGTCATCACAGATATGATATGTCTGTGATTGTATGCAAATTTCTTCTGATTCTACTCTTCTTGCTCAGCTTCAGTTTGTATAAGTCTCTCCAGGTAATTATGAAATCTGTCATCTCCTTGTTTCTTATACCACAATAATATTCTATTACATTCATATACCACAACTTGTTTAGCCATTCCCCAATTGATGGGCACCTCTTTAGTTTCCAATTCTTTGCAACCACAAAAAGGGCTGCTAAAATATTTTTGTACAAATGGGTCTTCCTCCCACTTCTATGATATCTTTGGGATCTAACCCTAGAAGTGGTATTGTTGGGTCAAAGTGTATGAAATTATTTATAATCCTTTGGGCATAATTCCAGGTTTCTCTCCAGAATGGTTGGATAAGTGTTCCAATTTGTCCACATCCTCTCCAGTATTTTCACTTTCTTGTTTTGTCATCTTAGCCAATCTGACTGGAGAGATGTGGTATCTCAGAGCTGTTTTGATTTGCATTTCTCTAATCAATAGTGATTTAGAACATTTCTTCATATGCTTATAGATATCTTTTATTTCTTTCTCTGAAAACTGCCTGTTCATATCCTTTGACCATTCATCAATTGGGGAATGGCTTGTATTCATATAGATTTGGCTCAATTCTCTATAAATTTTAGAAATGAGTCCCTTATCAGAGACACAAGTTGTAAAGATTCTTTCCCAATTTCCCACCTCCCTCTTGATCTTGGTTACATTGATTTTGTTTGTACAGAACCTTTTCAATTTAATGCAATTAAAATTATCCATTTTGCATTTTTTAATGCCCTCTAATTCTTGTTTGGTCCTAAAATCTTCCCCTCTCCACAAATCTGTCAGGTAAACTATTCCTTGCTTTCCTAAATTGCTTACAGTATCATCCTTTACACCTAGATAATGCACCTATTTAGATTTGTTTTTGGTATAAGGTGTTAGATAGTGATCTATGCCCACTTTCTGCCATACTGTATTCCAGTTTTTCCAGCAGTTTTTGTCAAATAGTGCATTCTTAT